>CABFWO010000064.1:6002-240560 GCA_902155825.1 Timema genevievae
CTCAAAATTTAAACTTAAACTAAATTTTATTAAAACTTAGTAGCTTTTCCAATATAATATTGTATATAAGGCTGTATTTATACTCGTGCATAATGCGTAACTAATAACTAATAGTCATATCGTTCATTCTCTTTTTTGTATTTGATTTTTATAGTACTTTCGATAAATTATCGTAATCTTCAGTCTAAAAATACAATGTAAAAGCTCTTTGGATAATGTAATTAACTAACAAATAGCCACCCAAACAGTCACCCCCAATTCTACTATCTGCTTAAACATAGAAGCTTCTCACTTGCGGGAAAAACGTAACGTATCTATAGTGAGGCACCCTAATCCAGTGTAAAACGGTGGACTGATATATTATGTATGGTTGGGTCGTTCCCTTCGGCTCTCAAAATTGGAATCAAAATTGTTCCAAGTAGTGTTGTCAGATGTACGACCTCAATTTGACTGACTTCCTGTACCATTGTACGATATTTCGCTGCAAATATTATCCTTGAGGTGTGTTGAAACATTGATAGGGTAGTTTTATTTGTGCTTATTTAAAACAAAGGTTTCAAAATATTAAACACAAAATGTATGTTTATGATATAGCATGGACACACATCACACATATCGTTTTAACTCCAGTAGTAATCATTTTAATTTGAAAGACGTTTTAACTCCAGTAGTAATAATTTCAATTTAAAAGGCCTCTAGAACTCAACCTGTTGGATTTTCTAAGGGTGACATGATGTGTTCATCCTTTTAAGGTCCCAAAGAACTCCTAGAATGTGGCCACAAGCTGGTCCCAAGCCCGGTTGAGAAAAACAGAGGGCAGGTCTATAGCCGTGGAATTGCAATCATCCATCCTTGAAAGGTAGCTCCAGGATTTTTAAATAATATTTTTTTCCCCCTCTTTGTAGTGACAACAAGTCTACTTCAAAGGAGGCCATACATAAGGAAGTGTTCATTCATAAAGCACAAAACGAGTTTTACATAACTTTTTTTTACCATCGGCCCAACCACTCCCCCTCTTGTCACACAAAGTAGACAGTAATTCCAGGGTCACAATCAACTAAGCTCAAATGTCTACATGGTGTTACATAGGGTAGCTTAATGTCTAGATCGCACTACAAGGGGTAGCTCTAATATCTACATGGCACTACAAGGGGTAGCTCTAATGTCTACATGGTGTTACATGGGGGAGCTCTAATGTCTACATGGCACTACAAGGGGTAGCTCTAATGTCTACATGGCACTACAAGGGGTAGCTCTAATGTCTACATGGCACTACAAGGGGTATCTCTAAAATATCTACATGGCACTACAAGGGGTAGCTCTAATATCTACATGGCACTACAAGGGGTAGCTCTAATATCTACATGGCACTACAAGGGGTAGCTCTAATGTCTACATGGCACTACAAGGGATAGCTCTAATGTCTACATGGCACTACAAGGGGTAGCTCTAATGTCTATATGGCTCTACAAAGGGTAGCTCTAATATATACATGGCATTACAAGGGGTAGCTCTAATGTCTACATGGTGTTAAGTCCATGTTACTAGTTGTTCAAATGCTTTGGGGGAGGGGGGGGGAGGAACAAATTACTACCTTTAATATAAACATAGGTTTATAGAATTAAAATACTAAAATCAGACACCTCACATTCTAATTTGCTTCTAATTATCAGCAGTTCCCAAAATAAATACAGAACTTTCACTACTTAGTGAGAGGGAGCTTGAGCTGTGGTGATGACAAACGTCTATTCATAGACTGGCCATCACAAGCCGCACGAGAACATATTTTAGCATAGTACCACTTTTACACAAATAAATTAAATTAAAAAAACAACACTGAAAAGAAAAGGAGTTAACTATAAAATAAAAATTAAATATAGAAAATATTGATATAAATACTAAACACCTGTATTAAAGACATTATTTTGACTTCGTAACCAGTCCATAAAAAACACTACAATGTATATGTCTGTTCAAACATGTGTTATGACTCTTGATGATAGATAGATTCTGAAACCGCCTGATCATGAATCGCAACTAGAGATTGATCATTGTAGCCCGGATCCTGTTGTTGCTGTTTCATAAATCATTACTAAAGCTTGACCAATGTATATTCTAGTGCACCATAAATAATTGTGATGTGTGTGCTTAGTAGTAGTTTATATTTAAACCCCTTTGGATAAACATCACTAACAAAGAAAAATAATGGACATTTGTGAGTATGTTTAGCTATGGATCAAACATTTATTATAATAGTTTAATGTAAAAGTACACTCATTTATAATTATTACACAGTATTAATACAATAGTGAGGTATTGATAAACAAGAAAGGAACAATCAAACAGTTCCATTGATAGGGTTATGAGGAACTATGTTAGTAGCTAGAGCAGCATTAGCGTTGAGGTCTGGCATCATAATAGGGAGAGACGAAGCGCATTGAAAATTGGTCTCTTCCAGGTCTCTCTGGAGTTTGGCAAGAGGAGGGCACTGGAGAACTATGGACTGAATACTGTGTAGTGTCTAGAACAACATTAACAATCACACATATTACATTTATATTCAATTAAAAGTTTCAGTTATATTACATAGAGTAAAACCATAATCTTGAGGTTCTAGTTTCTTAGATTTCTTTAGTGTTAAAAATATTTAAAAAGGTAAATAAATTAAATATGGCATTTTAAAAATATTTTTAAAATAATCGCCAAAAGAGGAAACATATAACAAAAAGGGGGTGGAGGGAAGGAATTTATTTTTAAAAGGAAGTTAGATTACAAATACCGATCTCCCTCCCAAAGAGTGCTGATAGAAAGTAACCAAGATTGAGTGGTGACAGTCAATTTTCTTTTAAGAGACAGTTATTACTTGTCCAGTGTTCCTCTTTTCATTCGAAAAGCTGTCTTGTGTTTATTATATTTTATAATATTTAGTACTGCGTCTTACTACCCATTCGGGTTATATGCTTAAGTACTAATTACGCTAATGAATTAGGAATTGGTAGGGTTGAATTTAGAGGAAGTGAACCCGCATTTGCGTGGAGGGAGAGTGGAAAACCATTTAGGAAAAACCACCCCCAGTTCACCCGACCGAGATTCGAACCTCGATCTCCTCGTCCTTGGCGGTCGAGCTCAACACGACTAGCGCGTTAACTAACTACGCCACTGTGGCGGATCTTGTGTTTATTCATTTTAACTGTCCTTATTCCTCTTAAATTAGTATAGCAATAATATAAACCTCAAATAATTAAAAGAGGTTTTGCTTAAAGTGTTAAATTTTGACTTGAGGATGTTTGCTATACAAAATTATTTACTTTATTAGTTGTGGATGTGTTGACAAAAATTACATAAAAGAATTCACAATTAGTATGAGTATGGTGGTTGTAATAATATGAATCTTGTTTTGGAAATAACAAATTTAAAGCTGATGTTATAGTAAAAAATGAAGATTATCACATTTCAGTAATATGATTTACTATAGCATTAGTATAATTTATTTTCAAACTTAGCTTTGACTGTGGTAATAGTTATTTAGTATAGCGCTTGGATATTTTATGCAATGGGAATGATGCCACAGCAAAACTTTAAGAAGCTTAATGTCAAGTGATTCTCCCTGTGGTGACTTTAGTAAGTTACAAATTAGTTGCTGCCGGCGAAGTGTTAAGAAGTGTTTCAATTTGTATCCATAGTTGGTTTATTATTATTTATGTCCTGTTTATATAGGCATTTTGAAAATGTGTTTTGGCAAATTATCCATTTCAAAAGGAAAGCACAAGAAAGATATTAAATGTCATTTGTGATATCAGCATTTTTTGGATGGGAATGTAGGGTATGCAAGAAAAGGTGAGTGATTTTGCAGTTTTATAAAAGAAGAAAACATTTTTTGACCAAAATAAATAAAATATTACTTCAGTACAAACTTAATAGTGAATTTTCTTCACATAATGATAACAACAGTTGTTGAATATATGTCATGAGCAGAGTGCCATTAAATGAGAAACTTTTTAAATGCAGAGAAAAAGTCATCATAAAATTCCAGGACACTTTTCACACATGTCAATGTCCATCTTTTTTAAACAGCCTTGTTGAAGATAAGTGTTAAATAGCAGCATCTGTTGTAAAGATTATAAATAAGGCTGGGCCAATGCTGATTATCAATCTGATCATCAGCAAATTATGGCACAATCAGTTAATTGATGATCATAGTTTGCTCATATATTCTTAAAAGAGAGCTTTTGTTAAGCTCCAACCCTCTCCCTGTCAGGTACTGGTGACTCAATTATTGTTAAGCTCTTAGCAGACAGCCTTATCCTTTGTTCTGTTGCTAGGTGGCAGCATGGGGTGGCTGCTTGTGACTAAGTGAATAGTTTCTTCTTTCATTGGGAAAGGGAAGGTTTTTTTGGTTGAGAGTAAAAATATCAGTGAGTGTGAGAGAAGTTGTATTGCATCTGTTGTGAGTAGGGAGGGATTATCTTTGCAAGGTTTTCCACAATGCCAGCTATAAGGTGGCCCCTCTTAGGGAAAATAGAGAAAACCAGGAATGATGCTTGAATTTCGAGTATTGAGAAAAAACCCAAGAATTGTGCCTATTATAATAGTTTTTAGAAACATTATTTTAATTTTCCAAAAGCTTTCAGGTAGCGTTCACTTTAAATAAATAGCCTCTAGAGGCATCCTGTTCTCAAAAAAATTCGGGAGATGACCAATGTAAATGTATTCTCGAAGCAGCTAACTAAAAAAAAAAAATCCATGTGAGGAGTTTTAAGCATTAACACGGATTAATATGGCTGCCACCACTATTGTCTCATTATATAAAAGGCATCCAATTTTCCAAAATTCGAGGAAAGGATTTGTTGTAATAGTTTCTAGATACATATAATATTCTAAATATTTTCAGGTAGCAATCACTCTAAATAGCTTCTATGGCCATTTTTATTTAAAAAAATTGCCTGGGGAAGACCACTCCAAATACTTCTTAAGGAATCTAATTTTTAGAAAATGTTTGGGCGAGGTCCCTTCTAACATCTTCTAAAGGTACTAAAATTTCAAAAAATATATGGGAAAGGATCACTTCAAATAACTAGTAGAGGAGTCAATTTTCCAGAAGAATACCCCTTCGAGTGGGTTCTAGAACTCTAAAAACAAGTGTTTTTGCTAATTCCCCAATTCACAAATAAGATTCTGCCAAGAACCAGGAGAGGAAGATTGAAGGGAAGCTAAAACTGGGAAAGAGTCAAGGGAAACCAAAACTGGACAGAAGTCAAAGGAAGTTATTTATTTATTTAGCACCGTGTCTTACTACCCATTCGGGTTATACGCTTAAGTACTAATTATGCTAATGGATTAGGAATTTGGAAGTTTGAATTTAGAGGAAGTGAACCCACATTTGCAAATTAATATTCATATGAAAACTCATCTGAAGTAGATGAAATGAATGTCATGGTAATAACCAGCTTATAAAAGAATAATTGTTTAAAATAAATATATTCAAACTTTGAAAATATTTAATATATTCAATTTGAGTTAGCTTCGAACATAAAAGTGGAACTCACACACACCCCTGCTGACCTAAAAATATTGTTAGAAATAAATAAAATGATAGAACATTAGGAAAATGGTAGAGCACAAATAAAGGTAGAAACACTTAACACATATTGACACACACTTCGATATTTCATTGATATTATAAAATCGAAATATCAAAGTGTGTGTAAATAGGTGTTAAGTGTTTCTACTTTTATTTGTGCTCAATCATTTTATTTATTTATTACAAACTGTTTTTGCTCAATGCACTCTATTTCATACATATTATAAAAATATTGTTAGTAACATATTTAACTATGGCTTTTAGACACCCTTTTTTCTTTGTTTAAGTTATCTGAAGTGAGATATTACAGATTAAAAATAAAAAGCTGTGTCATGTACATAATAAAAAGGTGCCCCCAACATCGCTAAATGCTTTGTTATAAATGTATAACACACTATTTATAAACTTTGAACACATCCTTAAAACACTTTAAGAGTTTTATGATTACTAGCAGCCAAGTTACTGATCACCAAAAATTAATAAATCATAGTGAACGGTAATAATAGTAAGTATAACCTTTAGTTTCTAATTAGTTAGTTTCATAAAAGTGAGAATATGTTTATTACCTCTAGGGCTGCATCAATTGCCTCATACTGTCGTCGCAGCTCCAGGGCCGCCTGGTGAAGGTTTTCACTAAGGAGTTGTTTACTATTAGAAAACTTTTGAGTTAACTCAGTGAGCTGATGTTCCTTTTCAGACAATTGCTCCTGTAGCAGAGGTATCTGTGCACAAAACCCCATAACACATTTGTAATTGAGAAATGAAAATATTGTTAGTATCTTAAACATTGAAAACGGCAAATAAGCACACATGTATACCAGACAACTTTATTTTTTTTAATAAAAAGTACTATTTTGTAATTTCTGAATCAATTGATTAAACTAGCACAGAGCTTATCATCTAGCTTAACCCTAAAATAGATGCAACGATTAAACTCAGGATATAGTATTTCAATTTTACAAAAGATAAATTTGTCAGCTGTGGTTTTAATCAAATCAAGCACCCTAGACTTATTTTAGTTCAGTCACTCGCACATCTGTTTACTATCAGACAATAGACAATTGAACATATTTGTAACTTCTTCAACACTAAAATCTCTAGACAATCAATCAATCAATCTATCTATCGTTATCGTGTTTCCCACTTGTCCCTGATGAGTTCTAATATAATTAAACCTAGGTCAGGGGATTGGTTGGTAATGATCGATTTTCTTCAAGAGGCATCCATTACCTCTTTGTCTGGTGGCAGCAGTGTAAAATGCGAACTTTGTTTTTCTTTTCAATGTAAAAGCCATATTAAGTTCGTTCCTATTATATGTTTCTATCAACCTTTCCTGTCACTTCTTCCAAATATATATTACAAAAAGTAGTGGTGAGAGAGTAC
This sequence comes from Timema genevievae, assembly GCA_902155825.1. NCBI lineage: Eukaryota > Metazoa > Arthropoda > Insecta > Phasmatodea > Timematidae > Timema > Timema genevievae. The sequence goes on from CABFWO010000064.1 coordinate 12,967, forward strand.
TCCCCTGCTTCATTCCAATTTTTATTTGGAACAATTCTGTACACTCCTCCAGCCTAGCACAACTTCTGTTATCCTCAATCAAACATACTCTTCATTCTCATTACAACTCCTCTTTCCACACCACCCTATTCCCGTGCTTTCCAGACTTTGTTTTTATTAACATTATCATATGCCTTCTCCACATCCATAAATACCATTACCAAGCCCTCCCCAATTTAATAATTTTTTTCCATCAGCTGTCGTATAGCGAAGATCAAGACTACTGTAAGCTACTTTTCCTTAAATTCGTGCTGTTCTTTTCTCCACCTTTCTTTAATTTACTTTATTATTCTCTTTTCTAGTACCTTTTCATATGATTTTGTACAGTGGACTATCAGTGTCATTCCCCTATAATTCTTACATCCCTTCCTGTCTCTTGTCTTAAAAATCGGTACTAAAGTTCCCTTCTTTCAGTACTCCGGTAATCTGTTCTCCTTTCATATAATTCTCAGCACCCTGTACAATCATTTTATTCCTGCTTCTCCTGCATTTATTATAATCTTCATGGTTAACTCGTCCACAATAGGTGCTTTTCCCAGTTTCATCCTCTTTAATGCATCCTCCAAAATTTGTCAGATGAGATTCACTTCCTACTCTTATTATTATTACTGTTAGCACCGCGTCTTACTACCTGTTATGGTTATATGCACTTATGCTAATGTGTAATGGTAGGGTGATTGTGAGATGAAATGGAGGACCTACAGTTTAACGTGGGATCCGAACCAGATTAATACACGTCTTGTCAGAGGTGAAGGAAGGGTTTGGCAATCAGATAAATCTGTGCCGGAACCGAGGATTGAACCCCGGACCTTCAGTCTAGCACAGAAGCCCGACACCTTACTCCTAGACCGCCAGGTCACCTACTCCCTAATCTTCTGCTAATTCTTCATGAAGAGTAGAAGGCTTGGTAAAGATCAAAAGTTTGATGGAGTAGAATTTAGAAAGGTAGAGAGGATCTAATAAAAAGAGGGCAACAGGGAAGTTGTTCTATTGGTGTGTAAAAGAGCTGTTATTGAGAAAAGAAGTGCCTTATTTAAGGAAGTGTTGTAGAGAATGTTATTTGCAGTACCCATATTCACATATGAGGATGTACCAAAAATTTTCAAGACTGGTTCTGTAAAATGAAAACGTAGTGGAGCATGGGGATGAGTGCGTTGGTGTGGTGAGCTGTGACCTTCATTTATCAGTATGACAAGTGGCATCATTCTGTGTAGACCAGTGGCTTTGCTACTCATGTTTATTTGATGGCGTGCACGGGTACATTTGAGATTTTATTGTGGACCGCAAACGCGAGCAAACATCAAATTCTGCGTCTTACTCAGAAAATCTGGATCAGAGACCTTCCAAATGATGCAGCAGGCTTATGGCAATGAAGCTACGAGCCGTCTGGTGTGTTATGAGTGGCACTCACGCTTCAGAAGCTGCAGAACATCATTGAAAGACAAAGAGAAGTCAGGATGACCTTCCAAGAGTGCAAACTCAGAGATTGTGGGCAGAGTTAGGCAACTTGAGTGTGAGGATCACTGGATTACCAATAAAAACATTTCTGACATCGTGAATGTGTCATACGGATCAGTGCGGACAATCCTTACTTCCATTTTTAATGTGCAATGCATTGCTTCCAAGTTTGTACCCAGGCTTCTCGGCGACTATATTTTCTCCTAGGCCAGAGTTTGTTTATTTAAAAACAAAAAGAACATGTTTGTGTTTTGTTAAAGTGTTTGTTTGTTGACTCGAAATTTGTTTTGGGGAAGCGTAAGGAAGGACCCGATCTGGGGATCCTTTAATGATATTTTGTCATGGTTAATTGTAATTTTCATTAGCCAAAACTTCACTAAAAGTAAGGATTAACCTTTGAGGAAGGTCAAGTGCAAGTTTACAGGGAAGATTTTGTTGGAATTTAAGGCTTGTGATTTAATTGTTGCCGGAGCCTTGGGTCAACATTCATAATAGAGTGGACATTTTTGAGTGAGATCAAATTCATCTATAATCATCCTGTTCAGTGTTTAAATAATTGACTATAATACACAAAATTATTAAAGGGTAAATAACTTAAGTTTCCAAACAATAAATATTACAGTTTGTCAACCTCACAACAATATTTTGTTTATTAAAGAATCATAACATTATTTTTACATATTATAAAAGATAATTTTTTTAAAAATCCTGTTATTATTTTATTTAAAGAAATATTTCTGTCATAATTAATACATTTTTTTATCCTCACAATTCAAATGAGAGTTTAACATTTTCAAGTATTGCTCAACAATACTTTTATTAATTTTATAACATAGGAGGCATGCCTTACTAGGTAGGGTTTATTTATGGATATCATTTACAACAATAATTACAATCACTCTTTAAATTTAATTGTGTCATTTTTTTTTTTATTATATCAATGTACATTGTATTTTTTTTTTAACTTGCATCCCATGTGTAGATATTCTCACTAGATTAGATGTCCAGGGCAAGAATAATAATCTGCTTCAGGAAGTCTTCGGTTGCAAGTGTCCAACTTGTTAAAACTTTAGGTAAAGTCCAGGGGTCTTGAGAGAAAGGTTCGTCTTACCGCTGAGCAGTTTATGGGGATAAATTTATTTAATAATAAAATCTACCTACCTTACAAAATAAAAGTGGTTGGTAGTTGGAAGCCAAAACTTCACTAAAAGTAAGGATTAACCTTTGAGGAAGGTCAAGTGCAAGTTTACAGGGAAGATTTTGTTGGAATTTAAGGCTTGTGATTTAATTGTTGCCGGAGCCTTGGGTCAACATTCATAATAGAGTGGACATTTTTGAGTGAGATCAAATTCATCTATAATCATCCTGTTCAGTGTTTAAATAATTGACTATAATACACAAAATTATTAAAGGGTAAATAACTTAAGTTTCCAAACAATAAATATTACAGTTTGTCAACCTCACAACAATATTTTGTTTATTAAAGAATCATAACATTATTTTTACATATTATAAAAGATAATTTTTTTAAAAATCCTGTTATTATTTTATTTAAAGAAATATTTCTGTCATAATTAATACATTTTTTTATCCTCACAATTCAAATGAGAGTTTAACATTTTCAAGTATTGCTCAACAATACTTTTATTAATTTTATAACATAGGAGGCATGCCTTACTAGGTAGGGTTTATTTATGGATATCATTTACAACAATAATTACAATCACTCTTTAAATTTAATTGTGTCATTTTTTTTTTTATTATATCAATGTACATTGTATTTTTTTTTTAACTTGCATCCCATGTGTAGATATTCTCACTAGATTAGATGTCCAGGGCAAGAATAATAATCTGCTTCAGGAAGTCTTCGGTTGCAAGTGTCCAACTTGTTAAAACTTTAGGTAAAGTCCAGGGGTCTTGAGAGAAAGGTTCGTCTTACCGCTGAGCAGTTTATGGGGATAAATTTATTTAATAATAAAATCTACCTACCTTACAAAATAAAAGTGGTTGGTAGTTGGTGCCCAACATTATATATATTATAAATTAAATTAAATTCATTCGTATATTCATATAGAATAATTAAAATAAATATATATATTTTTTCACCACAGTTGGAACATGTAAATGGACGAATACATACAGAGAGAGAGAAAGAGAGAGAGTTATAGAGTGAGAATAAGTTAAGTGTTTGTATCTAAGATCCTATCAGAATGCTGAAAGTAAAGTAGTACCTGCACAGTATCCTGTTGCCTGTGAGACTCAGCATGTGCTCTGTCTATTTCAAATACAGTGGTCTGAAGCTTTGCTCTAGCTTCCTGTAGTTCTTTTCTCAGTTTAGCCACTGCTCCATTCAAATGACGTGTCTCTTCTAGTCTACTTTCTTGGTTTTGATTCATTTGCTCTGACAGCTGAAGTCTGTACACAACACAACAAGAATCATATCAACTTGACAACTTGGACTTTACAACATTACTTATAAATTCTATTTTTCACAGTTCGGACCATTAATATTATTTTTTTTGTCATTACGCCTCATTATATTTTGGGTATGTACGCAAATTGTTAATTGACAGTAAAATACATATATTAAAAAATAAAAAATTTATCACTGATTCTTACTGCCTGTTCAGGTTACACACACACATATGACAATTAATCTAAAGAGGTAGAGTTGAGGAAGGAAGCATTTTTGAGGTAATCTACCCGCATTTGCATGGAAGGTGAGCATTTATGGGAAAACCACCCTCAGTAGACTTGACCGGAATTCAAACCCCATCTCCCTGTCAAATAATAATTAGCAAAAGTAATTTACAATTATGTTTTTAGCACTCCGTTTTATTACCAGTTGAGGTTAAAAGCCTATGTATTAATTACAATAATGTGTTATAGATTAGAAAGGCTTAATTTAAAGTGCACCCACATTTGCATGGAAAGCCATTTAGGAAAAACCACTGTTAGTGTACTCGACCAGGATAGAATTCCAATATATATGACTTTGGCAATCTAATCTATTGCGAGAGAAACGCCTTAAAACCATGCACCGATCAAAGCGGGTAATTTGCAATTCACACAATGGACTGGACAGTATATTAACTGTTTAAGTTAAGCTCAATTGTAGATTTTATATCTATAGATTGTAGCCCCTTAAACATAAAGACATAATATAAGTTAAAACGGTGAATATCACATCACCATCATCATGATAAACTGTGTATATGACATAGTAATTAAATTAAATTATTTAATTAATTGATTTGATACATAATTTGGATGAAATTTATCATGCTAATGAAAGGGGGAATTAGTTTAGGGCCATTGCTGTACCATGAAATATCATGTTAACTAGTTGTATATAGGACTGGGCTAATCAGCTATTTTAATGATCAGGCTGAACATCAATGTCTAGCATTTGGTTTATTTTATTTTTAATATTAGAAAGGTAACATGTGGTGAAGACACTAAAAAAAGAATACATATTCATTTATGTATTTTGTTGTTTTTATTTTGTTAAAAATAGAAGGCTTACATTACATCAGGTTCACTTGAAAAATTTCACATTTTAACTGGTACTGCAGCATTTTAAAGATAGTTCAAGTTAAATTGACAATTAGCAGCTCATATCCTCATATTACACTTCATTAGCAGCAACCGTTAGGTAGACAAATGGTATCTTTTTAAAAAAATGTGCAACTTTTGGTTGTTTTTGATTGTGCACCTAAATATTCAAAACATTCTTAACTTTTGAACTGTTTGAGCTCCAGAAATTTTACTATTACATAAATCTTTCATTTTTAATGTCGATTATTATAAAATTACAAGAGTTGATAAATAAAATAAAAACATCTAAGACCAGTAAATTAATATTATTGTAAGGGTTGTCTTAAAACTTTTTTTCCGACAGTGTACATAGCTAATCTTGTTGTTCCCCTATGAGATAGGCAAGAAACTGTGAATATAGTTCCAAAGAATATAAACTCTGTACTTAAGCCATCCTCACTAAATTTCTTTATTCTTCCCTATCCTTGTATATACCCTTAACTTCAACAACATCCATACATTGAGTTACAAATGCTCTTTTATTCCTAAAACTCTTAATGTTTCTCTTTTTTAAACATTCATCTACAACACCTAACAACATCTTATGTAGGATATCACTTCCTTTTGACCCACACTCTACCTTCATATATTTACCTTGTCACTTGATCCACACTCACCGTCTCAATATGCCCAAACCAATGTAAGACATTTCTTTCACATTGAAGTTCCTTTCAAACTGCACTCATTTAGCACCCATTAATTACCGAGTCTGTCCATATAAGTTTTTCCACATACATTTCTTATATATCCCCATCTATCCTTCCATTTTAACAGAGCATTCTACTGAGATACACAAAATCATTCACGTGTTCTATAAATTTTTCATTTATTCTAAGCTGACAATCATTTCCTGATCTGTCCTTAACAAGAACTGTCGCCTTAGTTTTGGAAACATTTATATACAATGATTCATTCTGCCTGTCACCAAATTCAAATGATAAATCCATGGGTGTGCCTGCGGGGTATTTGCGGGGGTGGGGGGTTAACATACAAAATTCATTCTGCAAGTCACTTTCATTTTTAGCCGTTAATAAATTGTATAAAAATCAATTTTATACATAACAAATCTAACTCAAACGGTAATAAAACGCTCTTGAAGAATTATATATATAGTAATTGAATTACCTATCACTTTCTGATGCCAAATTTTTTTTATCGCCTTATTTAATAAGTAATATCAATTGTATTAAACATTGAAAATAAGATGGACGAGCAAGGCCTACCTTGAACATTTCACAACATCATACACGGATCTGGAATTGAACATTCATTAACGAAACCAACACTACAATCCACACCAAAGCCACCAACATGTAAAACACTTTCTACCCTATAGCTAACAGAGCCTATATATTCTTACTTTACAAGCAATGTCAACAATTTTTCTAGGCTTTCAAAGCCTGAGAATATCCCAAACACTTAGTTAACAGTCAATAAACAAAGCCCTATTCCTATTCAATTAAGAGCTTATCAAGAAAGAACCTTCTAATGACATACTGCTCACCACCCAGTATTATGAAGGACTAGACAAACTCAGATTTATCCTAAACACCGGCTACAATATTCTAACCTCATCACCTCTCACACAAAATTAGGGATAGACGGGAATTACTTTTTTATTTCGGGACGGGAACGGGAAATTTTAAAATTACCCTTTAGAATAATCTTGGATTTAAAATATGTTGATTTCTAAACTAAAATGGTAAGACTTGTTAAAGCTTTGATATTATTAAAACCCGCTTCAGTGGCTGCATGGTCTAAGGCACCATTCTCACAATGGACTAGACTACCTATGATGGGGATATTTAGTTTGAATTTGGCTGAGTGTATTAAGGGTGGTTTTCCCTAAATAGTTTCCCACTCTATCCACGCAAATGCAGGTACACCTCTAAATTCAATCTTCTTCATTCCTAGCACACTAGAGTAATTAGTACACAGGTGTATAACCGGAGTGAGTAATAAGACCCGGTGTTAAACAAAATTGCTAAAGGTAATAAAAACAATAAAAATAACATAATAAAGTAAAAAGAAGTGTGCGTGAAGAGCATTTATCAAATCAAATAACTGAATTTTGAATTAATATCAAATAATACATTTAATAAAATAGGCCCTAGTTAATTTTATTACATCTTTGATGGAAATTATTCTTATTGGTTAATTTCTTTTGAAAATGGTGTTTTATATTTAATTATTTGCATAGGGGAAACAAATACTACAAAACATTATGTTTGGCACTTCTTCAATTCGTTCTAAATATGAAACTGAAAAATATTATCAGGTTTAAAAGTTACTTTCCTTAAATGTTCTCTTTAAATTTGACACCCCTCATACTCTACTCCCTGTCTGGCTCATCAACAACAGACATTCAGAGCCCTCATAAATGGTTGACCTTGGCAAGCTACTTCCTTTCCCCCCTTCCACCCATTTCTGCAACCTGAAAGCTAGAAGAATATATCTGTCCTTCTCTAAATCTTTCAAGTTCTTTCCCTTGCTGAGCCCAACAAATCACTGTTGATTGACAGAGCACAATAAGTCACGCGCCTCCCAACTTGTCTCTCTAAAAGAGGTGGTAAAATACCCCCTCCCCAGCCCAGCCACTAAGTTTGCTAAATAACAAAAATACCTCAAAGATTTCATAATTATATATGTTTTGTTGTGTTTTTAATTGTGAACTTTTGAGGTTTACAGTTTTTTGATGTGTAGACCTTGCCCTTATATCCTTTTTTCAACGTTTAATCTAAAATGGCAATTTTTCCTTTGTTATCCCTTGTATTAATAATTTTAATATCTAATGTGGAGCAAGTAATTGCAATACAACAGGATGATAAACAAATATTTACTTGAATCTTTATTATAGGTGGTATGATGCAGTACTAAAAACATATTTTTTATAGTGTTAAAATATAATCTATCCTTACCAAGACAAAGAATGTTTTTTTAAAACAAGCTGTTTCACTTAATGACTTTTCTCATTTTTTCACCCCCCATTTGTCACTAACCTGTCATCATAGAGTTCCTGAATGCATGTGTCATTATCCAGCTGAATAATGCGTAGTACCTTCAGCAATTTTGTCAGCAAATTGTCTACATCTATCACTTGATCTACCAGCGTCACAGTCGGCATGTAGCAACTGTGTTCCTGGCTCAACATTGCATCTACCTGTTGGCGCCCTAATATGGCCTGAGACAGATTTTGCAGGGACTCGCTGTTGTTGAGCCGGGACCCAACACTACTGTCACTGCTCATTTGATAGTCCTCACTTTCCACAGCTAGACAAGGGTCTTTCTCAAGGTCCAGAAGCTCACTTAACTCCGGACTAGAGTCTAAAGCAAAACATTACAACAGTTGGTTTGTATATAAAAAAAAAAGTCAACACTCAAAACTTGCCTTTTTGTTTTGCAACCAAGTGCTAACTTTTAAGCTTTTTAAGTTCTCATCAATACAAATTGACATTTTATGATTTTTTAAAAATAAAAATCAAACTTAAGTAGCAAAGCAAAATTTAATGGATCCTTCATGTTTATCCCAATCCTTTATCTAAACCTTAAATAACTAAAAGATTGCCTTACAGGCGAATTGTGTCTTTGCTTAGAGTATTCCATTAAAATATTATTTTTCTTCATTTGTATACTTTGACTAGTGTTGCTGAGCAACAGAAAAATTGTTAATCAAAATAAATAGGATGAATATTTGGTTCTTAGTCTTAAAGGACTGCACCATCATTTAATCACCTTGAGAAGGAGAAAACATGATAAAGTTAATAAAACAAATGCACTTGACCAAGCGTTATGGGTAAGAGTCTGTGAAACTTTCTGTCTGACGAAGACTGGTAATTTCATCAAATGCATTATGAGTTACTTACTGCATACTACTTTAGTATTACCGTGCGCAGAGCTTCAACTTGGCTTCGAAACAAATATTAACTTCCCCCTCACTTTGTAAAAAAATTCTGGCTTGCGACAATTAAGAAGCTTCGAAAATACTATGAACAACTAAAATAGATACTAATTTATGTTCAATTGCCATTATGAGCTGTTATAGCCAGGGCTATGGAGTATGAATCGGAAGCAGTTTTGGTCGGAGTCAGTAAAAATGTACCAACTCAAAACTTCGACTTAAAAATAAAAACTTATAATATTATAACAATATTTTATACTTTTTTTACTATCTAAGATCAATACTTGTAATTTGGATTGAAAAATTTATTCAAATATAAATTCAGAATGTCAAAGAGGCTTCCCATTAATTAATCTATATTGGAGCATTTTATTATAATAAATTTGTAGTTACTAATTAATAAATTTTAGCTATTTCTGAAGAAGTCAGAATCGGTCAGTAGAAAAATAGAGTAGTCGAAATTGAAGGCTTGGTGTACTGACTCCAGAGCCCTGGCTTATAGCCTACATTATAAATTAGTACACATATGAAAAAAACCTGAAGAGGTTTGAATGAATATTGTGATAATAGCTAAATTTATCAGAGTAGACTTAAATATTACAAGCAATTGTGCAAAAGAAACATTTTTAAGTGATTTTAGTAAATAAAGTTATATAAATAACAATATAATATTTTTCAAGCATAAAACATTAACAGAAAATATAAATTTCGTGCACCACTTTATTATACTGTACATTACTGAGGATGACAAAATCGATTCTTCAATGCCTTGATACAATGGAATCTTTCTGGTATCAAGAATCAAGAATTTTAATATCAAGATTTATGATACCTCAATTATTTGCTCTCAAATCTTAGTAAATTAAAATTCTATCAATGAAACAAAAGGGGGAAAATTTTATAAACTAGGTAGTTTTTCATTCTTCATTACTAGATGTTTCATTTTTCTTTTAATTTTATTTAATTATCAGCAAATTGTTAATGTAATTTAAATGATGTCTTTGTTCTAGTGATCTCATGCAGAAAAAACATGGCCATTTAGTTTTTTTTATATAACTGACAGTTTTTTAGTGTTTTTTTAATAAATGCACTATAGTGCAGTATATAAATAATATTGTTTATGTAAGGGGCCAATGTGAGGTTAAAAGTATGAAAAAAGTTTGAAATTGTAAATGTCAAAGAATCAAGAATAACATAGATCATGACTTATTTTACTAATATAATTATTGTTCCTACCTGTCTGTGTTGGCGTGTCCGAGACTGGTTGTGAAGGTTGTGAGCTGGGAAACTGTTGTTTTTCAACAGTTTGTGTGCATGCTGAATGAGCAGCTGTGTTGCGGATTGCACTGATAACAGCACTTACAAAGGATGCTCCTCGTTTAGGGGATGGTGTGGTCTGTTTGGTACGAAAAACACTTTCTGAGCTGTGTAAACTTGAAGACTTTTCTGGACTTACTTCCACACTGCTGTTACTCTTGCTGTATGCCTCATTGTGAAATATTACATCCTTTAACAAAACAAATAAGTGATATAATAATTATAGTCATGACCTTAACTAAATATGAGACAAACCAGGATTGCTTGGATGTGGGCAAAGTCAAAGGTTTGGCTTCGATTCTTGTATCTTGCTTGTTATTGGGTTCTGCAAGCTCAGGTTTTTTCATCCGAGTCAACTCGAGCTGAGTGTTTAAAAAGCTTGTGAGTTTGAGTATATTCATAATTTTAAAATGTTAAGAGTATATATTTGTTTATTTTAAAAGTAAAATAGCATATTTAAAATATCACCAATCGAAACAAACATAAAATGTAAATATAACATCTTTAAATTTTAGATTTTAAAAATATATGAAAACAACATAATTTCATGAAATAAGAATGACGTTAGTTTTTATAAATAGTAAGTACTTTTGAAAAAAAAATATATATATATATATTGGTTTATAAATTAAAAATAACAGTTAAAAAGAATTTGTTTTAAAAATAAGAATAACACTCAAGTAAGATATAATAGAAAAAATATCTCATTGTGAAATTTATTTAAATTCATTTTTTAATGCTTATAAAGGGTGATGTTCCTACTTTAAAATGAAAAATAAGATTGTTAAAATAATATTGCTAGTAAACAATATAAAAGAGTAAATGCTTTTTTTTTTATTTAAATGTAGTAAGTTTGGTAAAATATTTATTGCAATGTTGATCAAAATTGATTTTAGATAGGTTAACCAATTCTATAACTAAACTAGTGCTAGTTTTGTAGTTGTATTAATTAATACAGGTTTTAAATATTCCAAGTTAGAAAACATTCAATACAATACAATATATTCTCGATGTTAGATATTTAACTAAACTAAATTATTGTTTTAGAAATGGAATGGGTAAAAGTAGTAAAAAAAAGTATTACTATTCAATTATTTAGTATTCTATTCAGCTATCATTATTTTCATTGGTTTGTCATGGCAATATAACTTCTATCGAGGATAGTTCAAGATGGACGACAATATTTACAAAGTTTATTGTTTGAAGTAAGTTTATTGGTTGAAAGTAGTTTTAGAGCTCTATTATGATATTAATGTGATATTTGACATTGATTTTAACAATTTGTTAAGTTACCGAATGATTTATCAGTGGAATAGAAATATTATCTAAATTAAATAGCCTATGCTTACCATTGCATTTTAAAAATTGATTTGTACATACATCAAGCATCAAGTGGAAGCTTGAAAATGGCAAGAAACAAAACTTTCTATCATGATCCCGAGCTTAAATGATCAACTCGGCTAGAAGCTCAAAATTTGAGTACTCTCAGAGCTCTATTATTTTCTACTAGATTAAATTTGATTCTACTACTAATACTATGTAATATATTATTTCATACATATTATGTAATATATTAGTGGTCTGCGAGAATCAATTTTTAAATTCAAGTCAATCTCAAGCAATTTTTTCATAAAGCTCCCCATTATAGAGTTAAGTTGGAGTTAATAAATATATAATTTTAAAAGTTAATTCTGTAAATAAAAAACAAATATGTAGTAAAGTTACTAAAAATGCTTTTTTTTTAAATAAAATATGACCGATATTTTAGAGAAAAGAATGTTTTAAAATCTAAAATAAATAGTTTTTAAATCATTAAAAAAATCAAGCTGTAGTAATAGTAAATAAATCATAGGATTACATTTTAGATATATTTCTCAATAAGGAAAACCTCTTTTCGCTATACATATAATGCAATTGCCTCATATAGCAAAAAGAGGTTTTCCTTATAGAGATATATTATATATTCGCATCCAATGTCCTTTTCCTGTATTTTTCCTTTATGTTATATCTTCTACATGTTCCTATCTACGTGTCCTATCATTCTTTACAATTTTTCATTTTCTTCCTTTTGTGTTTTTTGGTTTCCTCTTTTAGGAAGTTGTGTTGCGGGTTTCACACTCCTCCCTGATGAGTTCTGGGAGATTGAAACCTAGGTCGGGGGATTGGGTGGTGACGACTGATTTTCTTTAAGAAGCAACCATTACCTCTTTGTACATTATCAGTAATGTAAAGTGTGAACTGTGTTCTTCTTTTCATTGCAAAAGCCATATTGTGTTCGTCTCTTTTATATGTTTCTATCCACCTTTCCTGTACCTTTTTCAAAATATAATTTTAGATATATTGTGATGGAAACCGAAAAATTAATTATGCCTCATTTCAATATTATTAAAAAGAGTTTTAAAAATCATTTGTGAAATGAGATTTGGCTGTGTAGATTTAGCCTTTTTTAAAAAATGTAAACAACCTCGTTAAATCCCTGTTCAGGGTAGCTATTCACGTGGTGCAGCCCTCCTACCGGAGAAAGAAGCTAAACATGAAAGATTTTAGGGTGTATATAGCAGAAATTTGCATTAAGGTGCACTTGATACAGTCTTGTACTAAGCTAGTTGTGTTCTAACAGCCCTAACCTCATACTCTCCTCCATTCAACACCAGTTTACCCAGTTCCTGACCCTGACATTCCAATAGCAAGCTGTACCTCTTTGTTGGGTTCCTCTTTCCTTTCCACTCTCACCCCCTCTCCCACTTTTCATTTCACAAACTACATCCAAATTAGCAGAGAAAAGAGTAAATAAGCAATAATTCATCACTAGAGACAATCTGAGGCAAATAAATAACCCTTTTCAAGAAGCTCTGAGATTACAAACAAACCAATCAATCTTTCGAGCTTAACTTATTTATTCAAAGTTTGCTAGAAGCTGAAATAAAAATACTCACAAAGCTGTATAATATACCGTTTTTTTAACTTAGCCCAAAAAATACTTATGTAAAATTCAACAAATCTTCATTTTCCTTTTATCATAAGCTTACTTGTCCCATTACAAATTCCTGTTTCCTCCCCCCCACCATGTGAAAACACCCCACAGAGGTTGAAGATGACCTACCACAACTGACTAACTGCCCGACTATGTAACAAATATTTTACATAGGACTACAAAACACATAACAATGGAGGGATGATTTATAAGAAAAAGGATGTTGTAAAGGCTAACAAATTAAAATTAGCAGTTAATTTCCTAAATTCACAAATATTCCCATAAATATCTATCTTTTTTTTTTTTGTTTGTGAGAAATTTCCAGTGTTTTTTTCACAGACAGTTAAATATTTGGGTTTTCCCAACTCTTGATTTTCTAATATTTCTAAAGAGTGAGGAAAACCATTATTTACTGGGTGATGTTAATTTTGTTGGAATTATTTTGACATGAGCAGCAATAGTGTTTTAATAAGTACCTCTAGATCCTTTTCTGAGATGTTATATGATGAGGCAAGCTGCTCTACAAGTCCATCCAACCGGGAACCCAGGCCTGACAAGGCCACCGCTGCTCCGGACATGGCTGCTCCTTGTTGCAAGAGAAGATCCTTACTGCACTGTTCTAAACTTCTCAACTTGGACTGCAACGCTAAGTTCTCCTGCCTGCACCCAGGTCACAGTCATCATGACAATCACTCTTGAAAAAATAGGGCCAAATATAGTACTTACAAACAACGTTGACATTTACACAATATTTGGGTTTAGGTCCCCCCACCCCAGTGACGTAGCTAAGGAGAGGATCCAGAGTGGCTGGACCCCCACCCGACTCAGCTCACAGGCATTATTCCTCTCCATATGCTGACAGCTTTGACTTAAATGGTTACTCAAGTCTGTTCTTATTTCATTTTGAACTTTTACTGATTTTTTTGGTGTATTTCAGTTTGAATAAATAATAACTTTTGGATTTTTCTGTAGTAGCTCAGCCTGAATATATACTATAGCCTATAGTCTACCAATACCATGGTATGCTTGTTTGAGTTAAACGAACCATGATCTAACACAATTTATATACTTGCACAATGCTAGTACAGAGTGGAGGGTATTTGTATATTAGAGATGGTTGCTGCCATTGGACAAAGAGGTAATAACTGCCTCTGAAGAAAATCGATCGTTACCGCCCAAACCCCTGAACTAGGTTTCATTATATCAGAACTCAACAGGGGGGAGTGTGAAACGCACAACACAACTTCCTAAAATAAGTAAGGTGAGGATATTGAAAATATTAGTGATATGAAGTTACATTTTAAGGAGTTTGGGTTTAAGCCGAGTTACTGTGTATCTAATCACTCCCTAAATATGAAGTATGTAGAGAATTGACCGCAAGGGAGACCAAGGAAGAGATGGGATGAACAGATAGCAGCAGCCTGTGTGCAAGTCAGAGAAGAGGAGAATGGAAGAGAGTGCAGGCAGAAGAATGGTGGAAGGACAGAGGGAGATGGAGGCATTTTACTAAACGGAGCTGGTCACAGGCTGGAAACAGTTCATGATGATGATGTGTACAAGATTAAAATATCTTGAGGACTGTAAGTATATTAAAAACATTAGTGATATGAAGTTACATACTAAGTAGTTTGGGTTTAAGCCACATTACTGTGTATCCAGTCACTCCCTAAACAAAACAAAAACCATTTCAATTTCCTTGATTTAAGAACTACTCAATTGAGCCTTGTATGTTAGTTTGTAATATAAAAAATACTACTAAGCTTAATATATAAGGTCCATTACTTTGTTGATAGTTCCACTATAAAATTAGTTGACTGGTTAAATAGCAGTCATACCTTCTTTGTTCACTGATGCGCACTAAATGTCTGCACTCTTCCTGTTGGCGCTCGAGTTCACAGTTTCTCTGGGCCACCTCACTCTTTTGATGCTCAACCTAAAAATAAAAATAAAATCCTCATCCAGTCATTGTGACATTGACAAAACTCCCACTAAATTAATTTGACGTTTATTAAAAGTTAAGTTTAAGGTAACTTACTGTATTATGTAAAATTAATTAATAACTCACTTTGGACAATTCAGGGTGGCTACAAAACATATTTTTTTTTTAATTCCCTGACTTTTCCAGGTTTTCCAGGCAACATTTTTCAATTTTCCCCTCGACTACTTTTTTCCAGTTTTGATGGTCGATTATGACTTTTGTTTGATTCATTATTGATCATATATTTAAAAAAAAGTTTGTATCTAATAAACATAAACAGTTTTATCAGTTATTTAAAAAATTAAAATGTTATTTTATTTAGGTATTAACTTTTGTTTTAGTGGTTAGTTGCGAAATTAATGGGCTATTTTAGACATATTTTTTAATTTCCTGACTTTTCCTTATTTTTAGTTAAATTCCCTGACATTTCCCTGTTTTCCAAAAATTCCCTGACTTTTCCCTGTTTTCCCTGTCTGTAGCCACCATGAATTTATTAAAAAAAATTGATTATGTCAATATATGGAGAATCCACTACAAAAAAGTAGCCGGTTGTTACCTTTAGCTCTAGTTGCAAATGATAAAACCAGAATATTGATTATAATCTTTGACGAGGCAAATAATATAAAGTTACAAGTTTTTAGCAAGTCCAACACACTCCTGTAAGGTATGACAGCTCTAACATGTCAACCCTCTTTGGAAGTAAAGTGTGACAATGATATGTTAATTTCACCTCGGCTTCAGCTTCCTTCAGGGCTTCTGCTAGTGTAGTCTTCTCAGCCAACAAGAAATCTTGGAGTTCCACAGATTCTACCTCTATCTCCTGTTGCTGGTGCAGTAGAGATTGGTGTGCAGATAGACTCAGTTCTGTTTCCTAATAAAACAGAACGATAATAGTAATGAGTTAGGATAGAGTAACAAATTTGGCAATTTGTGTGTGTCCTCAAGTGGTTATAATAAATATTTCTCCAGGATTAGCGTCATTTTTTGTCACACTAACATCAGGTCCACAGACAACAGTTTAGTGGATGTTAAGTGAAAGGTGTGTTATTCACATGTGAGCAGTTTAAGAAGATTTAAAAATTCTTTTATTATTCTAAGAATAGAAGTTGCACCTAAAATTTATTAATTGTTTAAAAAATATGTAAGGTTAAGTGAATAAATGGATCAAATCATTTATTGTTAATTATTATTCGTACAACTAAGCTTGCCCCATTTGAACTCATGTAGTGTATGAAAAATATATAAGAAATATGTGGAAGTATTGGAATTAGGACGCATTAAACTTTGTTAGTAAGTTTGTTAAGTTCTTGTTTCAAACACTCACTTGTTCTAATTTCCTGCGGATGATCTGTAGCTCTGCTATTTCTTGCTGCTGTTTAGCAATTATATGATTGGATGAGAGGATATGGTCCTCTAGCTCTTGAAGACAGTTCAATTGACCCGTTTCTAAAATAGAATATTAAAAAATGTGAATTGTCTTGCCTTCAAGATAAGGAAAAGTAAACAACACAGATATATTGCAAGAGAAGTATTATGAAAAACAGGTATATTTGTGTAGGGAGATTTATTATTATTATTATTATTGTTATTGATTATTATTATTAATTATTATCATCATCATCATCATCATCATTGCATCTTACTACCCGTTCGAGTTATACACACTTATGCTCATATATAATGGTATGGTGATTGTGATATGAAATGGAGGACCTACAGTTTAACGTGGAATCCGAGCCACGATGGAGGCCTGGCATTCCTCACATTCATAAGTTGTGATTAATACACGGGTAATAAGACACAAAGTTATATGTCTGTAGGAGTACTAAGCAATATGGTTACATTTCACACAGTTATTGTGCTGAGCGAGTACTAAGCAACAACATTAATTTACAGTGATAGCGCTGGAGTACTAATCAATAGATTTATATTACTAGATGAGTACTAATTTTATAATAAAGGAAATTGATAAAACTAAAGAAAAATGAAAAATAAACTAATAAGAGTAAATTTTATGAAGAAAGCCCACCTAGGGAAAAAGGAGAAATGTGGGAAGAATTCAATGCACAAAGGTGACATCTTACTTTCTTCTTTAGATTTAAATTCAAAATGGAGTAATCCAATGTTTGTGTTACCTGTACTCTCTTCTTTCTTCTTTGTGTTTGATAAAGGCAACAATGCCGAAATATTATTCTATTTGTGTTAAAACGTGTGTGTGACTACACACATTACACATTATTATTTTTTGACTAATGAATAATGTAGGCCTAGTATTTTTTTCATTTTAAACATCAGCAAACAAAATTATGCAAGAAATTTATTGAATAGGTTAAATCTTTCTTGTAAATAATGTGACTTGTGATCAGCTGTTTGGGAAAATAAAAACATTTGAATAATGTTCAGTCATGAATACCAGCATTCTTGAAATAAATTACCTAATTTCTAGCCTCTAACGTCTTAAAAGGTAATATTCTTTGGAAAAGTGTTGCCAACTATTGACGCAAACTGATTTTATTCTGTGCGTTCTCAGAGGCTAGTTTAAGAGTCCCATCCATATTCAGAGATTACAACAAAGTCCTGAAAACTTTCTTTATGTCTACACATTTGTGAAGTGCATCCGCTGTCAATGCACCAAGATGAAATTTCAGACTCACCTGAGTTAGAAGAAAGGCACTATTCTTCCTCTTTGAAAGTTGATTCCCCCTTTTTTTATTGTTTCTTCAACAGTTCACGGCCTTATGACCAATCCTTCTACATTTATGGCATTTATGTTTAAATTGAGAGGTTGAGGTAACATTGGTAGTTTTTTGAAAATAACTTGAACAATCTTTGTTCTTTGATTTTTTCCGAAGAAAGCGTCTTCCGAGGTCACACTATCATTTTTGCTTTTGGCTTCAAACTCTTCAATTATTTTGATTCTTAAGTCCTCTGAGGTAGGCAAGTTATCCCTGGACTCAAATGCTACTCTAAAATTGCTATACCTGGACTCAAATGCTACTCTAAAATTTTCAAAGGATTGAGATAAGTTATAAAGCATAATTATGCTTAAAAGATCGGGATTTATAATGATTTCCAACTCTTCAAGCCTATCAACAGCGTCAGTGAATTTATTTAAATGATTACGGACGTTGTCACCCTCGTTCATTTTCTGAAGGATTAATTGTTTCAATAAAGTGGCTTTTCTAGCGGGACCTTTACGTTGGTAAAATTTTGATAATGTTTTTTAAAAACTCACAGTTCCTAATATGTCCAAGTTCAGTGGGTGATATAATTAAGGTTGGATAGTTTAACTAGCAATGCGAACTAGAACACTTTCACAATCGACAAGCACAACTTAATACTTTCATTTAGACTACAATAACTTACAACCGTTTTAGAATCAGTTATTTCATTTATTTTGAGCATATATTTGGGCCCATACCCTGTAGAAATTCAAAGAATAATTATTTTTCAATAACTTATTTATTATTGTATTGATACATTTTAATCATAGCAACATAAAACAAAACAATGATGACAGGATCTAGGATCTCCTTAAACTGATTTGAATAGAAGATCTAGGATTAACATAACAGAATAATTTTCTGAAAATTGAAAAATGACACCTGGAAACGGGAATCGAACCCGGGACTTCTGGCTTAGTACGCCAATGCCAGAAGTCCCGGGTTCAATTCCCGTGTCCAGGTGTCATTTTTCAATTTTCAGAATATGATATCTAGGTGGAGTAATCCCCACTAATAAGCATAAATAATAGCTCTGGCTATTAATTCATAACAGAATAAGGTTCACACAAGTCTTTGCTGGGTGATTAATTGTTCTGTCTTAATTCGACAAATTCCCATTTTTCCAGGCAGCTTATATTGAAGAGAAGAGTATTAAAATTGTATTTTTCATTAAACTGACTTGTTTGAAGTTATATAACCGATGTTTAGAACGGTATGATTTAAGATTGATGGGGAAATACATATACTGCCACTTCACCACCCTTATTTAAGGGGTAGACATATTTGAAACAGCATGCTTAATTCTTCAGTTTATTTTTTAAACCATCCAAAGATTTACTATTTTAACCTGTCAGTTAAATGTTCCAAATTAAATATTCCAATATTTTTTTAATAAAATTTTGCAAACTCCCTGTGTTTTCCCACTTTTTTTTTATACACAAAAATTTCCTGTTTTTTCCCGGTGTGTCAACCCTGTGATATATACTATTGCTAGGTCTTTATATTTGATTTATTTGACAAATTTACAAACTAACTCATAAAAATGAACCATTGATAAGTCACATTATAATTCCATTTCCCTCACTTTGGGGTAGAATGCCATAACTAAGATCTGTAGATAAAATAGGGAATAAATGGAAGATTGTTAGTAATTATTAAACGTAAGCATATTTACCTTGTAGAATCAGTAACACCCCTATTAACAAAGAATGAAAAACTCTTAAAGAGTTACAACACAATACCACCTACTTTAAGAGATCTGTTAGTTCCTCTCAGACCCAGCAACTAATACAGTACCATCTACTTTACAGATATGTTTAAAGCCCCATATGTTTGAACTCGTTTCCTTTCAGTATAACTGTTCATTAATATAAAATCTGATCAAGACACTATAAAATATGCACATTATATTCATTTAAAGACATTTACTTTTAATATTACTGTTTGGGTCAAATCTTTACTTGACATAATAATATTTTGTCAAATAGTATATGAGAAATGTTTGGCAGGAGAGCCTTTTTTTAGTCAATTTTGAAATTCAGACCTGGTAGTGAAATGCATACCAACTCTACTTGAAATACAACTACAATGTAATTTGCATTCATACAGTGTTTTGATTGTTATATAGTTTTTCAATGTGATAGTTTTTTTATCTATGTGCTTTGTAGTAACCAGTTGTGTTACACTGTTTAGCAATAAATAGTGGTTGTAGTTGTATAATAAGTATTACAAACATATTCTCGATTAAGTATGCCTATAAGAAGTGGCCCCCTGCTTATTGTAATATCTCTAACAGACACATAAGACTACAAATCTCTCACCTGTGTCATTTTGCTTGCCCTTGACAGTGGCTAACATGGTTCCTAATGACTGCTCCATTTGCTGTAGCCGGGTCAAGGTTTGAATCTGGCATTCCTCCTTCTGGGACATCTCCTTTCTCTGTCTCTGGCATTCAGCCTTCAAGATGACAAGGTCCTCAAGATGTTCCTGCAGTCTATCCTCCTACAACAGCCATACCTCTTTGTTTGGTATAACTAGTATATTAGTGTCTGGGACACCTGTAGATGTGTGCTAGCCACCTCCTCTCCCCGTTACTTTGCCTTCAAAATGTCCAAACCCATGAGATGTTCCTGCGGTCTATTTAATCTCCAACACTCATCCTTCTTACTTTGTTTGATACATATAGTTTAGCTTTGTCTGGGACACTAAGTAATAATACTTAGCACCACATCTTACTAACCGCTCGGGTTATATGCTTAAGTACTAATTATGCTAATGAGTTAGGAAGTGGGAAAGTTGACTATAGAGGAAATGAACCCGCATTTGTGTGGCGGGAGAGTGGAAAATCGTTTAGAAACCCCCTCCTAACCCAGTTCACCTGAGCGAGATTCAAACCTTAATCTCCCCGTCCTCGGCAATCTAGCTTAACATGAAACTAGCGCGTTAGCTAACTACACCATTGAGGTGATTCTGGGACACTAAGGATTTCAACAATAGTGGTAGAACCTCAGTGATGAAGTCATATCATTAGTCATTATGGCAGCTTCCCCTTTAAGTCTTTTAATGTGAGAGAATAATAAGGCATTCCATAAGAGGTATGTAGATAAGCTAAGTACTTTCATCAAGTTATTTTTGCTTGCTGAAATACAATTCTTCTGAAAAATAAGTTAATAATACAAACAAAAAGTGCAATATACAAAAATTGTTATGCTTTAAATTAATTTCTGTAATATGATTCGTAAACAGTTATTGAATTAACTTTTCAATTTGATCAGCATTTTTAAAAAAATTATGAAAAGGAGAATTTTCTTCTTGGCCTTGGAACAAAATACAATAGAAATGTGAGCATGCTTTCTTCGATAACCAAAATAACTCTGTGGTTGTAAATAAAAATGGTGGGAATAAATGCTAAGTAGGTTAAAAAAGTATGGTTTATGAATATTTTGCCATCCCCTCTATGTTTGTATATATTTCTCATACTCAACATAATAAAAAAAGAAATAAAGGCTCTTTTATTTTTAGCATCGTGTCTTACAACCTAAACATATTATTAGCATACATACTAATTATGCTTTTGCCGCATTTGCACGGAGAGAGAGTAGAAAGCCACCCTCAGTACACCCAACCGGGATTCAAATTCAGATCTCCCTGTCCTGGCAGTCTAGTCTAACATGAGAGTGTCGTCTTAGACCATGCAGCCACCAAAGCAAGTAAGGTTTTATTATTCCACTGAAAAGCCACAATGGTGAACTGTGACACTTTTAAAAAAAACTAAGGCTAATTTGGAAAAAAAAAGCTGTGTATAGTGTTATCAGTGAAAACAAGATTTGCTGAAAACACAAATAATTTTATAGTAGATACTTGAAAAGGGGTGGGAGCGGGGGGNTGTGTGTACACTGTGTACACATACATACACAGACTAAGTGTATAAATGAAGCAATTATATCTAGTCCCTTAGAGCTCATATTAGTGTAAAATTTATCATAGAGTTTATTTTAAACACTTTGATTAAATAATTTCCTGCTTCGACGGGTGATAGGTAGGTAATATATTAAGGTGTGTGGTCTGCATGTGCATTGAACGTTTATTAAGTGCTCTGCTATTGGGAAAAGTTTGAGAAACAGTGGTCTAGAAATACATAACATTAGAGTATATAATCCATAAACATCAGATTGGAAATGTATATAGAGTGCCATGATTGCCATTTCTTCTGCCAATTTTGTGTTTAGATAGCATCAACTCTTAGGGACCCATTATGAAGATCTTTTGTCTATCTCCAGAAAAATAAATATTTAAATGTGTAGATTATAAAAAAAAATCACTTTAGATGTAAAATGGTGTATGGATTATCCAATATAACACATCTAGAGATTTGACTGTAAGCATTTATATGAAAATTACAATCTATAAACTGATTTTTGCAGGAAGTTTACTATGAAAGGTCTTTTTCTCTACAAGAAATCTACTATATAATTTGATTTTGGTAGGAAAAAAGACCTTTCAGAACGGACTTCCGATCAAAATCAGTGTATATATTTTTAACTTGCTTTTCTTTCAAGTTATGCATATTTCCAAACATTGATTTAACCAATGAAGGAGTGCTAAGTTCACCAAATTGCATCAAGTTCCAAAATGTTCTTGGTTAGACAAAATGTATGGAACCAGTCTAACAATAAGGCAACGTACCGTCTGAACTTGTTGGTCTAGCAGTTGATTGGTCCTAAATGAAGTTCTATCCAAAAGCATGGTGCCAGTTAGGGCCCGCTCAACATCATCGCCAGTCAGGACAGTCTGGATGCTTGTCTCATGGTAGATGCGGGTCCTGTGATGGCGTGGATAAGGTGGGAGGCTCTTGGGAGGCTCCCTAACCTGAAGCTGCTTTCTTAGGCTTGCTGCTCTGTTCAAGCTTGGGTCACGGCCGGTGGACTGACTCCTGAGGTGAACTTCCGTCACTGAGGTTTCAGGAGACTGGTACCTTCTACGGCGAGGCAGCGTTGCATACTTTTCTAAAGCACTAGCTTTGCTCTCCATTATTGTATCTTCCCCCATTCCAATTGTGCTGGTGGACACTGTCTTCTTGTTGGTGTTTTCCATTATACTCCCCTCTCGTGACTTAGTACTACTCGGCTGTGGCCTATGGATAGAGGAAGGCCAACGGCCATCATTGTTTGGCATGTTGCTACTTACTTTAGCTTTTACAGCTCGAAATAGACCTCTTCCTTTGGACTGTGAAACCACATTCTTATCAGACACATTGACAGTAATGTTACCAGACGTTCTGGAATGTCCTTTACTCATACCAGTTGAGCTCGATGAATTTGGTCTTGACGCTCTGCTGCTCAATCCCTGTTGTACAAGTTTACTGGCTACCCCCTTTATTGAGGTAGATAGTGCTACCTTCTCTTTCCTACAGTTTGATGTTGCTGTTGGTTTATTGGTAGAGCCTAAGGTAGTAGTTTTGTCAGTAAAACTTGGCTGACCGCTAGACGTAATGACTCGAGTTCTTGCAGATGAGACTGCACTTGGTGTAGAGGTAGTTTGTCTGTTTGTAGCACTCTTCTTTAGAACACTCGTCAAGTCTGTTTTTCTCTTCATGAAAATACTGGAGGTTCCAATCTTCATACCTTGACCTGCATCTTTACTTGTAATGGAGGAGCTTTCGCTGCCAGCTTCACTTGTCCCATCTCCACTAGGTGGCAGCACCATTGTGGTACCAGTTACTAGATCTTCTGCATCTTGGTAGGAGGATGAGTAGTAACTAATGAGACTTGAGTCACAAGACATGGTTGAGGAGATGTTTGAGTCCTCTAGCCCACTGGAGATCCTCTGCAAGCACGGCAATGACTCATGAGCTCCATTCACCTCTACACCACTGTCACTGCCCTCCTTATTGATATCCCTACAAAGTTTCATCCCCACATTAGCGATTGTGCCAAGAGTCAAACAACTATCTGGGGATATTGTTTTGTTTGGCTTATTTTTCTGCCTGGAGAGAGAGTTTTCTAAAGATGTCACATCTACATTGCTGTTCACAATCTCTCCATTATTATTGATATTATTCTCTTTCAGTGGCACATTTTCAATAGCATTGTTAGTTAAACATCCGGCTGAACATAATATGTTAGGTTCATTGTTTTCACTTAGAGAAGCACACTGACCCGAAACTGTCACACACCCCTTACCTATGAGGACCTCTTCCATGGCTAAAGAATGAAACTGGCCAAGAGTCCCTGACACATCTTTTTTCTCAATTCTGCAGTTACTAGTCCTATCTTTAACCACTGGAAGGTCACTGCTCTGATCTTCTGAAGTTCTTTGTTGCCCATCACACAGTGTGAATAGAGATATACTTGGCAGAGAGCTGTTTTCTGAACAATCCATGGTAACACAAAGGTTACTTGAAAGAAAAAAATACATCTGTAACACAAGAGGAAATGGTATCAAAATTACATGTTTACTAAAAATAGATAAACTGATGTTAATATAGGCAAGTGAAGGTTGGAAAGATTTAGTGACAATGTTGAATCTGAGCAGATTTGGGATTCTTAAAATGGGGTATGATATCTATAGTAAACATACATGTGGGTGTGTACAGTAACCCCATGGCTACTATGGTGCTGACTGACAATTCACAGCTGACTCTTGACAGTCAACATTTAGGTATATACCTAAATTTTGACTGTCAGAAGTGACAGCTGCTAAACACATGTTTTTTTGCAGATCATATGAGTTCGGCATAGGGATACAAAATTTGGTCTGGTAGCTTTTCAAAGCCGTCAGCACCAAAGAAGCCATGGGGCTACTGTACACATGTGTAGAACCATAATACTGTACATATGTGTATTATATAATTGCATACATGCATACATTAAACACACTAACTTCAATAAATGTTTAAGAAAGTACTAGAAGGCAAAGATGACAAGCCAAATTATTTTTAATAGGAGAGGTATTTGGAAAGTAAGGGCCAATTGGTTATTTACTATCATCATCATCATCATGAACAGCTCTCAACCACTGACCGGGTCTGTTTGGCACATAGGCCTCTCCAACGTATATTTGCTCCCCAACACCTTTCCTCCTCCGCAATGACCCAGTCTTCTCCTCTCTGCTCCAAACTTCTCTGTACTCTCTTCAGCCAGCTGTCCCTCAGTCTCCTGCACCCCAATTTCAGGATCCAACATCTTCTTTGGTATCTCCTTCTCCTCCATTCTCCTCACATGACCGACCGTACCATCATAATCGTGCCTTCTCTACCCTGTCCTGCATTGGCTCCTCCTTAACTACTCCTCTCACCCTTCCACTTATTGTTCCATCCATTCTTGTCTCTCCTATAACATTGCTCAAAATTTTTATTTAAAAGGCTTGAATTCTGCTTCTATCCTGCTCCCTCATTATTCACAGGTCTGCTGTGTATGTCAAATTTGATACATTGCACGTCCTTTAGATCACTCCTTTACACTTCCTCGACACATCCCTGCTCCATTATTATTATTAGCACCGTGTCTTACTACCCGTTCGGGTTATACGCACTTACGCTAATGTGTAGGGTGATTGTGAGATGAAATGGAAGGACCTACAGTTTAACGTGGAATCCGAACCACGGTGGAGGCCTGGCATTCCTCACATATACAAGTTGTGATTAATACATGTCTTGTCAGAGGTGAAGGAAGGGTTTGGCAATCAGATAAATCTGTACCGGGACTGAGGATTGAACCCCGGACCCTTAGCACAGAAGTCTGAAACCTTAACCCTAGACCACCAGGTCACCTACATCCCTGCTTCAAATTTTACTTCTCACACCACCAGAAAAAAGCTTATATTTGCTCCCTCTCTCATTGATTACTCTTTTGTTTCTTCAACTTACCTCATATCACACTTCCCAGGATTTTAAAGCTGCTCCCCTCCTGTCACATCAGTCATGCACCTGTCTGTCTTCCTTGCTGTAGTCAGCATCTCACTTTTCCTTACATTAAACCTCATTCCATATCGCTCCACCATTTTCTACCATGCATCCAACTGCTCCTGAACTTGTTTCTCCTCACTGGCCCATATCATTAGGTCATCCGCAAACACCATTGCTATCATACGTTCCTCCCCATTTCTTCCTACCACTTCCTTCATTATTTCGTCCATCACTACAATGAACAATAGTGGTGAGTGTGCATCTCCTTCCTTCAGGTCATTTCCCAACTCAGAGTACTCTGTCCTCTCCTCTCCCACTTTCACACAGCTCACACTCCCTTTGTGCATATCTCTCACTCTCCTTACCATCCTGTCCCTCACATTCTTCTTCAGTACTTCCCATACTCTACCTCTGCACACACTGTCATAGGAATTTTAAACATCCAGGTAGACCATCAGCAGGACCTTCCCATATTTATAGCTGCGCAAATATGAGATCTGCTGTGGACCTTCCTTGTCTGAAGCCATACTGTTTCTTCCTCAATTCTCCTTCCACTGTTCCCCTTACGCTTTTCTCCACTATCTTTTTATACACCTTTACACAGTGGCTCATCAAGATTATTAAAAACCAAAAGGAAATTCATTAAAAAAATGTATTACCAATACTGCCAAAATTAATCTATGAGCATAAGCTATTTTCCCACATAGTCACCGCAGGAATTCAGACAATGGTTGTAATGTGGCACTAGCTTCAATATATCCATGTCATAGAAGCTTGCCGCGTGTGAGTTAGTTCAGCCGGTCCTAAACCACCTTCATGAGCTAGTAGTAGTCTTTGAAGTGTGGGCAAAAGAATTTCTTCAAAAGCAAGAACAAATGTTATAATTACTTCGCACAAGGTCTGGGCTGTATATAAAATGATTGAATAATTCCCAACCAAACTCCTCAAGAATACTGATGGCGCGAGCTGTGGTGTGTGGTCGGGTATTGTCACGCAGGGGGATGACGCCAGATGACAACAAACCATGTATTTTGTTCTGAATGGCCCATCTCATTTTTTTTCAATGTATGGTTCTACACTTGTGTTTATTGTTGTTCCAGGTTCCATAAATTCAAGAAGCAGCAATCCCTTCCAATTCCAGAACACAGTTTCCATCACCTTTCTGTTTGAATTTCTTAGGCTTTGGTCACCCTGTGAGCACAAATTGCCTTGTACTGTTGCTTTATTCCGACATCAAAGTGTAAATCCAGGTTTTGTCTTCATTCACAATGTGGTCAAGGAACTTGTTACCATCAGTAGTGTCAGATGAATTTTTGTCAAAATCTTTGGAACCCATCAAGCACAAACTTTACAGTACCGGTACTGAAGCTTTTCAGTAACAATCTCGTACAGAACAGTATCTAAAATCTGGGGAAAATATCATTAAAGTTCAGACAGTGGCGTATTCTCTGGGTATGCTAGTCCTGCGCCGCATACCCATAATGATATGGACTAGTTTTTTGTTTAATTCAATGCTGTCTGTGCGAACTGTGTAGATACTAATGTTTAAATTGTTAATAAATATACATGTAATGAATTATTAATTTTAAAACTAATATTGGTTCATATTCCAAGAATACTGTGTTTTAAGTAGTTTTTTATTTTATTATTTAGCACCGCGTCTTACTACCCGTTCGGGTTATACGCTTAAGTACTAATTACGCTAATGGATTAGGAATTGGGAAGGTTGAATATAGAGGAAGTGAACCCGCATTTGCGTGGAGGGAGAGTGGAAAACCATTTAGGAAAAACCCTCCCCAGTTCACCCGACCGAGATTCGAACCTCGATCTCCCCGTCCTCGGCGGTTGAGCTCAACACGACTAGCACGTTAGCCAACTACGCCACCGAGGCGGGTGTTTTAAGTAGTTCTTCTTCCAAAAGCACAATAGGAAACCCAGGGCCTGCTGCTTGAAAACCGTAAGGCAAGCTAGGGAAGCTCTAATGACCTTGCCCAATGTCTAGAGGGTTGCAACACATTCCTTTCCGTTCGCCCACCAATGAGTTCGGGTTCTTACACCCCAGGTCATACTGTTTATGTGAAGCAAGCTAAGCATTGTGCCAACTATTGGAAAAAGATTCAAGATCACAATGTTTATTTATTAAGCAAATTTAGTATAGTTTAAGTAAAAATTACACAATATATATAAAATTAATTGTAAAATAATAGTTAGTATACGCAACAAGCTTCAAATTATATACGAATTAAATACATTTAGTTATGTTTAGGTATTCTAGTCACATGTATTATCATGTATTTGGCAAACAAACACACTTAACCACTCTTTCAGATTTAGGCATTTCAGCACTGATAGAGTGGGGGAAGGGGGGAGGGCGGTTACAAGGCTTCTTTAACCGTAGTTGACGGTAATTCTTGTTTTTCTTTAGTAGAAAGGATCGTGGAGTTTTAATAGGGTTCTTTTAGTTTTTGTTTTACATTAACGACTTATTAGTGAATGTGATTTTATATAATTATACATCAAAGAATCCAAAAGTCAGGAGTGTGATTTCAGCATTTCAAGATGATTTAGAAAGAAAAGGTAAATTAAAATATATTTTCACATAATTTACTTAATCAGTGGCGCACCCAGCATTTTACTTTGGGGGAGGCATTCAATCAAGGCTGTAGCAAGAGTAAAATTTTGATGGAGAGACCGGGTTTGGGGTTGCACAGCCTCCTAAGCCCTGAAGGCCAAGAATATTTATGATTATTAAATGCTTTTATAAATCATTTGGAGTAGTTTTATAGTAATTAAGAGATTTAAATAATGCAAATGGTATTGAAGCTATTATTTGTATGGTTTTTTTAATTGTTAATTTTGTGTGTAGCGGTAAAACTTTTGAATACTAGGCTTAAGTCTGAAACTTGGTCTTAAAATGTAACATATACATTCGACACATCTTCAATGCTAAATATTTTAGCTATACTTAATATTATTTAATTTTCTATTAACAATATTTGTGGTGTTGGAGAAAGAGGGGGCGGTCAAATACCCCGTTTGCCCCTCTCCCCCTTGGGTGCACCCTGCTTACAGCAAAAGATATGTGTAAATAGCTTAGCAATAAACCAATGACGTAGCAAGAGAGTATTAATAGTCCGAGATAATTTCTCCTATGTTAATCAGAGTTTACGCATCTAAATAGTTGGGAGACTCGTTCGTTTCCAAGCAGCATTGTGTGAGATAAGTTGGCTTTAAGAAATAGTTTTAATTGCAACGTGAGTTGGACAATCCACCTGATTCCCTCTCACCAAGATCTGATGGACGCTTGATCCAAGTACCACTTCATTTTACTATTATTATGATTGTTTGCTTTAAGTATTGCTAACTGTGTGCTTTTAATTACACTATGCCACTCTTAGCCTCGACATTAATATTTACTTAAATTTCTAACCATGTAGATATCATTACAATTTGAGGACCACCTATGTGGTCTAGTGGTCATAGGTTCTGGCTACGGACCCAGAGGTCCCGGGTTTGATTCCTGGCGTGTGGAGATTATCTGGGAAGCAGTGGGTCTGGAACGGGTTAGATTCAGCCTAGGGTGGATAAATAAGAAACTACTGAAATAAAGTAATAGTGGCTCCGGTATGGAAAGCCAAGCTTAATGGCTGGAGTCATAGTTGTGCTGTCCATATGACACCCTCAATCCGCAAGATTTGGCACTAACTCGCCAAACAGTTTGGTAGCCACTCGGTAGGTATAGCCTGAGTGCGGGCTGACACCATGGAGTTACTTTTATTAGATTTTGAGTGGATTGTCACCATCGTTATGGATAAATAAAAGAAGAGGGAATATGGGAGTGGGGGGAGAGGGGCCTCAAAATTTCCTAAGATAGCATACAGTTAAGGGGAAATAATAAATGTTTGAGAACCACTGTTCTCTAGGAGCAAATCTTCAAATATATTCCTTGACATTCTTGGACAACGGTGGTTGAGGGTCCTCGGCCCCCAAATCTCCGTTGCAACTTTTAGAGTACAGCATACCTATTAATTTTTCTTAGAATACACCACTGAGTTCATAAACTGTGAAGCATCTTGTTATCATGAATGTTCTTGTCCACAATTTCAACCAAGTTTGGAAAAACAACATAAGGCTAGCCATTCTAATCCTCATCGTGAAAATTTGTTTGGACATATTTAAATTCACAGCACCAAATTACCTCACCAATACCCATCATAGTAAGGTAATAAACTTGACAAAGCTGGTGGCTAATTTCAGCTGGATTTTTTTTTTTTGCATGAAGAAATGTTATCATGGCATGGACTTCATATGCAATGGATTATTGATTTTATTGTTCATTTTAAAGAACTCGTATACAACCGTTAACAATCACAGAGCTCTGACAACTAAGATGTAATTTCGTCATCATCACTCTATTGCCTTGCATATGCACCGACATGGCCGTGCCCGTAACACGGTTGCCATTATCAATTGGCCCTTACTTTATGAATACTGTTCATATCGTTTCTGTTAACATTTTGATCCCCTCAATAAAATTTTGGTCTTTTTTGAGCTACAAATTCAATATTATCTTGTAGTGCTTTTATCAATGCTACAAGTAGATAACTGATTGAAATGTAGATCTTCAAAATAATATAATTGATTGATGCTAAAGGATGATAGATTAAGAGGGACAAAATAAGAACTGATGTTACACAAACTCAGACTAAAGTGAAAGAACCCTTATATAAAAATATTATCAGATCAAAGATAAAAGAGGATGGAGATTGGGAGAGTGACAAGGAAGTGGATGGAGGAGGTAGTCTGGAAAAGAATGAGAAGAAAATCGATAGAAACTTTAAAGGAAGATATCCAGAAGAGAGGCCAATGTTGGGCCATAAATCATGAAGAAATGTATCTAGATAGAAAGAAATGGAAAAAACTCGCAAACTGTATCAGATTCACTAGAACAAAAACCTGATAATGATGATGTTCTGTTAAATTATTTCTGACATCATATTCATAGCTTCTTTAGCCTAATACCTAAAATTATATTATATTAAATACACAAATTTTGTTTTCATTTAAAGCTTTTGAGTTTTTTTTATTGTTGCTATTTTATGTTGATATTTTACCATCTATACACACAACAAAAGCTAGCCAATGATAATAAATTAATATGCATTATTTTAGTACAAGATAGTTCAGAATCCCATAAATTCGTGAAAAATATGTTGATGAATACTCAGGAAGGATTGATTTTGTTCAGGTGGGATAGTTTATAGAGCCTAGTAGTAAAAATGTTAAATAATTGGCCTATTATATTAAAATACTTTTTGTGCTTTGGGGTGATATTTTTTTTAACATTTAAGTTTCAAATATTAATGTTTTTATTTGATTAAGATGACTTTTTTAATTTATTTAATTAGGGCCTATAAGCCTATTTATTTTAAAATATTAATTTTTATTATCATTGAAAATTTACTTAAATATTGTGTATCATAGTAAAAAAGACACACAAAAAAAATCACGCCTACTTTGAGGACTATTCCCATACTTGCTCATATTTACATTCTGAGTGAGATACTCGAGCCTCTCTAGACATTAAAATAAATTAGTTACCTATTTTATCGATTGATATGAACTGTCCGATGAGACCAAATAAAATACTTGCATTCGTACTCCTGCTACACTACTTGTCAACTAAGTAATGTATTAATATATGTACTGTAAATAGGCCTAAAACATATATGGTGTAGTTCATAAGCCTTCAAAAACACGAATACAATAGCTACCCACTACACAAAAGCTTGGATAGAAAAATACTTATCTAACCTAGTACATTTATCCATTTTTGTTGACGACACTTTTGAATACACTTAGAGTATGTAGTTTTCACATTTACGTATACATAAATTACGAACACAATAAATGTAATTTGAGGGTAAGTGGTAACTAATAATCTATTAACAAGTGAACCACTCTATATTTTTATTATGGGTATCTTGATATCTCCTTGTTTAGCTCAGAACATTGTTGTCAGCTCTCAACTAACTTTAATTCACAGTCTATATTCCGTCCAATGCACGGCTACTAGACAAGACACTAGGGGTCACGAGCCGTATGCAAAGAGACAAGCCCCGCCAACTGACTTCATATGGAATGAAAATCCAGCCAACTTCGGCTGAGAGCTACGCGTCATTCACCAAATGTGGTAAATTGTGTCATAACAGTGTAGTTTTATCAAATGTTAGTCTGTATTAAATGTGTGTTGTGGGATTGCTGGTTGTACTAATCATGATAGAAACCAAAAGGACATAGGCATTTATTTTCACTACTTTCCAAAGTGTATATCTGCTTGCAAGCGGGCCGATTCATTTGTCGTTGATATTACTCTCGTGTGCTTAATACATTATGATAAATTATACTATTTAAAGAGTGAGTTATTGGATCTTCCTATAAAAGTGTGTTAAAGAATTAAAAAAAAATCATTAATAGATAAACTGATTATCATACAGGCATCCATATTTATAAAATAAATACAAACAAGCTAAAATCTACAGCCATTCTGGAATACTCAAACTCTGGTTATAACACAAGAATTACAAGGAAATTATCTCATAGGTCTTTTAATACAGTCAAATATGGTACTAACTCGATACTAAATAATATTATATTGTATAATGCCACACCAACAGAAATTTCCAGCATCCAAGATTTGTCAAACTTTAAAAACATTACAAATTATACATTAGTAATAATCAAACAATCAAATACCTGAAGTTATATTTACGCTTTTAAGTGAGGAATTCTCCATCCAGATATCATATTCTGAAAATTGAAAAATGACACCTGGGAAAGGGAATCGAACCCGGGACCTTTGGCTCGGTACGCCAATGCTCTGCCTACTGAGCTATCCAGGAATCCCGTGTTAGAGGTCATTCTTCACTCATATTTTAAGGCAGAGTCTATGATGGACGTGCGGAAATCGTTGGCTACAATAATTGTGTGATTTTATTAAGATCACGAGCTATCAAATAACGCAGCCACCTTCGACTCGGTAGTTGGCTTAATGCTGCCACTTGTACAATTATTATAACTGTAAAGGATTGCTAAGCCAACTGAGAAAGACAGTATTGTTGACGAAAGCAAAAAAGTATACTCATTTCAAAAACTATGATAACAGTGTTGAATTTGCAAAAATGACGTTTTTACATTTTTGAAAAATTGTGAAAATCAGTTGGCATGCAATTTTGATGAGATTACTCATAACAATAAATGTGAGGCAGTGTTTGTCAAATCACTGATGAATGTTCCTGGATTTCTAGGTGAATGCTGCCATGATACAAAACTTTCTCTCATTAAACTGTTTGTAAAGATTAGGCTATAATACACACTGAAATTTAGTAGCGAAATGTTTCAGTGCAAGCAAAGCAAAGAAAAAAAACCATTTGGGGTGCTGATTTTAAGAAAAGTGTGATAATGACTAAAATTTGATTTTTAACTAAATTTTATTGCTGTTAAAGTTTACTACCTTTGTTTAAGTTTTGTTATGTATTTAAGTTAGCTTACTTTATAACATATTTTATGTAAAGTAAATAAATTACTCAAATTAAAATTCATCTTATCAGTGCGTATTTTCCTTGTCGTACTTATGAACAATTTTTTTTACCATTTTGCTACTTCAATTAATATTTTGATGTAGCATTTAAATATAAAAAAATATTACCATCTCCATTAGTTTATAGGCCTATATTATATTTTGTTAAGTTACATATTATAGTTCATTCATAATTTTGAATTAAATTGGAGGATTTAATAGTGATATTCTCAAAAGGCTCAACACGATTATTGTAATTAATTTAACGCTCAACTAATATTAAATGCTGTACATTATCTTCCTAGTGATTTTCAAATTCTTCAATTAACGTTTCCTTATCAAAGAAATTTAATATATCTGAATAAATAACGTTTTAAACTGATATTCTAAGTGCAGAGCTATACAACATAATGGACAGGTCCGTGTATCTCCTGCAGGCCACTTGAAGCGCTATCGTCGTGCTGTG
Source organism: Timema genevievae (assembly GCA_902155825.1). Classification (NCBI taxonomy): domain Eukaryota; kingdom Metazoa; phylum Arthropoda; class Insecta; order Phasmatodea; family Timematidae; genus Timema; species Timema genevievae. Next base: position 46,902 of record CABFWO010000064.1, read on the forward strand.
TTGCACTTTTCACCACTAGTAAGCTTCGCGACTGTAGATAGTATACTTTGACCAAATTCTGGCAACCCTGTTTCTAAGATAGGAAAATAAAATACTTATGATATAATACAAAAAATACAGCTGATAATGTTTGTGTTTTGAAAATTAGCTGTCATGGAAGGCTATATTATCGAGGTGTTACCCAATGAAATAATTGAGAAGATTATTGGGTGTAATGTGTTGTCACACTATGATGTTATCAATTTTGGCTCGACTTGTAGTAAATTCAGAAGTTTGGTAAATAACAGTAACAGAGTATGGAAATGTAAATTTATTAAAAGGTATGTAAACACAAAACTCATATTATCGGTTAAAGAAATCATAAAATTATTTCAGTAATTTTTCTGATTAAAGCTACTAATTGTATTTCATCTAACTGAATTATGTGATAGAAAACTCAAACATGTAAAGTTTGACCCTAACCTGATAATTGTAGGTAGGCTCAGTGGTGCACTGAGCTTAGTTAAAAAATCAACACAATGTCGGATTTAAACCTTGGAAAGAACGCAATGTGTAAACCATCCTCGGTCTACCATTCTACCATTCTACTGGACACTATATAGACATGTGACTATCACATCCCTTGTAACATTGTCATAGAAATTGACTATCTTGTGTTGGCTATAGATGGCCGCAGCTTCTGAAACTATATAATCCCAAACAAGTCTACAACTGGTTGGCTGAGTTCCAGCTGCGAGTGAACAAAGGAGCTTTAGTCCGCCAGTATGTCGCCTCTATGTCATCCAAAATGTATCATTTGGAAGAAATACAAGATTCCTCTCTGGCAGAAATGGAAGCTATGATGAATGACCATGAGCGATCTTACCACTTCATTATGGATGAGCTCATCAACAAGGGTAACCCTTTGAGGTGAGAGCATGATTTTAATCCACATCTTAGGAACACAAATTAAATGTCACGGATCATCTAAGTTTATTCTGGTTTGCTGCTTATGAGGAAATGGCGGTTTGACCACCAGTCAACTGTATTAAAGGTGTTTTTATTTATTTAAATGTTTACCTGCTCTCCCCCCACACAATTTCGGGGGTACATCTGCTCTAAATTCCTGCCTCATCATCCCTAACCCATTAGTGTAACTGAAATGTAGCCCAGACAGGTAATAAAATGAGATGAGGGGAAAAAAAGCTTGCTTTGTATAAAACAAAAGTAATTATATAAAACAATATAGCCTATACAACATATAAAAGGAAATAGAACACCCCTTCAGCGTGTCTTCTTTGTTCCTTATAGATGCTCCTCCTATCTTCAGAGAGGGTGGTTGCTTCAACTAGTACAATATGTTTAATGTTGAATCTCAGTACATACTCACTAGAATAGAGCTTGTCTAAATTGAGGTAACAGTAAAGGTGGTTGCATGGTCTAAGGCATCATCATGGTGGCTACAGGCAGGGAAAACAGGGAAAACCTGGAAAAGTCAGGGAATTTTTAAATGACAGGGAAAACAGGGAAATGTCAGGAGAATTTAACTAAAAATAAGGAAAAGTCAGGGAATTAAAAAATATTTCTAAAAATCCCATTACTTTTTCAACTAAACACTAAAACAAAAGTTAGTAATACTTAAATAAAATAACTGATAAAACTGTCTTTGTTTAGTAGATACAAACTTTTTTAATGTGTGATCAATAATAAATAAAACAAGTCATCATCCACCATTAAAACTGGGAAAAAGTAGTCAGGGAAAAACGAAAAATGTTGCCTGGAAAACCTGAAAAAGTCAGGGAATTTTGTAAAATATGTTTTGTGGCCACCATGATCATGCTCATATTAGGTTGGACTGCAGATGACAGGGAGATAGGGGTTCAAACTCTGGTCAGGTTTACTGAGGGTGTTTTCCCCTAAATAGTTTTCCACTCTCCCTCCATGCAAATGTGGGTACACTTCCTTTAAATTCAACCTTCCTCATCCCTAACATTAGCATAATTAATACATATGTCTATAACCTGAACAGGTAGTAAAACACAGTGCTTAAAAAACAGTGGAGGATGGTCAGTAGGGATAAGGAATGTAATATATAAATAATTGCTTATTACTAAAGTTAAAACACCCATAAGCGCTAAACACACCCTTTACAAAATAAAAAATCTCACTATTACATCTTGTCTTTAACTGACTTTGTCAACTTTTTCATAGAATATCCACAATTTTGTTATTTATATTTCATCCTTGTTTTTATGGTGTTAAGTGTAGAGTTGAATAAATCACCTCACTGTTTATGATATTTGTGTTCTGAATGTTTTTCAGGAATAGTGACCTGACTGAAGTCTACTACGCAGAGAAGCTAGTATGCTGTCTCAAGAAACAACAACTGAAGAAATTCTGGAACAACTTCAAACAAGTTCCACCAGAAGAACAGCTTCTGGAAAAAGGGGCTGTATTTGTAGCCAAGTGGATTCAGTCCTCAATGGCAGTCTCTCCAGTCTTGGTCTCCAGACAATTAGACCTGCTAGCTGAAGCTGTGAGAGAGGTTTTGCGAAGCCGCCATCCCTTCCACTCAATTTTTTCTACTCCCTTGGATCTTGTTGAGCAGTGGAAGCAGAAGGCTCTTACAGACAATCAATTTGGTCCATCTGAATGTCAGCAGGTGTTAGTGGCCTTGGGAGAGGTCATTTTTAACCATAGTGGGTTCTACACGGACAACAACATGCACTACAATGTGGACAATGCTTGCATCAATATGGTAGGTAAAGCCCCTGAAGTTATGGTTTAATTATCATTGCACACTTTTAGTAGTACTCTAATTTATGTTGTTATCAACTCTCTTACTATATTATATAATTCTTTATTGCAATATTCCTTACTCCTATACTTACTACTATACTCCTTACTCCAGAATAGTGTGTGTATCTATAAACTCTTTATTACTAGGCCTATATTCCTTACTTCAACAGAATATTTCGTTTTTCTATCAACTCTTTATTACTAAACTAGTTTTAATATCTATGACAGGTTGATTATAATACTAGATAACATAACAAAATGAGTATTATAAGGAACATACTTGGTAGAAAGACAATTGGTTGATTAGTTGTTACACTTCTGAGTCAATTAACATACAAGTTATGAAAAAGAAAAAAAGGGGGTGGTTTAATAAAAGGGAGATTGTTAAAACATAAAAAGTTATATGCTAAGTCAATAATTAACAATATGAATTGATGAAAATGATAAATAATTTATCTTTTAAAGATAAAAATTGATGTCAGGAATTTAATCACAAATAAATACATAAATTATTCAAGTAAGTGTCACCTAGAAATTGTTCAAGAGCAACTTGAATTTAAAAAATAGGAAGAACAGTAGTTGAACAAGATTCTATAAAGAAATGAAATTATTAGAATATTTTTTTAGAATATTATTGAAAACGGAAATTGTAAATAATTAGTGACTAAACTGGAGTTGTTATTTAATCACTTATAAATACATAAATTATTTTCCTAAGAATTACCTAGAAACTGATCAAAAGCAATTTAAATTTAAAAATAGGAAAACCAATAGTTAAACAAGATTCTATAAATAAATAAAATTATTATAACAATTTTGAGAATTTTATCGAAAACAGAAGTTGTAAATAGTTAAACTGAACTGGAGTGTTGTTACAAGTGATAATTACATGAAAGATCAATTTAATAAAATTTAGGAACAGTCAACAAGGGCAATTATGCAGTTACAACAAATGATAAGATTAATCAAATGTGATTAGTAATAAGTTGGCAAATTGACTAATTACATGAATAATAATTTAATAAAATCTAGGAAATAAATAAGAAGGGCTGTTACACAATGCAAACACATTTTAATAATTTTAATTATTTTAAACAAATCACCTAAAGTCATTTGCACTATTTTCCTGAGATGGTAAATAACTGTTTTGGATGCATCAAACTAGCATTAAATAATTTAATTTTTGTATGTGTTTTCAATTAGAAATACAAATAGGGAAAAAAAAGTTTCTATATATTAATTTGAAAATGAGATGAAACTATTTTTAAAAATATCTATTTATATTATTATTATTATTATGAAATTTGGTAAACAAAAATGGTAGGAAGTAATATTTCACAATTAATCTTGGTGGAGATATTGTGGCTAGAATTGTTGGTCAAATGGGGCACAATCGTTCAAACACATGGTGACTAGGATCAGACCTGCAGAATATCTTACCCTTTAGACTTGTAGATTCTTTCAGCTACTTAGGAATGATAACCACTCTCATGCAGGTTAAGATGCATGTCGGAGTACTCTGATAAACCTGTTAGTTTCTATCACTGTATATGTATGGTGTTGACATACAAGATTCACACAAGTTATAAACTATCAAACACACAGAAATAATTAATTTATTACGAGCCTACCTTTTAATGGTGATAGAGTACCTGGAGATGCGATGTTAGCTGGGGCGACCCAATCTTGGTTCTTGAGCATTTCTCACTTAGTTTTTACGAAAGAGTGTCATGGCTGTGTACTTGAGGCAAAAAAAAAAAAACAACTCAGTTTTACCGTTATACAAAGAAACGTGTGGGAAGCGCGAGCCCAGAGCTGAATAAGGGAGAAGGGTCAATGCGATGCTGACACCTCGTGATAATGAATAGAATTAACTAAACAAAGAATAGAGCACAGCTGGCTCAGTAGATATAATTCTACTAAACAATCACAATGATACACTTACTCACTTAAATGAACCTGCACACCATAACCACAGACACTATAATACTACCAGTTGGGTGATCTTTGATTTGCCTCTTACATATACATTTTCTTTGGTTGATGGTAGATGTTTTGCTTTTCTTATCTCCTGCAGTGCATTTTCCTTCACTTTGATGCACAGTTACACCAGATGCCCGCTGCCTTAGTGTCACTCAAATAATTATTGTTAACAGCACTAAAGTGGTTTAAAGAATCATAGGGGCTCCTTTTGTGATATTTACAGTAATACTTAGGTTGTATAGCTTGCCTAAAACTACGTCATGTTTCTTGCTCTATTTGACTTAAGGTGAAAATTGTGAGTTAAAAGGTCACTTTCTGTCCTAATTGTACATATTTTGAGTTGTTTCTCTTTAGTACTGCTTGTGGTTATTAGACAGCATTTTCCGTGTACCTGTATAAAACTTTCTTCTGTTCAAATGATAAATAAATTGTGCAAAAATTATTTAGCCTAGGAAGGATGATATCTCTTTGTATTTTTTGTATAAATATAATTTATTCTGTTGTACATTATATTTAATGATTTTTTAATTTATTAATTGTGTAGTAGTAGTAGTAGTAGTAGTAGTAGTAGTAGTAGTAGTAGTAGTAGTAGTAGTATAGCTATTACATACAAATTTAAAAGAACCAGAACCTAATTAGGAACAAAATAAAATAAAAAATAGGAACTTATTTTTCTTTAATTAAAACCAAAATCGGATCCTTTAAATATTTTTTAATAGAACCTGAACAAAAACTAGAACTGATAAGTATTTCTGTTCGACTCCCTGCTGCTATATTTTAAATCCCCGGAGCCTTAGAGTAGAATATTACCTACTGAGCTAAGATTTAAGATTTTCATACTAACTTTGAGTGTTTGTGAATTCATTTAAAATTCAGCTGCCTCAACCTGTCTCCTAAATAATATGGTATAAGTTAATGTTTCCTATAGGTCTATAACTTATATTATTGAAAAATCATGTTAACAAATTTTCAATATCATATTATAATTATTGAGCTTTTAATATATCAATATTAGCTCCACGTTTTACTACTCGGTCAGGCTATACGCACTTACGCTAATGTGTAATGGTAGGGTGATTGTGAGATGAAAAGGAGGACCTACAGTTTAACGTGGAATCCGAACCACGGTGGAGGCCTTGCATTCCTCACATTCACAAAGCTTTTAATATAGTTGTTAATATTGTCTTGTTCTAAAGCCAACACGCATGCTAATGAATACACTTAAATAGCCTACTTAAAAGATGTTGTAGCACCACAGAACATAAACATCATAGTCGGTAGATACATACTACGATATTGATATTAAAAGTTCCATTTATATATGATCAAAATGTCCTTGAAACTAAATTGTATTTACTTTAAAGTAAAAATTTCTATACTCAATTGTGAAACTATACCTCACCCTTTCCTAACAGTTTCAGTACAATATACCAGAGGCACATTTGTGCCTTAAGAACAGTGAGGCAAACATTCAGCTTTGTCCACACATTCTCTAGTAACAACAAAACTAGTAGTCATGTTTTTGTCATTTTATAGTGGTGCACATTTATTCCTCCAGTAAATATATTTAGCTCACTAGGTGCAGTACATTTGTGTGGGTAATATGCTTCTGTTTAACACATTCTCAGTACAGCTGACTGGATTTCCTGCCCACCAGTGATTATATTTCTAAAGAGTAAACACCATGAATTTCACAGACCTTACCAGCCACATGAGTGGTTATAAAGATAAGGGAATTATATAGGCCATGGACAAACCCATCTTTTAGAAATGGAAATGTATCAATATATTTTCTAAAGGCTTTGATTATAATACTAAAGTATACACATATTTGGTCTACAGCAGACAGGGAACCTTAATTTTAGTGACACATTAAACCACCAAGGACTGTAGTAGACACTTTAGACTGAAAAAAGAACTGAAATTTCTATTAATGCTTTATGCATTATTGTAATTCATTTGAAAATGTGTTTTGTCCTGATGTCCTTAATAAAATTTAAAGTGAAGTGTAAACTTTAAAAATTATAATTTTTTTTGATTGCATTTTATCTATTTAAATAAAAAAATATGTATGAAAAAGATAAAAGGAAAATTTTCCAACACAGAAAATTATTCATCTCACATCTCAAATAACACTTTTAGGTTTTATATCTCTAATGAGTAAGGTGCGATTGGCAGCAAGTGCAGTAACCTCAGTATTGTATAAGTATCATCAATCATCAACAGAATAAGAAAGCCCTGAACTTGCATTTTTACCTTTCACAATCAATAACCACAGGTAATTAAACCTTAATTCTTGCTACAAGTACTTGTTACTTTTGGGATTGTTTACTCACCCTTGGGACAATAAGGGTTGCATACAATATTTATATACAAAGATGTAAAAATGAAATAACATTTTTTATGGCTATTTTTTTGTTTTGTTATTCAACAGGAATCTTATTGCATGGATTTGTTCTGTAATATTTGAACACAGTGCTTAAATATATATTGTTCAAGCACTTTGGCATTTAGTATGCTTAGCTCACCTTATAAATCAACTTAATTCGAGAAACATCTGTTTGAAATTTCGCAACTGGAGAAAAACCCTTTTTATAAAATTGGGAAAATTGACAATTTTTGTCAGGAAAACCAGAAATTATGCTGAAAATGTATTCTTGAGTTTGAGTGACCACTATGTTGTATATTCACTACTATATTTGTTACTCTTAGACTAAATATTGTGTATTAATATCATCAACTCTTTATTACTATGTTCTTATATCCCACATTATTATACTTAATTTAACTGCCAAATTTTGTTTTTTTAAATAACTTCTCTTTTATATCCACTCTGATGTATATTACTCCTCTATAAATTGATCAACAACTAACATTTTTCTTGCCATTTTGTTTCATTTTAGTTTGAGTTTTAGAAGCACTCCCAACAATTTCCAGACTTGTATTGGCTAAAGGTTTCCAATTTTGATAAAGCGCTCTGATAGGTACCTTCTGTGTGTAACTTAAAACTAACTCTTAACTTGACCTATATATTTATTTTACAGGTACTTGATCGTTGTCAAGGTAGTCCTATCATAATTTGCATCATCTATGAGAGTGTGGCACGCCGACTTGGAGTCAAGTGTGACACACTAAGTCTCCCAGAACACTTTCTGCTGCGCTGGAAAGAAAGTTATATGTATGTTAATGGATAACTTTTATCAGTTTTACTGAGCATAATCTTACTGATCATAGTCTTACTGAGCATAGTCTTACTGAGCAAAATCTTACTGATCATAGTCTTACTGAGCACAGTCTTACTGAGCCTAAGCTTACTGAGCATAGTCTTACTGAGCCTAAGCTTACTGATCATAGTCTTACTGAGCATACTCTTACTGAGCATAATCTTATCAAGCATAGTCTTACCGAACATAGTCATACCGAGTATAGTCTTACCGAGCAAAGTCTTGCCGAGCAAAGTCTTACCGAGCAAGGTATTACCGAGCATGGTATTACCGATCATAGGCTTACCGAGCATAATCTTACCGATCATGGTCTTACCGAGCATAGTCTTACCGAGCATAGTCTTACCGAGCATAGTCTTACCGAGCATAGACAACATTAAAAATAAACAATCAGTTATGAATACATATAAACAGTATATCATAATTATTGCATTGTTATACAAGTAACTTTAAATCAATGTTTACACACATGCAGAATTTATGTAAACTTACACTCTATAAATTTATTCATGTTTAATTTTAAGAATAATCAAATGTAAAGTATGACGTAGCTCTTGCGCAGTATGGAATTTGCTTATATCAAAATTCATGAAATTCCTTAAGATATAAGCAAATGGGGGGTATTGTAATGATACTCTTTTGGACCCCTCTCATATATTCAAAAAAGTCATGGATGAAGTGTATTTTTCTTTGAAGAACTGTATGTAAAGTTTCCTTTTAATACTTCATCCATGAAAACTCATGTGCTTTTAGAATTAATTTCAATACACTACGTTTAAAACTTTTTTTTTTTAAAAGATAAACTCCGTTGTATTAGAAGATCATGTGAAATGCTGGATTTCTTTACCCAATAGGAAGCTAGCCTTCACAACATAAGGCTGCGAGGATTTCTCCTATTAGTCAGTTTTAACACTAGAGACAAGGGGTCCAAGAGGCAAGGAATAGGTCTTATAAGCAACTTGTGCATATAAATCCACAGTAGTAACATAACTCCATACAGTGCCGGTAATATAACAGTAGTTGTAACCTAAATCTATACAGCGCACAGTACTCAGAACACGCAACATGTGATATCACAGAAAAACAATCTGTGAATTAACAAAAAATTGTATCATTCAATATTATATCTTAAGTGCTGAAGGTGTAATCATCTAAATAAATCGTGTGCAACATTCAAAGTCTTATTCATTTTATAAGAATAAAAATCAGAAATAATTAGATCACATAATTGCATTCAAGTGCGCAGTAACACATGATCGCGTCGTCATCATCGTAAAACCCAATATCGTTATAAATAATGCCCAATAACAGGGCAATATCTCAATAAATATCACAATAGCTAGTGCACAATCACGGGGCACTAAAACTCCGTAACATTTCACATTCCAACATGAAACCACTTCCTACTGTAGATATTAGGTTCACAGCATCAGCATCTTTGAAAGGAATTAAAGACCTCAAGATACTTCAGTTCAGAGGAGATTGTCAAAAATTCCTAGTTGATCTCTGCAACAAACTTTTAGATAAGTGTCCTCTCTCCTACAAAATTGTCAAGGGTGCTAGTTGTCTCTCTCCTGCAGTCATGCTCAATCCATCTCTTAGGACCTATAGGATAACTTCTGCATTATAAGTCCTACTAGACAAGAAACAACTATATAGCGTGCAAGCTGATGTTGTAAAAAGAGACTACTTGGACTTTGTATCAAAGCAAGAAGTTATTGACTACCTTAAACAATTTACTTCAAGTGATGATGACCAGCTTGATAAGTTCATGAATATTTTTTCTAGGGTAAATATATCCCAGGAACTACATTATTTCACTAAAAAAGTTATTGTTCTCTTCCATAGCAATGCAGCCATTGAGCGAAGTTTTTCGGTGAATAAAGAATGTCTGGTTGAAAACCTACATGAGGACAGCTTTATTGCTCAACTTGTAACTTATGATACAGTCACTGCATCTAAATACTTCTAAATATGACAATTTCAAAAAAGATGATTCATGCTGTGATGAATGCATCAAGAATAATGAAAGAAGTGCTTGGAAAGAAGAAAAAGATTGAAGTAGACTTAAATAAAAAAAAAACAGCATCAAAAGAAATAAGAAAATTATAAGTGAAAAGAGGAACAGTTTGGCAGAAAGCAAAGAAAGATGCAGAAGTGTTAGAACATGAAATTAAAAAATTGAAAAGGTTTTGTGGTTGAATGAATTTGAACTTTTGTCTACATCCTAAAAAAATTAAGAGCTGGGCCGATCAGCTATTTTGCTGATTAGGCCGATGCCGATCATTTGTTGCCGATTAGGCCGATCACCGATGCCGATTATTTTTTGTTTTCAATTTTAATAAGTGTATAAAGTAAAATTACCCTTAAAGCAAAAAAAAAGTTACTTTTACTAGTTTTATAATGTCCAATATAGTTTTGTTTTAATAACATTTAAATAGAAACTTTTAAAATGTAAAGGTTGTTTGATTATTATTTTATATTGTTATTGTTAGGACAAGTGAACCTGTTATTTAACAAAAACAAATCACATTAATAAATAGCAAATATACCGGTACATGTTAGATAATTAAAATATGATTTCACATTTATGATTAAATAGGCCTACTGACCCTTTCATTAGACAAAGACAAATCATAATCAGCAAATTTAAATTTAATTTTAATGATAAAAAATAATCAAGGCACACATATTTTTGCACACAAGGAGAATAGGCCTACATCTATTTTGTTTTTAGATGAAATAGGAATTTTTACATCCAATGTCTATTAAAATATGGCTTCAATATTAAACAATTTTTAACAATCTTAATATTTTTGTGAATTGTGATTTAGATATATCATAACATAGGTTTTTGTGATTCTACAAAGCATTCCATCATAATTTAACTACTAAATATTAATATCGTATAGAAATAAGTGGTTTCTTAAAAAAAAGTATAATAAAAAGGCATCACCATTTTTAAACAGTAATCCGATCTTTTTATTAACAATTTAAATAATCTTAATGAAAAATAACATTGTTTTAACTACATTTAAATAAAAACTACCTTTAGAAAATCGAATGAACGGTGAACGGATCAAAATGAACGGATCATTGAACTGAACCAGATACAATGAATCGTTCATTTAAAAGAACGATTTTGCCCATCTCTACTTCAATATGATAAAATAAATAATAAATAACATAATGTGCAACGAAAGTTATTTTTCGTGGTTTTTTTTAAGAAATACTTTAAAACTTATTTTAATTTACTTTTAACTATTAAAGAAAATTTAAATTTTAAATATTAATATATATTAATTAAATTCATATTGAAATATGAGCGAAACAAATTCCCTGCCAGTGGAAAGTTTTGTACTTGCATTAAAAGAAAAACGGTTTCCATTTAAAACAAAATGTGCGCATGTGCGAGATTATTACGTCCGATGTTTCATTTTTTGGGCATCTTTAACAAATCGAAATAAAACAACACCAATCTGCTAATATTTTATTTTATAATTATTAGATTTGTTACTTGTGAGTATTTTTATTTCTAATAACGTGCATAAATTGGAAAAAGACCTATGGTAAATATATTTATTTTGATATATTTTGTTTGGAATGTTGGATGTGCTGTTTATTTCAAACCTAAGTCGCTAAGAACAAGCTAATTATTCAAAGATCACATACGAGAGAGCAGAGATAAAATATTATTTTTTTAGGACTTAAAATATACCCACACATTTTGAATAATCGGCATAAATAATCGGAGATTCAAACACCGATCATCGGAATCGCCGGTTATGCGATAATCGGCCGATGATCGGATTAATAATCGGCATCGGCATCGGCCCAGCCCTAAAAAAAATATATGTTGTTTTTGGGTTTTACCATCTTAATTTTTAATAATGTTAGGTAACTGCAATTATATTTGTTTCCAAGTAATTTTTATCAACATAATATTTGTTGGTTATTTTTCATTGAAGATTCTATATCATTATTACTATGTATTTACTTTACTAAACAAATTCACTATCAAAAATATAACTTGTGGAAAGTATCGACTGTCAAGGGGTGGTGGGGATAATAGTTAGTTTTTGTGGTAGAGGAAACTCCCTGGCTGTAATCTTTCTTTAAAGTTGCGCCACCAAGGCTGATTACTTGTACCCCCAAAGTTCTATGAGTGAGGTGATAATACCTACCAATTTTGCTAGGAGAGGTATTTTCACATACCTTCCAGGGTTATTTTACATGCCACATGGAACCGATGGCTTTATTTCCCCACCAAAGAATGTTGAGCTATGATTTTTTTCTCGCTCGAGAAAAAGCCTTCGGCCTCTGTTGAGTTCGAACCCACAAACATCGGGTACTGAGGCGAGCACTTCACCCCAAGACCACCAAGGTCGACGGTGGTATAGGTCTTTCAAAAATGCAATGTGTGTGTGTGTGTGTGTGTGTATGCAGGCAGGTGTATTAAAGTTAGGGTTGGATCCACCTTTTTTCAAATCTGGAACTTCATTTTGCCATCAAATCCCTAATTAAAATTTTAGAAAATATTGTAAGCATAAAGGTTTAACTTTCTCAATAACTAGGATTTTTTCCTTCACTTCTGATTTTGTTTACATCAAATGGTAAAATAATGATCTGGGATTTGGATGTTATGTTTTTCCTATATTTATTTTGGTTTTAACCACAAGAAATTATTATTATTATTATTATTATTATTATTATTATCGTTATCATTATTATCATTATCATCATCATCATCATAATTATCATTATCATCATCATCACTGCGTCTTACTACCCGTTCGAGTTACGCTAATGTGTAATGGTATGGTGATTGTGAGATGAAATGGAGGACCTACAGTTTAACGTGGAATCCGAACCACGGTGGAGGCCATGGCATTCCTCACATTCACAAGTTGTGATTAATACACATCTTGTCAGAGGCGAGGGAAGGGTTTGGCAATCGGATAGATCTGTGCCGGGACTGAGGATTGAACCCCGATCCCTCAGCACAAAAGCCCGACACCTTACCCCTAGACCACCAGGTCACCTTAACCACAAGAAACTATTTAACTATTTTAATACTTTTAAAAAATAACTCAAACTTAGTACCTATTTAAAAAAAAGTTACTATGATTTGAGTCTTGAATCCATGAATATTCCTTGTAGGTTCTAGGGTCTCATCCTTAGTATACACTAGAATATATGCGTCAATACACTTGATTCTTGATGCAAAAATGTTAAACTATGACAGACCTAGGCCTACCCTAACTTTCTATCATTTTATGATTTTGAAATAGGGATTGTTTGTTGAGTACCTTTCATATATACTGGATTTCTTTAAAAAAATACTGGAAATATACTGGAATTATAAAACTATAGTCAGGTAGACACCCTAAGCAATGTGAAATTGATTTTACTACCTACTATTTTATTAGCTATAGCCAATTCACATTGCTTTTTTTTAGCACCACGTATCACTGTTTGGGATGTATGAACTATATGTTATAATAATTATATTAATATGTTAAGGGTTAGGAAGGTGGAATTTAGAGGAAGTGTATTTGAATTTGCGTGGAGGAATAGTGAACATGTATTTAGTAAATAACACCTAAAGTACACTGAACTGATATTTGAATCTCTATCTCCCCTTCATCGGCTATTTAGTCTACTTCAAAAAGTGCTGCCTTAGCCCACACGACCACCGAACAAAGCCAAAATAGGTATGCCAAGGCTTTTATTCTTAACATAGGCAAAAACAATATAATAGGCAATTATAGGTGCTATAAAATTAACATATTTTACTAGTAATAAGATGAAATGCATATATATCTCAACTGCCTATGTTTTACAATCAAGAAAAAGAAAAGACAAATAAGCAAAATCCGGTCCCTAGTCATAACAAAAGAAAGTGGTAAGGAGGATATCCAGAGGACAATTAAGTGTTTTTACTATTAATAAGATCATGTCCATTAATCTATTGTAATACAAAGGTTGATGAAGAATATAAGTGAGCAAGTTTAGACAGTGGAAAAAGAAGAATCGCTCAGTGAAGCATTGAAAGCAGCCACACCATTCTACCATCATAGAGCGTCAGGTTGCATGTGGGCCCTCAGTGAAGCATTGAAAGCAGCCACACCATTCTACCATCATAGAGCATCAGGTTGCATGTGGGCCCTCAGTGAAGCATTGAAAGCAGCCACACCATTCTACCATCATAGAGCATCAGGTTGCATGTGGGAGCAATCATTTGTCTTAGTTATAATCATATTGGAATCTGATAATGAAACTATCTGGCTGTAGGATTTAAGATTTTTCTAAATTTATGAATGCTCTTTGTTTCACTCTTTCTTGTGTGTCAGTCATAAGTTTATTAATCTAATTTTTCATATTAGATTGTATTCTTTTACTAACATTGATTTTGATTAAACAAACATTTATAATTAACAATCTGTCCAAAATTCTCATAAATGTTTTTTTTCTTAGACACATTTGTTATTGATTTAAAAGTAAAATACCTATAATTGCAATTTCTTAGAGATATTAGCGGATATTTGTCATGGTAAAATTTGTGACCTCATAGGGTTGGCTTTAATCAGGGGTGCATTTTAGTACTGTTTAAAATTTTCTAAGGTAAAATTACTTTTTCTCTAGTAAAATAAATGTAATAGAATATGAATTGTGTTATTATATAACCTTTGATAAATTAAATAAATCATCAAGAAGTCTCAAGGAGGGAGTAAGCTATGGAACAAGCTAGGTCTGATAATCTTGTCTGCAGCCTAGAGACATGGCCATTTTGTCTAAACTGCCAAAGTGATCTTAGATGGTAAGGGCATTGTAAAATTTGATGAGCCTGTGTGCAAGCATTATGTTTTGGGTAAAGCTAGTTTTTTTAATCTCACAAGCACCATTAAAAATACCACATTTAATTTTTTTAGATTATATTTGATTTATCATACATATTTATTACAATTTTTATTATTTTTATGTTTGTAGATGTGAGAAAAACTCATTAGATTCAGTCCCATACTTCTATATCGACGTGTTTAATCGGGGCAAATTTTTAAACCTGCGCAGCTGTCCTAGATTCTCTACAGGTAGCCAGTGTCCCATGCAGAAAAAGAGCAAGCCAGCAGCAACAACACTTGAGGTAACATTTAGTTTTTGTATTTAATAAAATATTCTTAACATTTTCTCAAACCATTACCTGCCTTACTGTTGGCATTGGTAAAGGACTCTTTGTTCTCGGCCAAATGATGTGACCAAAATCTATCAACTAAATTATTAGAGATTTATTATAACAGATCAATGAATATGAAGGAATTAACTAACAGATGAAGACAATGATACAGTTACAATTTAAATAATTTTATAAAAACAGAAGGAAATTTTGAATATTTTTGTTTCATAGTAAACCAGTTAATATTTAGTTGTAATATGTATAGTTAAAGAATAAAATGTTGATTTATATGAATTGATAAATTACTCAGCCTTTATTTTTGTTATCCTTTGATTTGATGGCTGTGTTAGCTGCCACATATTTAAGGATTACTAGTTTCAATGCATGGTGTGCATCATCTTCAGGTCCAGCATGGCTATTATGACCATTCGACGCAAAGTAAGTTGCTACCACTAATTAGCTTCACTTTTGAGGAAACAATAGCGTTTGGGTTATAATGACCACCACACTTTGTATTATCTGCTAGTTTTAGCTTCGACTTTGCTTCTAGCATTAACGCACAGAATTAAATTGGTTTGCGGCATCAGTTGGCAACCAATTCCCAAAGAATGTTATCTTTTAAAACGTTAGAGGCTAGAAATTAGGTTATTTATTTCAAGAATGCTGGTATTCATGACTGAACATTATTAATGTATTTTTATTTTCCCAAACAGCTGATCACAAGTCACATTATTTGCAAGAAAGATTTAACCCAGATTTATTTAATAAATCTCTTGCATCATTTTGTTTGCCTCCGGTTTGAAATGAAAAAATACTAGGCCTAGATTATTCAATATACACAACATATTTTAGTCAAAAAATCATAATGTGAAATATGCATTCAAATAGTAATGTCACACTGGGAAATTAATTAATATCAGACATTGGCCAATAAAGAAACAATGTTTTTTGTAATATGTATGCTTTACGACTCAAAGCTTTATTCTTCATATAATTATTTGTATTGATACTGTAACAAGTGTAATATGTTGTGTGAAGATCTTAGGAAATAAAACTAGTTATTTAAAGTTGATGAAAGTGTTCAAGGACTCCCAAAAATAGTGTTTACACATATTTTCTACAACATAATGTCAAAAAACAATGAGCATTTATAGCCAGTCGGCCTACTAAGTTAACAATAAAGTGAACGAGAGGGTGGTTTGGATGTTTAAAAATAATAAGATTCATCTTTTATTTAAAGGGAATTCTTGAGACTTTCGTTAAGTTATCAAGAATATAAGGATATTATATTTCTTTATAATGAGTTGTTTGCAATTTATTCAATTCAGGATAACTAGGTCAGTTATAATGAGTTGTTTGCAATTTATTCAATTAAGGATAACTAGGTCAGTTTCAGATAAATTTAGTAAACCTTTTATGATTAAAAACCTAGGATTAAACCATACCAAATGTAAACATTAAGCTAGGGCCTATTTTGGTTATTTCCAGTCTTGGATGCAATATTTCATAGTCCTACAACTCACATTAATGTGGAAAGTAATTACCACTGTAGGCCCATGTACAATTTAGTTTCAATAGGCTTACATTATTAAAGTTTTGTTGAGGCATCTTAAACTTACTAGGCCTACCTTTTTATTATCTTCAACTGGTCTGTCCATGTGTTTTACACTAATAGGGTATGGATGATAAAGGTTGAGTTATAGAATAGAAGTATTCGGATTTGTGTAATGGGAGAGTGGGAAAACCTTTAGAAAAATAAAACCACTCATCACACCCAGCTAGGTTTCAAATACCTACCTCCCCACCATTGGAAAATTAGATCCAAGAGACTAAGGTCTTGGTCAATGTTGCCTCATGAGGTGGCTCAACATACTACTAACATCTCAAATATATTGAAGCTTAACCGACCTCCACCTACTATAAAACCTACAAACAATTAATCTTAATATTTTCAGAATCTCCCAATTATTAGTGTGTATATGGTGAATAATAATGCATTTTGATAGTGTTATATCTCAAAGAAAATATTCTTTTAACATTCAGCATGAGCGTACTGTCCCCACTCTTAGCCTACATTATGATATAGGCCTATTTAAAGTTGGATTATGTGAAACACACACAACAATATTTTGGGTTTATTATATTGGGCTAATGATATGGCAAGTTTAAATAAGGTAACACAAAACACCTAATACATTACAAAACCTAGCAAACATAACCTCATAACGCAAACCAAAGGACAAGTAAATGTCTGCGTAACTTAGCGTCACTCTACTAAGAAAATATTTGCTCTTGCAAGGACTTTGCTTTCGCAAAGTGGTCGGACGTAATAACTTTTGACACAAAGTCTAGCATCTCTCTGCTTACGGTCGCAAATTCGTTTTGCGTCATGGTCATAATAGCTCTTCTGATCTCAATAAGGAGATGTGACTCATTACAACACAAAATCTAAATACTAGGGGTGAGTGAGCTCAAGTTTTTAAAATTCAAGTTGATCTCGAGTTAACTTTCCATAAAGCTCCCGAGTATTGAGTTGAATAAATAAATAAATAATTTTAAAGCTTAATTATGTTAGTAAAAAAAAAATGTATTAATATAATTTAATTTTTTTATTAAAATTAGAGATATATTTAAAATAAAATATGTTTTAAACTTGTTTTTAAATACCGATAGTTAAAAAAAAATCAAACCATTGTAAATTATAGAATTAACTTTTAAATATACTGTAATAGTAACAGAAACACTAATTATTATACAATTCAACATTCCTAAGTAAAGTTTTAAAAATGCAGTTTGCAAAAGTAGGGTTGGCTATGCAAACCTAGCGATGTTTATATGTAATCTTTCCCCTTTCAATCCCATGCCTGTCTAGAGCACAGATGTTCATTTGATGCTGGCCTCCTACAGATTAATGATATTTAAGATGTACATAGAACACTTTTACATTAAGCTGTACATGATATTGTCTTGCCTTGCACTAACCTTACTTGTGTTTTAACAGCTTTCCTATTTCTTTTTTATTTACTCTACACATCAACCTCCATTCAACAACCAGTTTACTCAGTTGCTGATCTTGACATTCCAATCCAATGAACATATTTACAAAACCCTCTTTCTTGAGTTCTTCTCACATTCTACTCCCCCCCTTTTCCCTTCTAATTGTGCATTATTTCACAAACCACACCCCCAACAAGTAGAAAGAATAAATATTGAGTAATTTTCACCTGACACAAAATGTAAGGTAAAAAAAAACTTTTTCCAGAAGAAAGAAATTGTGGGTTCATAAATCTTTCAATCCTGATCTCAAAACTGCTAGCCCATAAATCAGTCAATCCTAATTCAAATTTGAGTATCTATTTTAAGCTTGGCTTGAAAATCTGAAAACTTCTGCATGCAAAACCCTACTAAATACCTTGGTAGTTGCACTATGTGGGCTATATTTACTAGGGCTATAACTACTGAAACATACAACCATTAAACTAATGTAAACAAAGGATGGTATTTTTCAGGTGGTCGAAAGGCTGGCCAACAACCTAGAGGTGGCTTGCCGCCAGCGTACATTAAACCGCAACGCTCGCTTACGTAATGCTCTCGAACTCATCCACTTGGTGAATCCTAGAGATATACACTGTTTACTCAAGCTGGCCAGACTCTACATGTTATCAAATATGGACATCAAGGACCTGATGATATGCCTGACTGCTTTGTACAACGTATGTAAATTACACTGTCATTTCAGACATGGTATCTAACATTTTATCCAACAATTGATAAGAGATATAATTTATTTGCATTTATAGTTTACAATATAAATTGTATTTTCATATTTGAAGATGTTACACTGCTCTTAATAATTTCTCCACCATCTAAATAAGGTTAATGTCTAATATTATGCCACAATTCTCTGACATATTTTAAAATCTATTTACATTGTCTCCTTGGCTAGCTGTACTTGCGGTGCAAGATCTCCTCTTATTGGGATGCTAGCTGGGTAGGCTAACCCCATATATTTTGGGGCCTCAACTGGCCGGCAAACTAACATGAACTTGACAGTCAGTGAAAAAGGGAGAGAAGAAAAACCAGCTATTGTCACCAAAACCTGTCCTATTTCACACAAAATGTGGCCCTCGGACACTTGGGGTACACTCCACTCTTGCAAACTCGGTTGTTGGTTAAAATTGGAAGCGCTTGGGGTTTTATCTTACTAGACCAGGGATCCCTGTTGGTACCAGGGCGAGGTACTGGTTATTCTTCTCTTGGGCAATTCTTTATTTCTAGTACTGGCACTTTCCTTTTTCAAGTGTGGATCAGCGCTAACTACCCACACAATTTGTCTGAACACACGCATACCCTTTTGGTCAAGCATGTAGACACCGACCCTTTCACAATTTTGTGCAATCAAAACAAGTGGCACTTTGAGGTTATCTGAACATCTTCGAAACAGGAATCCGAAACCGAAATCACTTAGTAACTACAAAATAAATATGATTTTACCTGGAAGGAAAAATGGCGAGTTGGCACTCACAGCCCTTTTACCCTGCTGCACCCTGGAGCTGGTGAAAAATTAGCAATCGTCTCAAACTCTAAATAACCTGATCTAGCTTCACTTGAAGCCCCTAAACATGGCAGTAGCGCCCAAGCCCAGATGAGGGAGCATGAACATTTCCCGCCTGCCACTTGTACACCCAGCCAATATTATACATAACATATTATACCATACATGACATTTGAAGAAGATAGAAATATGTGTAGACTTAATTCATGTTTACAGAGGTCCAATGGTGCTTACACCTAAATTTAGGTTGGTGGATACTAGGTGTGGGCCTCGATCCTTGAATCCCTTGAATCCTTGAGGATATTTGAGAAAACTTTGGATTCAAAATTCAAATCCTTTTTATTTTTTCAAGTGAACTTTGTTTTTGAGCTCTGATACTACTTATTGGTGGTTCAGAATCATTTATAACTACTATAGGACGAACTTAAACAACCAGGCCCCAGACCAGTAATTTAACTCTTAACTACATCCATTACTGTTTTCAGGCTATAGCCTGGGTCAATTTATTTATTCAAGTCATATATTTTTCCACTACCTGCTGGCTAGGCCTGTCAGAGCTTCTATTTAACACTTAATTGACTGTATGCTATAGTGAATGGGCTATAAGAAAGAATGTTAACATTTAGTTACTATTTATATTTCCTCTTATGTTCAAATTTTTTTCCCCAAGATTCAGATTTGAAGGTAAATTGGAGATTTGGATTTGTAAAATAGTGGAATCGACCCAACTCTTGTGAATACATAATTTTCTCTTTCTCCCTATTGTGTTTTTTGGTTTCCTCTTTTAGTATGTGTGTTTCATGTTTCACACTTCCTCCTAATGGGAGAGCTGAATTGTACTTCCTTAGAAAAGAGACTCTTCCAACATTTTACACACAAAGAGCCAAATAAAAATCCTAAATTACATAAACTTTAAAAATCGTATTTATATCTCCGAAATCCTGAATTGTACCTCCTCGGAAGAGACTCTCTTCTGGCACTTGACACACAAACAGCTCAAATGAAAATCCAGAATTGTATCTCTAAGTGAAGGACTTTAAGTTTTAATTCTTATTCTCATAAAGAATAAGTAAAGCGGAAACGCTAGAAATGGAATTTAGTTTGTCATAAGACTGCTAAATGACATTACAAGCGACAAACTTTGATTTATGCTTAGTACAGCATATGAATAACAGAGGGCAGCATAGAGTAAAATCAATCAAATCATTATAAATGAAACAATTTGTAGAGGATTTTTATTTTCGTTCATGTTTGAAAAAATAAAAATCATATTGTAATATGTAGTTTAGCATTTTAACGGAAAACACACGATTTGTGTATTTATAATTATTATGTTTGTATATTTATTTACACACTCTATGGAACCTGTAATATTTACATCCGTTTTTAATAAATGTAAATAATATGCCATAAGTAAAAATTTAAGGTACTTTTACAGTAAAAGACTTAAAAAGAATATTAACTTTTAGGTAATACACTATGTATTTTTCAACCTTTAGCACTTAGCTTTGAAAAAAAGTTAATCAAGTTTGGGGGAAATTAGCTCATTAGAAAATATATTATTTATTTTCATATTGAATTTAGGGATAAGTAAAAATAATGTAATGATTTGATTTGATTTGATTTGTCAGCATTCATTGTAAATTTTTTTTTAGTTTTAGATCTTCATTGACTGTGCATAGGTCTTCTTAAATTAGTGTGGTTTAATTAATTGCAAGCTATTTTATCCCCATGCTTCACCTTAACTATAAGACATTGATGAGTATCTTATATATCTTTCAATTTCCTGGAGTCCTATTTTAAAATGTTTAGACACTTAATAGTTATTTGGATTTAGTATTTTCACCTGCCTGCCAAATTTCAGTTTAATCCATACTGGGATATAGTTGTTTCTATTAGTTCTGTACATTTTTGAACCCCTCTCAACCATATATAATAATACTAAGTAATCATAAATTTTTCAGTGATGAACTTTGTCGTTGTTTATTAACCAGTTTGGACAACATCAGTTTTAAACAATTTATAATTAGGTAAAACAATGTGTGACGGCTTTATTTTGACAAAAAAGGCAAAATAAAATATATCAAAATTTTGATCAGGCTATTAACTTCATCTACTCTTATCCGATTTTGACCAAACCCATTTTAAACTATTTTTAATTGTCAAGCAGTGCATGAAAGCTTTATTTTGTCAGTAAAAATGAGTTGGAGAAAGAGGCTGGGTACTACTAAATTTCCAAAACTAATATAAAAGAAACTTAACTGTAAAAGTCTGAAAATTTAACATTTTTAATTGGGATTCCTGTAGAAAATTTAAATTTGGCAGGAATAGAAGTACAATTTCAAATGACAAAATAAGTTGTAAGTTTTGAATTTTTTAGACTTTAGTTGAAAACTGAAATTTTAAAGGAATGTAAAAGGACCACTCCAAATAACCATCAGAATCTGAAAATTTTAAATATTAAATGTGATCCTGAGAAAGCGTGTATGTAAGGGGGGATTTAATTGGATCGTAATCACACGTTAAATATTTCTTTTACAACTAATTTTGTTCTCTTTAGCGCATTATTGCACTGGTTTTGCTAGTATTTATCTTAATATATATAATTCTTCTGTACGTGTGTATGTCACTTAACTCCTCCTAACCGGCTGGACCGATTTTGATGAAATTTTTTGTGTGTGTTTGAGCGGGTCCGTGGATTGTTTAGATTCAGAATTGAACCCGGTAGGTGGCGCTGCAATCGGGTTCTAGGAATTTTTTTTGTATTTTTTAGGGAATTTTTTTGGGGGGGAATTTTTTTAGGTTTTTTTCGTATCAGAACATGTAACCTCAAAATTTTACCCCCCTAACACCACTTCCCAATATTTATAATAATGAATATAATATTAATAATCGACCGTTAAAAAAATCATAAGTTCATCAATAATTGACCGGGAAATGCCAAAAATGAAAAGATGTTTTATTTTTTATGTTGTCTTGACAAACACTGAATTTGTAATATTTGTGTTACTCACTAATTGGAGTTCATTGTGAATTTGTAATTGTGATGATCACATAGTATTTGTTTTATTATCGAAATCAATTATGCCACCCAAACTAAAAGCCAACGTTCGGGCAGGACAACGTCTGTTGGGTCCGCTAGTATAGTATAAAATTTAATTATGTTAAAGGTGACCTGGTGGTTTAAAGGTAAGAAGTTAGACTTCTACGCTGGGGTCCGGGGTTCAATCCTCGGTTCTGGCCCAGATTTATCTGATTGCCAAACCCTTCCCTTAACTCTGACAAGACGTGTATTAATCACAACTTGTGAATGTGAGGAATGCCAGGCCTCCACCGTGGTTCGGATTCCACGTTAAACATGTAGGTCCTCCATTTCATCTCACAATCACCCTACCATTACACATTATAATAAGTGCATATAACCTGAATGGGTAGTAAGACGCAATAATAATAATAATAATAATATCTTTGTAACTATTTGAGATACGAAATAAAATTAATTATTCGAAATTTAAATTCAAAATGGAGTAATCCAGTGTTTGTGTTATCTGTACTCTCTTCTTTGTGTTTGATAAAGGCAACAGTGCTGAAATATTATTCTATTTGTGTTTAAATGTGTGTGTGGTACTACTTCTACTATAGAAGACAGAAGAAAGGAAGAAGGTGTCACCTTTGTGCATTGGGTTCTTCCCACATTTTACCTCTTTCCCTAGGTGGGCTTTCTTCATCAAATTTACTCTTAATAGTTTATTTTTCCTTTTTCTTTAGTTCTATCAATTTCCTTTACTATAAAATCATAAAGCATAAAGAGGTTTTCCTTAAAGAGATACGAGGCCTGTCAAACGAGTTCCCGATTATTTTTTTAAAATAATTTTGGCTTGCCTATAACTTATTCAACTGTCAACTTCAAAGTACATCCCTCCTCAGTTGATACACTGCTCCCAACGCAGTTTCCACTTCTTGAAGCAGTCCTCATGGGGTTATTTCGGGATTGTGCATAGGTCGATCTGCGGTTTTTCTTTCATGTATTTAATTGTGTCGAATCTTTGTCCTTTCAAAGTGGATTTTAGTTTTGGGAACAGGTAAAAGTCTGCCAGTGACAGGTCAGGTGAGTAGGGAGGTTGGGGAAGCACAGTGGTCTCAGTTTTGGCGCAAAAGTCACGAATCAGTAGTGATGCGTGTGCGGGCGCATTGTCGTGATGGAGGAACCAGGACTTGTTTTTACACAATCCGGGCCTTTTTCTCTTGACATTTTCTCGCAGATGTCTCAGAACTACAAGATAATACCAACGGTTTACTGTTTGTCTCTGCGGTGAAAATTCCTGATGGACAACAGCCTCGATGTAAAAAAAAAATCGTCAACATGACTTTCACGTTTGACCTGACTTGTCGTGCTTTTTTCGGGATCGGCAAATTTTTTCCAACCCACTGTGAAGACTAGGTATTCCTCTCAACATCATAGCTCATGTCTCATCACCAGTGATAATTATCTCCAAAAAATTTTCGTCCTCTTTAGCGTGATCGAATAATTTCTGGCAAATTGCAACTAGATTGTCTCTATGATCCTGTGTCTGCAGCCGTGGGACAAACTTTGCAGCAATACACTGCATTTTCAATTTTTAGGTCAGAATGTTATGACACGATCTCATCGAAATCTTAGTCACCCGCAATTTCTCAAACTATCAATCGATGGTTTGAATGCACAGTTCTTCGATCTTGGGCCACATTAGCATCATCAGTCGTCGAGGGTCGCCCTGAATGCGGTTCATCATCATTTGATTGCCGACCATCTTTGAATCACTTAAACAATTAATAAAACTGCATATGACCTAGGCACTGATCTCCATAAACTTGTTTCATTAATTCATGAGTTACCTTAAATATTTTCCCAAGTTTGATGCAAAATTTAATGTTGATACACTGCTCGTAAAACTCAGCCATCTTGAGAATCACAAGACACGCGCATTAAGCTCCTAAACAAAACAATGCAGCACGACGATTAACCAGAATGGAATAACCCTGGCCCGGGACAACTGGATAGCTCAATGGTTAGAGTATTATTATACCAAGCCAAAGGTCCTGGGGTTGATTTTCGTGTACAGGAGTATTTTTCAATTTAAAGAGTATGATATTAAGATGCGACTATAACCATGATTATCAAATATAATAGTTTTGCTTTTTAATCCATCATGATATGTGCATTCGTACAGTTGTCATTGTACTATTGGCAGCATAAAGCCCTCCTGAGTCAAAAGGTGGCTGCGTTATCTAATAGTGTCCCCGGACCCCCTGCACAGAAGTCTGACACCTTAACCCTAGTCCACCAGGTCACCCAATATGTGTTAGTGTTTTTACCAGCTAATTTTATTTATTTTGCTTAATGCACTTTATTTCATACTTAATGTTTGGTTCTATAATGATTTTACTAATCTAGTATTTTTTTTAGACATTTGTAAACATTATTTTCAATTTTGAAATATTTTAAATATGTGTTGTAGAGAAATATTACCTAAATGTTTATAGCATGTTATAGTCTTATTGGTAATTATTTGTATTCAGGAACTCTCCCTTGATGATAGGAATCGGCTGCGACCCAACATGCAAGTTTTTCACACATACACAGACTCTCGTGCCAATGAAGACAACAGCCCCCCTCCAGTAAGTTTCAACTTTCTTCCAACTTATGGTACCATTTATAACATGAACTATTTTTATATCTCTGGTACTATAAACTATTTATAAGTGTTATGATTTAAAGCTATTTTTAATTTATATTTTCCTATTTCACTGGTGAGTGTTTGTAACATGTCTTTCTAATTTTGCACAAAGTAGACTGGAGAAAGACTCCAAGTTTGTTGTAAAAAAACTTTGTAATACACCTCTTTGAATTAAAAGGAGGTAGGCAAAAATATACTCGAATATGTGCTACTTCTAAGGAATGATGATTAAATGTTAGATCCTTTCAGTAAAGTGGCGGGTGTGTTGCTGTTTGCTTAGTAACTGATGAGAGTTCAGGTCTTATTATGAGTCTGCACATCTTTAGCCAAAATTGAGGCATGTAATGCGGTGATCATGCTATAGGAAGAAGGAACTAAAATAAAATGTCTCTCTCAACAATTTTAAACTGTACCTGTATAAGGTGATCTTTTAATATTCCAATATGTTCTCACTGAAATATAACTTAGATCGCACTACCCAAAAGCCATTGCTTTAGGCTGATATCCTTTAACCTCTTCATAGAGCATTACTGGAAAAGTTAGAAAAATCAGGGAATTTAAAAATATAGTTTGGCTGGACACCCTGCTATCTTTATCATCTGGTTATTCATACCTTCCACCTCCACCTCTGACTCTTCTCTCGCTACTGTTTAGGAACATAAAAGGACTAATAATAGTTTTATAAACAGTCCCATAATACTTTCATATAAACTGAAACTTATACCTAAAAAAATATATATTTTAAGACATAACTTAAAAAAAGGAATTTAGGGCAAAATCCACCCTGAATTGTTACCTTGAGTTTAAACACAATGAAAATATCAAAAAATGTAATTAGCTACATAATAAATAGGATAAGATTTTAAAACATCTATTAGATTGTTATCACTGGGCAGATGTTTGTAGATTGGTACAACAATGGAGACCTTTAATGAGTCGTCTGCTTGTAAAGAGGCTAAATTCTAAAGAAAAAGGGAAACTACATGCTCATTCACTTAGCTCATTAACAATTTTAAAGTATATTCTGAAAATTGAAAAATGACACCTGGACATGGGAATCGAACCCTAGCCAGAGGTCCCAGGTTCGATTTCCATGTCCAGGTGTCATTTTTCAATTTTCAGAATATGATATCTAGATGGAGTAATTCCCACTAACAAACATAAATAATAGCTCTGGCTATTAATTCTTAATTTTAAAGTAGTCTATCAATAAAGAGAGAGTTCCAAACGATAAAAATGCGAGTACAGTGGAAACTTGTTTATCTGGCCTAAATGGGACCGGGTGTCATCGAGATTAACGAAAATCTGGACAGTCTGGAAATTATAGAAAAAAATGTATTAAAACAATATGTATTCTAGAAATCTTCATTTATTTTCTCAATAACAGATTATAAAACACTTAAAACATGTCACTACCATTATTTTTGTTACAAAAAATAAAATTAATGTGAAATTTCAGTAGAGATAAATGAGGAATATGCATAAATCGAGAATTTGTGTCAATGAGGGCTGAATAAACGAGGTTCCATTGTATAAATGTAAAAAACAAGACAATCAAACTCAACTCAATAGCTCTGATTTGATTATTGGTAGCCAATATCACAAGTTGTTGATATAATTGAAATCTGATATTTAAAAATGATGTTTTTCTCATCAGCTAAAAATGTTTTCACCATTTTATTACTATCACATTCCATTGAAAAAGAATTGTTAAAGAAAATAAGTGTGACATTCAATGAATTCATTAACAATTAAAATTTTTTCTGATTTTAAATTTGTCAAGAAATTGTGCCCCTTCGTGTGACCTTTAAACGAGAATGATTTATTAGACAAGAAAGATCTTTAGGATTGATTTAATTCTCTTCAATTGAAGCCTTCTTTAACAATAAAATATCATACAATTTTTTATAAGTTTGTTAGTTTAAGAAGCTAGTTCCAGTCATATTGTTAATCATCATATCTCATATTATTGCAAACATGTTTTCAATCTTGTCTTATAGAAATTGACTCACTCTTCAGCACTACTTTTAAGTAAATCACAAGCGTAAATGTTTGTTATTAAATGTACGTGCCTATGTGCGCACACACACTACTATTTTACTTCTTCTGGTACAAGATTACCATAATTTCTTCAGAACTAACGCTGGGGGAAGATAATGCACAGTTAAACTCT
Organism: Timema genevievae; assembly: GCA_902155825.1. Taxonomy (NCBI): domain Eukaryota; kingdom Metazoa; phylum Arthropoda; class Insecta; order Phasmatodea; family Timematidae; genus Timema; species Timema genevievae. The sequence goes on from CABFWO010000064.1 coordinate 74,506, forward strand.
ACCTAGACCCATGTAATGACATGTTTTTTTTTGTCCTCAGATTATTCCCAACCCTCACATTGATGGTGTAGATTATGCTGTAGGAATGATCATGCGTCACCAACACCTCAACTACACATGTGTTATATATGGCTGGGACCCTTTGTGTAGTGCCTCTGACCAATGGATGTTACAAATGGGTGTCGACCAGCTTGCCCTAAAGGGTAACCAACCCTTTTATAATGTGTTGGTGGCAGATGGCACATCCCGCTATGCCGCACAAGGTATATATCTCTCAGTTATATTATAATGTTTTTATAGCACAATCTGTGACTATTTTATGCATTTGGTTTTTCAGCCTTTACATAATCTATTTTCACCTTTATTGTATTTATTTTAGTTTTAGTTTTGAGGTTATTGCCACCCTTTGATAGAAGCAAGGGGGCAATAAAGATCCCAGTGTGGCCTTTATAAATGATGGAAAATCGAAAAAATATTTTATATTTCAATTGTTTTTATACCAAAGCTAAGACAATTTGAATGGAGTCATAGCTGAATCATTGTTGCTTAAATTACGCGCTGACTCCTAGTTGGAACGCTACAACAAAACTTTATTGCGCCTGAATCATAGTAATTGAGCATGCGCCAGGAAGTTGGTTACATACCTCTCCGAGTGTGGTATCATTTTATTAGGTGTGATTGATTGTTGGTTAACTGGGTTTTTAGCATAAAGTGAACGGCAAACTATAAAGTTTATGTGTGAGAAGAGCTTATGCTTGAGGAGAATAATTTTTGTTACATTTAGTAGAGTTTTCTCATTTTACTCTTTAGGTTAAAAGCTTAGAATAATGTATTTAGCTTTGAGTGACAGCAAACATATCTAATAGGGGAGTGGGGGGGTACTGAGAAATAAGAACTATCCTAGTTGTAAAACAAATCTAAAATGAATACATAATTTTAAAATGAAATATGACAGGGTCGCTGACATAAAGGTTCACATTAGGACATTTACTAAGGTAAATTATATAAAAATATATATTGGGGTTATTTGAAATAGAGCACTAGGCTAAATCATGGTTTAAATTAGGAGGGATAGCCAGCACACTTACCTTGGTGATACTGGAGTAAGAAATTGTTTAGATAGAACACTATAAAACACAAACACATTTTTAAGGACAAGCTTTCACTGTCACAGACAGTTTCATCAGGTCAAGAGAATAGACTGATGCTTGGTTGAACTGCAAGGTGGACAGTGGATCTGCTACTAAAAACTCCAAAGCCCGGTACATGTGACACTTCTTGTACAAAAAGTTGTGCAAGAAATTGTACAATATCTTGGTTACATGGATTGCATACAAATTTTAGCCAGTGACTGTTCACACGGTATTAGTGATTGCATACAATAAAAAAAAAAGGCGCTTTTGCCCTTTTTATGGAAAAATAATTATTAAAATGATTTGGAAAATATTGGTATTTAATGTAAATAATTTCTTAATCATTCCTAAATGTTATGAAAGTATAATTTTTTTTTCCAATTTTTTAATATTATTTTAAAACAGTTGAAAACCTTTATATTCAGGATCTAACCTCTTTCAATTATAATTATTCGTTTTCAAGCAGTTGTTTTTCTTACAATCACTTATTTTCGTAAGTAACTGTCTAGCATTCGAAGTTTTCATGTTTACAACTGAAAAGTTGTACAAGAAAAATGGCTGATATAGGACGCATTCTATATCCTGAAATTGTATACAATAAGTTGTGCAAAGCCAATCTTGTACAACTTTATGTACAAGAAGTTGTGTCATGTGTACCGGGCTTAAAGATGTGTAGGCACAATATCAGTACCTTGACAATATTAATTCCCCCTTTCATGCCATACCATACCTATATGTTGTGTAAGGGGAATAGAGGGGTAGTGACTTTGGTTCTAGTCGTCACCTTTCGGATAAGAGAAGTCGTAGCTCGGTTGCGTGCATTTTTACCTGACATCCGCAGCTCTTCCCCTTCTCACCCCTCCGAAATCTATGACGTCACAAATAAGAACTACACTTGCTATAGCAATGGGATGAAAGTCTGACACATACCGATGCACTAGTGAATGTCTTGCATGCATGCTATGGTCACAGCCATGCATTTTTTTTTCAAACCCACTGATGCTTGAATTACATTTAAATGATTACCAGGAGAGTATCTTTGCAAACATTAAATAAATTAATATACATATCCTCAATCAAAGGCAAGCAGTGCTTACCTTGCTTGCCCTTACTTGACACCACTGGGCCAATTGATCCCTAAAAATATATTTAGTAAATATTCATTTCTTCGCTAGCTCATTTACTTCAAAACTATACAAACCATCACTTATCAATCTATTTATTTCATTGAATAATTATGTTTGCTTTAATATTTTTATTTTATTTTCAGAAAACTTGGAAGTTCACAGAAGTCCGACCTTTGTGAATCATCCTCAAATTGGACGTTATTTTGAAAGGTTTTGTTCAACATATTTCCTCCCAAATCTTGAGAAAAAGAAAGAATATCCTGATGATGCCAATATTGTTCTTCGCTATTTGGCTCCTGTAGAACCATGAAGATGTGTCTATTAAACTACTCTGTGAATATTTAAATAAACTTTATATCCTATACATTAGTGCTTATTATATAATAAACATCATTGCTTATTATTTGTATATTATGAAGCTTTGTAAATATTCATATAAACTGTATCATTTCCATAAATGCTTATTTCTTTTAACTTTGAAGCTCTGTGGATATTAAAATAAACTGTACGTATATATCATTTCAGAAGTGCTTGCTATTTGTACTCACTAAAGTTCTGTGGATATTAAAATAAACTGTACATATTATTTTTGTATATTATTATTTCTTCACTATTTGCTGATGACCCTACTATTCTTCTGAAAACCTTAAAATATATAAACTTGGGATGGGTCTTCAAAACCTTTGAATCCTTAAGGATATTTGAGAATTCGAGAAAATTTTGTATTTGAGATTCAAATCCTTGACATTTTTAAAATCAATTTTTCAAGTAAAATTTGTTTTAAAATTATAATACTGCTTATTGGTGGTTCAGAACCATTTATAAAATTGGATAAACTTTACAACCAGCAGGGCTATTATGACCACAACGCAAAATGAGTTTGCGACCGTAAGCAGAGACACTAGATTATGCATCAAAAGTTATTATGGGTGACCACTTTGCGAAAGCAAAGTCCTTGCGAGAGCAAATATTTTCCTAGTAGAGTGACGCTAAGTTGTGCAGACATTTTACTTGTCCTTTGGTTTGCGTTACGAGCTTATGTATGCTAGGTTTTGTAGTTTATCAGGTGTTTTGTGTTACCTGATTTAAACTTACCATCTCATTAGCCATATATGAAAATCTCGAAAGTTTTAGTGTGTGTTTCACATAATCTGACTTTAAATAGGCCTATATCATAATGTAGGCCCAGAGTGGAGACAGTAAGCTCACACTGAATGTTATAAGAATATTTTCTTTGAAACATAACACCATCAAAATCCATTATTATTCACCATCAACAAATGGATAATTGGGACATTCCAATATTAAGATTAATTGTTTGTAGGTTTTTATTGTATAGGTGGAGGTTGTTTAAGCTTCAACATATTTGGGATGTTAGTAGTATGTTGACCTAAATCATGGGGCAAGATTGAACAAAATATTAGTCTCTTTTGATCTAATTTTCCAATGGTGGGGAGGTAGGTATTTGAAACCTGGCTGGGTGTGATGAGTGGGTTTATTTTTCTAAAGGTTTTCCCACTCCCCCGCTACACAAATCCGAATACTTCTATTCTATAACTCAACCTTTATCATCCATACCCTATTAGTGTAAAACAAATGGACATACCAGTTGACAAGATAATAAAAAGGTAGGCCTAATCTGTTTAAGATGCTTCAACAAAACTTTGGTAATGCAATCCTATTTAAACATACAATAGTAATTACTATCCACATTAATGTGAGTTGTAGGCCTATGAAATATTGCAGCCAAGACTGGAAATAACCAAAATAAGCCCTAGCTTAATGTTTACATGCAGTTTGGTTTAGGTCTAGGTTTTTTAATCATAAAAGGTTTACTAAATTTATCTGAAACTGATAATTAGTAGTTAGACCTAATTATCAAGTGAATAAATTACAAACAACTCATTATAAAAAAATATATCCTTATACTCTTGATAACTTAACGAAAGTCTCTAGAATTCCCTTTAAATAAAAGATGCATTTTATTATTTTTAACTATCCAAACCACCCTCTCGTTCACTTTAATGTTAACTAAGTAGGCCGACTGGGTATAAATGCCCATTTTTTTTACATTGAGTTGTAGGAAATATGTGTAAACACTATTTTTGGGAGTCCTTGAACATTTTCATCAGCTTTAAACAACTAGTTTTATTTTCTAAGATCTTCACACAACATATTACACTTGTTCCAGTATCGACACAAATAATTATATGAAGAATAAAGCATTGGGTCGTAAAGCAGATAATTGACACACTGTTCCTTTCTCAGTTCTAATCTGTTCAACTTTCCAGCTTTACTAGGCCTTAATCTCTTCCTTGACATTACCATCACTGAACTCTTCGACATGCTTAATTTCATTCCACACTTTTTCACTTCCCCAATCCATTCCCGTACTCCCGCATTCTTCTCTCCCTAAACCTTCAAGTCATCAGCAAACATGACCTTCATTTTTTCATCCTCGAGTTTCCTTATAACAAAGAGTAGTGATGAGAGACCACTCCCCTGCCTAACTCAATTTTTTTATTTGGACCTACTCCATACAGCCCTTTTCCGTCTTAACTAATTTTATCCTCGTATATATACTCTTTACTCCCATTACAACTCCTCTTTCCATTCTAGACTCCTCCACTTTCCTGACATTTTTAGCCACACTAACATGTACCTTTTCTACATCCATAAATACCATTACCATGTACTCCCCAAATTTAGACCATTATTTCCTAAATACATGTTGTTACTATATCCACCATCCTTCTATTTTCTTTTCCAGTATCTTCTCATATATTTTTGATAGTGGCACATTGTAATGATCCTAATTTAAATATATATATATATATATTTCCAAATTTAAATATCTATTTTTGGTATATTTTTATATTTATCTACCAAGCAGTTTTGTTTTATTTTTATATAAATGCTTACTATATTTTTATTTGCCAACCATTCCACACTAGCGCTGTGTTTATTTCGTAGTACTATCTTTTTATGTTGTCAGCTTTTAAAATTTTACATAGTGATGTCATCCTCCTTTGTTCAGGACGGGGAAGTCCTGACAAAGAAGAACATCACTCGTGCTCGAAGCTTAACTTGTGAGGATGTGGTTTGGCAAAATCTAGCTATATCTAAGTAATCTTTGTATAAAAATTGCTTTATATTTTATTTGTAGGATGGTTAAATATTTTCAGAACTAAATATGAATAAATAAATGTAAAGTAAAAGGTGTTTTAGTGAAACCGTAATTTTATATTCAACTATCTGTAGAATCTGCGTCTCAGAAGAGCATGGGAGCATGGCGTCTTAGAATGTTGCCATTGTTAATCAGTTTTAATAAATTCAATAATTGGAGCAGCTAATACGTTTGGATAAATGCAATGATTGATACTAAAATCGCTGGGCAATAACGACAAAGGAAATGACTACAATAGTTGTAGCCCATAGTGGGGCACGACAACACGAGACTATTGCAAGGTTATAATGATTGGAACCCACCATGGTGCAAGTAATCACACACCATAATAATATCAGTGTTATTATCTTATAATTCGTACATTTCGTCCTGTTTTCTTTCTTAAAAGTGATTATTAAACTTCTCTTCTTCAAGTCTCCTGGTACCCTGTTTTTCTTCCATACCACTTATAGCACCCTGTATAACCATTGTATCCCTGCTTCTCCGGCATATTTTATCATTTCCATATTTAATTCACTCACACTTGGAGCTTTTCTCTGTTTAATCAATTTAACACATCCTTCATTTCTTTCCCTGTGGGACCCTCTTCCTCTTCTTTTGCTAATTTTATACTCCCCTGATTCAATCTCAACCTCCTCCTCTTCAGGGTTAAACCTCTTTCCCTAAATACTTTCTTCTCTTTGTCTTCTGTCTTCATCATGCTTCCTTCTTGATCCATCATTATAATTACTTGTCTTTTTCTCTTCTGTTTCTTACCTGGCTATATAACACCTTACTTTCTTACACATCTCTGTTCATTTTTTGCATCCAAGGTTTCCTGGCTTCCAAAACTACACACTTCGCTCTTCTCTTCCTGTTTTATCATTCCTATTCTTAAAGCTCCCTTATTAATGGTTTGTTCTTTTCCTCCACTGCTTCCTTCACTCTGCCATCCCACCATTGTCACTCCTTGTATTTATACTCCCACATACCTCTTCTGTAGCTCCCCACAAACTTTTATAAAACCTTTACAATTCCTTTTCTATGCTTTGTATCTCATCCTTGAGCATTAAGCTTCTTGCCTTTCTTAAATAAAATTATCTTCCCACTTCATTTTTAAGCTTCCACATTATTATCCTTCTTTCCTGTTTTTCCACTTTCACAACTTTTTCAAGGTTCAGACTCAGATTTGTAAAATAGTAGATTCGACCTAACCCTAATAAGTACCTATATCATAAGTGGCTATTGGTACAGTAGCCCCATGGCTTCTTTGGTGCTGATTGACAGCTTTGAAAAGCTAGCAGACCAAATTATGTATCCCTACGCCAAACCATATGATCTGCAAAAAACATGTGTTTAGCAGCTGTCGCTTCTGACAGTCAAAATTTAGGTATATACCTAACTGTTGACTGTCAGAAGTCAGCTGTGAACTGTCAGTCAGCACCAAAGAAGCCATGGGGCTACTGTATATATAATTATTTATGCATGTGGTGAAAAAGCTGTCCCTACATATTACTATGTAGCACTTCCTCATGTTTTGAAAACGTCATGAGCTGCCACTGTAGTTTTTGATGATGGCATTAGGATACACAGGTTTAACCCCAATAATAACCAAAACAAAACATTTACTATTGTAGCCATCTAAGTTCCCTTTGCTCTTTGATCTGTTTATAATGTGCTCCAGACATAACTACAATCAATATTATACAGGGTTGTGGAATGCAAAATAGCCCGATTTGTCTAAATAGGCATTTTTTGGAAATAGCAATAGAACAACATTTGGTTGCAAGGAAACATTAAAAAAAATACAATAGTAATTATTTTAAAAAGAAAAGTTACAAATTAAATTTGTTTTATTGAGATATTTACAATATTATATATACATAATATTTCAAATAAATACTTGGAGGAGTAAGATACCTTGATGAGGAGCTCAGTTGGGAATTTAAGAGGTGTAAAGAATGATAAAGCATACCTATCTATTACCTATGCCATATAAAATGAATGAGGTAGATAAGCGTGAGATGTGGCAAAAAGGTCGGTATGGTATAGGTTTATTTTTACCGCTCTAAATATTGTTTCTAATACTAAACTGTTTCTTTTGGCGAAACGAATTAGCTTATTAACTTCTTGGTCCTGTTCTATCTGAGTAGACTCCAACAATTACATATTAACTGGAAAAAACCTTAATCAAGCTTATTTTCAATATAAGCTCCATTTGATTCAATTTAACTCATTCATTCATTCATTGAAACACAACTTTAGGTCTATACAATCACAAACCAAAGACCCACATTGATTATGAGATATTAATACACCTCGAGCATGAAACTGTTTACCAACACTAGACCATAAATATAACAATATTTCCTACTACTAAATAATATTCCAATATGATCTTTTCAAAAGCGAAAGTCACTATAATTGTGTGAAGCACAGCACTAGAAGAGAGCTATTACAAAGAACATGGCTAAGCTTCTAACCAAAACACAGGCACCATCACTCAAGAGGGTCAAACAAAAGTGCTAAGGAAGAGGATATGAAACATCAAACCTTGTTGCAATGGCTTTAGCTAATGTTGATGGCATACTTAACATATTCTACCACATCACCCCTGACAAGGATATTCTTAGAACAGCCATCATTCCGCATTAGTAAAAAAATATCTTAGCTTCTAGAATCTTTCACTGTTGATAGTTTCCAAAAACAAATCACATCCTTACTGCAGTACATCCAACTGGCCACCCAAATGACCAGCGGCCAAGTGGGAATGTCCCCTCTCCCTAGCTAGCATCCAAACTATCCATACTGCCTTCGGTCTACACTATTCAAGGTTCTTGAGACCAGTTATATTGGCCAAAAAAGAGATTTTTTAAACACTAGAGATGGGATGCTTGAATTGTTTATTCCCTTGAATCCTATGTTATTTGAGAGATTTGAGATTCATAAAAATTTCAAAAAGTATCTCTTGAATACAATTATGAAGACTTTGTCTTCAAATAACAATTTTAAGCGATTGGTAAAATAAATTACATAGACTTGTGTAGTTGGAGGAGTAACAAAATCACAAAAAAGCACATTGTCCTGATATAATTAATTAACATAAAAAACTGTTCTCTTTGTTGTTTATGATGTAATTAACATGACAAAAAAAATATCATTTTTGTCAGTGTCACTAAGACTTAAAACAACTTTTTTGAAACTAGATTTTAAATAATTTCCCTTTAGCTAAAATTGTAAATTTATGGAAGCTTCGAGGATTCAAAATTGGATTTAAGATACAAATTTAAAATTCAAATTCGAAATTCGGATTTGAGAAATATAGGACTTTATCCGTCTCTATTAAAAATATATCTGAAATTGGAGGATCGTGACAATACCCAAACCCAAAGCTACCCTAACATTTACATGATGGTCAGGTCACCAAAGGATGTTCAAAACCTAACAAATTCCACACAACAGTGGCCACACAAACAACTGCTACAACTAGTCATCCAACCTAGCAACACTATCAACCAACATATATAGGTCAGGTCACAAGATGTTCAAAACCTAATAAACTCCACACAACAGTGGCCACACAAACAACTGCTACAACTAGTCATCCAGCCTAGCAACACTATCAACCAACATAGACCCTTCTATGTATTACCACTTCACAAGCATGGTAAGTTTGCAAACTCACTTTGAAGAATGAAAGGGAGGAGGGAAGGTACCTTATGACACCTCAAAACCACCTTGCAAATTATTAAAACAAAATTGATGGACTTTTAGGTCTATAAATGTCTCACACAAATCCAGCGAGTCAATTGCTAACGGCCGAATTGAATGGTGTCTTCTCATGACATTCATTATTCGTTACTCGCCATGTGAAATCAATGTGGAATACTTTCATGATGATTTTAAAAAAGCTCTTTCTTATTTGCACACACATTTATACAAAAGTTGTAAGTTTGTGATAGGAGTTTACAATATGTACATTTAGGTATGTCCATTGGTTTGTGTTTCTTTGCTGATATTTAGATATAAATTTAGCCACTTTTTGTCCTTAAGTGAAGACATGTATTTTCAGAAAATAATTTCTGTTGAGATATGGTATGAAAATATTATGTTACAGGCAACCTTTACTATCTATGTAACAAATGGCATACTAAATTATTTATGTTTGTTTGACAGCTATTTGGGAAATATCTTTTCATATAATTTGTTTTTAGATATTACTTTTAAATTATAAATAATTATATGAGTTACTAGAGACTCCAATACCAACTACTATGAAGTAGTAATCTACGTTAGCTAGTGACAAAAAAATCAAGAAAAAACAAATATATCCTATCTATCTTCATTGAGTTTTTTTATAGTGTAAACTAGCAGCAGTAAGATGTAACATTAATTTTAATTAAATACACACTAAGAACTAAATAGGTTGATATGTATCAGTATCTGGGAACAAATTGTATCAAACATCTGCTGTGGCAAAAAGAAGCTCATGTGTGTCTCAGATTCCAAAATAATATAATAAATGTCAATGTTATACAGATTGAGCACTGACCATTAAAACTAAACATTTTAGTATGCATCCCGTCTAATAATGATAACTCAATATTGACAAAATACCAATAAATGAGGCAGGAATTTACCTATATTTACTATGACTCAGAAGGTCAAATATAATTTAACATAAGAGGAAATAATTTGACTAGAACAGTTGTTTGTTGGATATGAACTTGATGCCCCTGTTTTTCAATTTATCCTCTGAGTACAGTGATCTACTACTGACTCTAAGTACTCTGGAATAGCACCATAGTAACATTCAATGCAAAGCATATAATTCAACATTGTCATCTAGATATCATTGGATTTTTTGTTAGGTTACTATTAAAAATGGGTTGGTACCACATAGTGAGAATAAAAATGAATGTAAGAAAGCCATATTGTTCAAATATAGTGAAATTAGAATATGTTTACTGTTGTAGTCATTTGTATCCATATTAGTTTTATGCTAACGTGACAAACTAACACATACTGCCTCATTTAACTATTCATTGTGTTTGCTATGTTGTTTCAGGGTATATATAAGAAATGATGCTTTATAGGCAATCTGTCCCATCTTGAATCTAAAATTAATTTACTATACTGATACAACCTCTATAGGAGAAATTTATTGTTGTTGAGTTAAATAAAATTTCTAGACATAATTTACAAATCATATATGAATAGACAACATAGCTCAAATATTATACCGAAACTAAAAATGAACTGATGCTACAAATATATTATGCAGAAACACTGACAATAGGGAATTTTGTTTACTTTTGATAAATGATACAGAATAATATCAAAATACATTTGTTTCAATAAATAATTATCTAGCACTTGCACTTAAAGCAATAGTATGTAATTATATAATTAATTTAAGTTGGATTTTAAAGAACAGGAATGCTCTGCATTGTTTGTTATATCTGTAAAAGCTGGTGAAAAACAAATAAATATAAATTTGAGATATCCAAAAAAATAAATAGTTTTTGAAGAACCAAAAAGAATTGTTATCTCAACATGGCTTGTCACTGTCATCCGAAGAACTGAAATCAAAAACACAAACATATATTATACATTAATAGGTTATTTGAAGAAGAATTATTAGGATAGTCACAGTTTGAATAATTAGCGATTGCCACCACAATTACCTTAGTGATACTGGGATATAGATTCCTTAGCTAAAACACTTAAAATCACACAAACAAATTTAAATACAAGCTTTTAATGTCACAAACAGCTTATGCAGGTTGTGAGAGCTTTAAGTTGGACTGCAAGGTTAAATTGTCAAAGGCTGATTTTTTAAATATAGGAGTAAGCGAGTAGGCATTTATCAATTTTAGTCGAGTTCGAATAATATAGAGCAGTTTTTCAACTAGAAATATTTCTAATGAATTTATTCTTAATATGTTCATATATAATCAAAAAATTCAAACATACATTTATAAATATAGTTTTTGAAGAAAAAATCATTATCACAAAAAAATTTATTTTTAAATAAATTTAATATAGTTTCAAAAACTTTATATTTTCAAATTGGATGAAAGGAATTAATAGTGAGGGACTCTTATTTGCTTTGTTTTATTTAAATGGAATAAAATTAATTAAACCAGGAATTTTATGATAACATTGAAAATTCTGAGTATAATAATCTTTTTGAAATTTGTAAAATCTTTGCGTTTGGTTCGAATTACACAAACTTGTATTGAGTTTGAATTTTGAGTACTCAAAGACCCCTAATTATATAATACAAATTTAGTTTTTCTATATATTTAATTCAAGCCTATCTAGAGTTTATAGTGAAATCATAATTTGGAAAAGTCAACAGCTGTTGACAGTAAACCTTGAAATCCAACCAAGAGCATAGATCTACTTTCATTAACCTGAAAAAGCTGTTTGTGACAGTGAAAGCTTGTCTTTAAAATTAGTTTGAATGTATTTTTAGTGTTTTATATAAAGCATTCCTAATTTAAACCATATAATATATCTTCATCTTCATCTTCATCTTCATCTTCATCTTCATCATCATCATCATCTAATGTTTCCAGCCTATGGCTGGGTAAGTTTAATAAAATTCCTCCATTTTTCCTTCTTTAATTGCTTTCATTCTTTTCCTCTCACTTGCACACTTTTTATTATCTGCTTCTCCCAACTCTTTCTTGGTCTCCCTTATGGTCTCCCCCCCCCACCCCCCCATATACGTCTCCACCATTATCTTTGGTAGTCTTTCCTCTAATATAACATGCTCCTTATAAACTTCATACTTCATTTCTATAACCTTCGCTTTCCTTGTTTCTTTTACATTCAATGTCCATGTTTTAGATGCATATGTGACTATGGGTACAAGGTATGCCCTATACAGCACTTTCTTACACTTCAAGGGCACTTCTTTTCCACATAATAGGTCTCTTACACACCTATAGAACAACTCTCCCTGGTACCCTTTTCTCATTAGATCATCTCTATTTCTTCCTTTGGCCTCAATCCGGCTTCCCAGATATTTTACACTCTGTTTCTTTACCAGTTCTACTCCTTCAATTTTATAGCTTTACTAGGTCTTATCCTCTTCTTTGTCACTACCATAACATCAAACTTCGCCGTGCTAAATTTCACTCCACAGTCTTTCACTCCCTCATTCCATTCTTGTACTTAATATATATTTTTTTCATCCCATGTCATCAAGTCATCAGCAAACATCATGGCTTTCATTATTTTCTCCAGAGTTTCCTTTTCACTTGATTCATGACTATTACAAATAATAGCGAAAAGAAAGCACTCCCCCGCTATACTCAATTTTTTATTTGGAACCACTTCGTCCACCCCTTCTTTGTCTTAGCACAACTCATTTTATCCTTCTACATACTCTTCAATCTTATTACAATTTATCTTTCCACCCAAGCCTACCAAATTGCTTTCCACACTTTATCTCCATTCACACTATCACATGCCTTCTCCAAATCCATTAATACCATTACTACTAAACCCTTCCAAAAGTCATATTTACTTCCATTAGCTGTCGTATAACAAAGATCAAATCTATTGTAAACCTCTGTTTCCTAAATCTGTGCTGCTCCTGTCTCCAATGTACTTTAATTTTCTTATTCTATTTTCCAGTATCTTCTCATCTATTTTCGTACAGTGGCATATCAAGGTTATTCCTCTAAAATTCATATACATCATTCAGTACTCTGTTATCCATCCATATCACTCTCAGCACCCTGTTTAAACAATGTATTCTTGTTTCTCCTGAAACTCTTATCATTTCCACAATTAGTTCATCCAAACCTAAAGCCTTTCCCATTTTAATCCTCTTTTATGCATCCTCCAACTCTTCTGCTCATTCTCCATGTTACTCTGCTTCACTTTCACCCTTTCTCTTCAGGGTTGAACATTTTCTCAAAATATCTCATCCATAATTCCTTTTCTTCTTCTCCTCCTGTCTTCATTGTTTTTCCTTCTGCATCATTCTAGGTTCTTGTCTTTCTCTCCCCTTCTATTTCTTACCTGGCTATATCACACCTTCTTACTTCCTTCTACAGCCAATTTCTTTCCACCATCTCTGTCCATTTTTGCATCTAATCTTTCCTGGCTTCCTGTACCACCACATTTACTCTTCTATTCTTCTTCCTATACTCTTCCTCTGTTTCCTCATTCCTACTCTTAAAACTCCTTCTGAATGGTTTCTTCTCCTTCTCCACTGCTTTCTTCACTCGGTTGTTCCATTATGGTGTCTCCTTCCACTTTCTCTTTTCACTTGTCCTCCCACATACCTCCTCTGCAGCTTCCACCACACTTTTCTTAAATCTTTCCCATTAAACCTCTACACTCAGCATATATTCCTTGGGAACTAAGCTTTTTGCCTTTCTTAAATAATTCTTTTTCCTCTTAATATTTAAGCTTCCAAACCACTTTCCTTCTTTCCGGTTTTCTTACTTAAATCCTACATTCCCATCCTACCTTGAATTAGGTATTACCTTAAAGTTTACAGTTTTCCTTTTCATTTTATGGTTCATAAGGAAGTAATCTATTAAAGACCTTATATCCCCATTCCTACTGTACATAATAATTTTATGGCTTCTGTTCGCCCCATTCTATTCTGTGTGCACAGTTCTAGTAGTCTTTTACCTTCCTCATTCATCTCTCTCCATTCGTCATGTCCTAACACTTCCTAAACACATTCTTTCTTTCCCAACTTGGGCATAAAGGTCTCCTACTACCACTTTTCTTTCCTAAGTACCTTTATAATACTTACTAAAATATTTTATTCCTATCGAAATGGCAGTAAATACACCTGCAACAATTCTATTTATTTCTCTTTGTCTATTATAATTATCATTTAAATAATTCAATCACTGATCCCCTATACTTTCACTTCTCACCCCATAAACCATTTTTCCTGTCTTCATCATTTCACTTTTAGTGTAAGTGGAGTCCTTTCCTCAACTCCTGTACTCCATTCCTCCATCATTTTCACAATCTCTTCCACTCTTCCAGTAAGTGTAATATAAATTGAATACAAAAATTACCAACCAACATATTCTTTATTTATATTATAAATTCTGATTTATGTTGAGTACCCAATTAATACAGAGTGTTTTCAACCACACACTGGCTGGGATGGTATAAGAGTCTGATGGATATTATTCTCTGTGATATTGTTTTATGAGAAATGAAACACTGTAACATCAATGTAAGTCACACTTCCTCGGGGGTATCTTATTTGTGCTATTAATAAACACAAGTTGTCCTTTTGTCTGCTGAGCAACAAACAATAGGTGAGTTTTCACGAATTAATTGGTTCTTGTGACTAAAGTAAACTAAGTATTTAATAACAAGTTAAAGGGTGAAAACTACCTTCAAGTTGTATTTTATAAACAAAGATATGTGTTTTATGAAAATAAGTGTTTTACCTACTAAACTTTTCATTTTGTACTAAATTTAATGTAATAATATTTGGTCAATTAGTTATATAATAGTAAATAAAAAGGCCAGACTCTTAGTCTAGTGCTAAGCATTCCTGGCTAGTAATCTAAAGGTCCCGGGTTTGATTTGCGGCAGTACAATAGGTATTTTTCCTGAAGGGAAATTGTTACTATAGTCACCATGCTCTGGTTAATTAGGCTAAAGTTAGGAAAACACGTCTACTGACACCACATAATTATAATCATAATCATCATAATAATCATCATCACATACTCTCATTGAGGCAATGTGACCGCACATACAGGGTACCCCAACCTAAGAAGTCTGTTTAAATATCCGCCACCACCCATAAGGCCAAGAATGTCTAGTCGATGAAACCTGGTAGCATCAAGGGGAGCAGGGGGTGGGGGGTAAGTAAATAAAAATGGTTGTTCGATTAAAACACGTTTAATAAAGTGTGCATGATATAAGCAGTACTAATAAAAATATGAACATTTGTAAAGCTGCATATTAGTTTTAAAATATTTACTACTGTAAATTTTTAACCCATTAAGGTTGTAATATTTTTCCCCATAGTTGTAAATGGTGGCATGAATTAAATTCGCGTAAAAATAGGCTATATATGCAGCATTTAAAATAAATGTTTCCTGGCTTTTACTTTTATTTGAATCTATTATTTTGTTTTAAATTTAATTAAATACTTTTTAAAATGTCACATACTGACACAAAACCACTTTAATTGTTTATTAGTGTATGATAGATAAGCTTGTAATACAATCACTTTGGCCTAACTCTATACCAACTCTACAACTCTATACCATCTTCTTCGCTGCTTGAATCATTAGATGTGACCATGTTCACAGCACACTATCTGTATCACTTTCCTTACTTATTTAAATTCCTGAATTGCATAATTACTAATAAATATAATACATATTCAATTTATTCTGTTAGCAAAACACTTTTTTAGCGATTATATTCAATGTTTGTTTAGGGTGAAGCCTAAGATAGCTCTCAGATTTAAACCATGGGGTAGTCTTGATTTGGTTACCCATTGAGGTGCAAGTTCCCATTGCCTAAGTTGAGAGCTATTGCAAGTGGCTGTAAAGAATACTCTGAATACTATGGTGGTGTAGCAGGAGTCAAAGTCCTTACTGTGGGTGTTAACATGGGAAGGAACTGGTTTATCTAAATTTTTGTGGTTGGTATCGAAACGGTGATTGTTCATGTGTATTCTCAGAGGTCCTGTTGTGAGTCCAATGTATTCAGCATCACAAAAAATACATTTGAGTTGGTAGATTAGGTTGGATATGTTGCAGTCATAATGGCCTTGGATAGGGTATTGCTTCTTGGTGTTTTTACTATCGAAGGTCTTGCAGGTGTTGCAGCGTTGTTTCATACACGGGTGTGAACCTTTTGCTGTGTTGGTTGAGGTGAAGATTTTGTTGGGGTCAGGCAATTATGGGGGAGAGCAGAGAAGGTTTTGTGTCAGAGTGGAGGAAATTAGAAAGTTGTAGCCATTCTTGAGGATCGTGTTGATTCTTTGAAGTCCCAGATGGTATTTGATAGTGAAAGGTATGTCATCGAAGTTTGTCTATGATTTGTCGAATCATGAGATGGCTCTGGAGATTTGGGTATCAATGAGAGTTGAAGGGTACCCTCTTTTTTGAAATGCTGGGGAAAGTTTATTGCAATACTGAGTGAGGTAAGTAGTGTTTGAAGATATGTGTTTGGCCCTGATGGCCAGGCTGTAGGGGAGAGACTTCTTAGTGTAAGAAGGGTAACTGCTGCGGTGGTGGAGGTATTGTTTGCTGGTTTGTAGGTTTTATGTGAACTGTCGTGCGAATATTATTGTTCTCATTGAAGACATCAACATACAAATAGGTGACATGCTGTAGTGAGATAATGTGGGTGAATTTGAGAGTAATGAAATTGTTAAGTTCTCACAGAAAGTTGTTGAGCATCTCTCTCGAATGTGTCCAAATCATAACAATAGCATCAATGTACTGGAGCCATACTAGTGGTGTGATGAGTCTAGAACGTAGGAAACATTCTTCCAGTCGTCCCATGAATAGAGTGGCATAGCAGTGCCCTTGATCTGTAGATAATGTTGTCGAGGAAACAGAAACTGTTCTTTTCCAGAACGATTATGGCTAATTCAAGCAGGAAAGAAGTGGTGGGTGTGGAATTTTGAGGTCTGAGATTTAAAAAATGTTCCAATGCAGCTTGGCCATGAGTATGGGGAATGTTGGTGTATAGAGCAGTGACATCAATTGTAACTAAGAAAGATTCCGGGGGTAGTTCCCCAAATTTGTGCAGGCGGTTTAGGAAATGTTTGGTATCTTGAATGTATGATGATAGTGATTTTACCAAGGGTTGTAAGTGAGAGTCAACAAAGACAGATATTATTTCTGTGGGGGAACCACATCCAGAGACAATGGGACATCTTGGTGGTGGAAAGATTCCTCCGTGAATTTTTGGAAGATGGTAGAGTACGGGAGTTTGAGTTTTATCAGTGGTAATAAGGATTATTGACTTAGGTGAAAGTGAAAGTATCTGGCAGGGGCCCTCGCGCTGAACATATTCCTTAATTTCTTTATTTTGGTCTGCTGTGGAGGAGCTTGTAAGGGGACATGTTTGGAAGCTGGGTGAATGGTTCAGCAATGTAGTCCGCGCGGTTAAGAACAACTGTAGTGGATCCTTTATTGGCAGGCAGAATAGTTATATCCTTGTTGGCACAAAGGGATTTTTGTTGTGTGAAGTGTAATAGTGCAATAGTTTAAGAAGAAATGAAGAGAGAAGTGTGTTTCTCTATCTAAGCCTAACCTAACTCTCCTTTCATGTTGGCTTCCTTCACTTTACATTATTGCACAGTGTTCATAGATATTGTCTTATTATACATTTCCAAGCCATTAGGATCTAATTCATTTTATTATCATAAAGGTTTGAAAGGGTAGTTAGGTTAGGTGTAGATAGGAACAAACACACTTCTATATTCATTTCTTTTACATTTTTCACACTTCCAATTTCTTCACAATATTACAAATTGTTTTAATTTTCTGACTTATTCCTTTTTCATATAAACACACATATATAACACATAGTAGGCATACATATTTCTTTATGTTTTATAGAAATATATACAAAGAAAGATATCTTTCCTTGTGTTTTACATGTTTTATAGAAATAAATACAAAGAAAGACATCTTTCTTTGTGTTTTATATGTGTCTCCTTATATGAAAAAAAAATAATTCTGAAAATCAAATCAATGTGTAAATGTGGAAGTGTGAAAAGTGTAAGACATCATGAAAGGAGAAATGTGTTTGCTCCTATCTAGGCCTAACCGAACTATCCTTTCAGGTCGGCTTCCTTCACTGTCACTTAATTTACACTATTGTACAGTTCTACCCTTTCTTACTATACATTTCCAAGCCATTGTAGCCAACCACAATGATCCACTTCAATTATAAACATTGATAACAATTCAAATGTTAGTTCACATAGTATTTTACACTTATCTCTTTCCCTCATTGATCCACAACAGCCTATCTTTAATCAAAGTATACCTCAGTTTTAGCTTATGTGGTGCTGACTGACAGTTCACAGCTGACTTCTGACAGTTAACATTTAGGTATATACCTAAATTTTGACTGTCAGAAGTGACAACTGCTAAAAACATGTTTTTTGCAGATCATATGGTTCGGCGTAGGGATACATAATTTGGTCTGGCAGCTTTTCAAAGCCGTCAGAAGTCAGCTGTGAGCTGTCAGTCAGCACCACATAAGCTAAAACTGAGGTATAAGTCTTATTGTCTGTTTTCTGTTTATAGAACTAGTATCTCTCTGACTTTCATGTCTTATTGTCTAATTAAATAAAACCTCACTAACCTGTTCTATGCAACCAATATTTTCAAAGCTTGTTTATATTTTGACTTTTGCTTCAATATTTCCCTACCTCCACCAGCACACGACTAAGATCACCCTAACTTGTTTGTCTCTATAAACAATATTTAATTAACCTGTTGTTTTAACATAACAATTATTATTTATTTTACCTGTTGTCTTCTTTTCTCAAGGATTGACACTCCCGGCATTTTTTCCAGGTCTCACAGGCTCCCAAATCTGAAAGATAAGCACAAAAAAACTATTTCTCTCATGCAAGTGAATATAGGGGTAAAAGTATTGAACAAGTATTGACCGAGAGTTATATTTTGAAGTTTGTTGGTGAGATCATAAGAGCTTTTAACATTGTAGGAGTTTGGGAGTTGAAGATTATTGTTTAATACACGAGTTATTATTTTGGCTAAATTGAAAGCTGGTGCATTTTGGTAGTTGACCAAAGGTCTTATTGAAATGTTTGGTTTATGAATTTTGGGTAATGATGTGAAAGCAGAGGCTTTAGGATTCATGTTGGTCACATGAACTCTTCTAAAAATTCATCACAAAGGTTTTAAATTAACAGATTACTGGACACAAATCTATTGCACTGTGTTAACAACGGGGATAACATCTCAACCCCAATATTAAGGTAAGTTTGATAGTCTGATTTTGTTCATAATAAATAATATTATAGTAAATTTCTCATTCCCCCCCTTAAATCTACTATTTGATTTATTCTATATCAATTTTTGGTTAATGTCTCTACATCTCTCAACCTTATTTGAGTCTCTAATTCTTCTGGATATAACTTTTTATTATTCAATACTTAATATTTCACAGTGGTTTTGGCTCAGACCTGAGGATGGTGTAATTAGCTGAAACGTGTCGCCACCGAAGAGTTGCAACAAATTTGTTAAGGAGTGGAATCAAAACATCAGATAAAGAACACCTCTTTAATTCAATCTTTCTAGTAACATTTTTAATTACTATTTTTCAAATTAACAATCTTCGTCTATTACACTTATTTTATAACAACCAATATCTTATATATAAATCCTTTATTAATCCTTCGATTGTTAACACAAGCATTTTAAAGCCTTTGACCCAGATAACAAGTTCTAAATATTACTATAACAAACGTGAGGCTAGGCACAAGAGCTGGTTTCAAAAGGTTCAAGCCTCGCGAGTGTAGCAAATGATTTATAAGGTGACAAATATATATTTCTTCAAGGAAAACTTCTTTTCACTTTTTGAGGTAATTTGTAATATATATTTGGAAGAAGGTACAGGAAAGATTTCCTCTTCTAGGAAGTTGCGTTGAGCGTTTCACACTCCCCCCGACAAGTTTCGATAGAATGAAACCTAGGTTGGGGGAGTTTGCGGTGACGATCAATTTTCTTTAAGAAGCAACCTTTACATCTTTGTCCAATGGCAACAATGTAAAGTGTGAAATGTGTTCTTCTTTTCATTGTAAGAGCCATATTGTGTTCATCCCTTTTATATGTTTTATCTACTTTTCCTATACCTTCTTCCAAATATAATGAAACTTTTATCATAAAATTCCCTGACTTTACCAGGTTTTCCAGACATTATTTTTTTAAATCCTGAAATAAGCTTTGTACAGTTTTCCTTGGTGAATGGCAAATTGTTTGTTAATTACATTGATCACATATTTTTGAAAACAATCCTAACATTATTTTAAGTTCTTTCTTCAATATTTAATGTTTAAGACATCATTTGTGACCCTTATAAATGATCTATAAAACTAACCCTGTACAACCATCTCATAGTGACTGCCATATCTAGGCAGAGCATTTTGTTAGCATCAAGAAACTAAACCTCTCACTTTTGTTTAAATGTTTAGGTAGATATCTTGTTTGATTATAACATTTGCATTTGCCAAAAAAACTTATTTGAATTCTCAAATGCATTTTAATAAATCTGATACACTTTTAAAATGTTACTCAGGAAAAATTCTTAACTGGGATATAAATCTAACTTATAATGAATATTCTAGAAAGTCAAGTGGTTAGAAAATAATGATCAGTATGTTATCAACAAAAGTTAAACTGATTAAACTAAAATTTAGAAATGTATTCAGATAAAACAACTAAAAGTTAAAAAACTTATATGTGTGAATGTGTTTTGAACTAAGGAATATCTAAATGATAAATACAAATAATTTATCGATTTACTTTAGTATGGTTGATCTTTGAATTGTTTAGTTGTTTCAGTTTATAATTATCAATTATATTTTAGTCAATCTTGAGTACATCTAGTAAACTATTTTATTTTCCAGGCATAATAAGTACTATCTGTAAATCTAAGATCATAATTAATAGGTCAACTCTGCTTTATGGGCACGAACAGAAGTTTATTTTATCATAATAAGCAGTTAAAAGCAATAATAAATTAACTACACTATGTACACATAAAGTTTGATTAAACTAGAGTTATATTGCACCTTGTGTCGATGTTCCTGGTGTAGGTGTCCATGTAATAGAGGTGGCTGGTGAATCGGGGTGGGAACTGTTTGTATCTTCTGAGCTCCTACTGCAACACATGATTAGGCAGGATGGCATGGTGACTTAACATGACATAAGCAGGCCAGAGTGGGACTCAGAAGAACAGTCAAAATTACATTGCAACTAACACGACATAAGACAAGGAGGGACTAAGAAGCACAGGAAAGATGGCATTGTAAATTAAATCATGACTTGAAATTAGTACTTGTTCATATTACGAAATAGTGCTCAAATTCCTATTGGATTGTGAAACTCCCTTGCTTTTGAACCTCAAATGCTAAATCTCTAACTAGCTAGATATAAAGAATATCTCACTAGCAAGCGGGTCTCACTAACTAGTTATCACAGTAAATTTATTAATTAGTGGGATACCGGCTAATTATTCACCCAACTCATTAATGTAGGGAGACTTGATCTTGAAACTTCCAGGTGAAACCGAACCCGATTCTTAGGCTCTAAGATCTGATGATGGATCACTCGGGTACAGTGAGGAAGGAAGGCTACTGGGAAGCTAGGATTACTTGAATAACATAAGATTATTAAGTATGTGAATGTTGGTATGTTTATATTGCAGCACATTTTGAAGAACATATGCAATTATATCAGGATTAGGTGTCTTTTTCACAAACATACACAATAAAATATCTCAAAACAGTAAAAATAAACAAATATTGTAATGATACAGACAGTTTAAATTACAATGAAATACACGGATACACTCTTATAGCCTCAATCAATGTGGCTTTGGTGATGAAGAGAAAACAGTTCTGTGTGTCGAAAGATTAAAGTTAAAATATACTTGGTAATTGATTTGTAAAATATAGTTTGTGTGAATTTAGAAATAAAAATCTTTTTACTGGATGAATTTGTTAGTGAAATTCATAAAAATAAGTTTAAGCACAACCTTTAACAATTATTTCAACAATTTTCCACCATAATCTTTAAGATGGGGATGCATAAGTTAAAATCCATTATGGAGGTAATATTTTTTAGTAGTAATTAGTTATTATTTGCTAATAATTTGAGGGTATCATTATGTTCACATGAAATAGTAAGATTTGAGTTCAAAAAAGTTTACTTTATCAGTTTGAATGGATGTGGTGAAAACGCATCACAAGATCAGAAAAATTAGTTAGAGGAAAGAAAGACAGGTAAAAGAGTGTAAAAAATATGGAAACTCTTCAGAATGAGTTTTCCATGGTTTGTTTGTTGTGCTCAAGTTCAAACTGCTTTTACTTGGTGTCTATTCACTCTCTATTTATTCACACTCTTAAGGTCCCCATACACTACTGATCGATTGTACAGTGTGAAGTCATACCTGAAGAACAAATTGTGTGAGCTGCACAGTTTGTACAAATAATAACACAGGCCTAAGAACTGAGAAAATGGGTGCGCTTTTCCACAAAGGACTGTGCAGTTAGTTCCCTCTGGGAATCCCACAGTTCTCTCAATTACCTGCCAACACTATAATGGCAACCTCTCAAGTGAATCAACCTTCCAAAAGAGAGACGACCCTAGCTTTTATTGGAGCTTACCGATCTTAAGGACATTAAAATCGGCATTACAGCAACAGAGAAAAGCTTATGACAACTTTGTCGAGAAACTGCAAGTGCTACTTGAGAAAGTGTTGGTAAAAAAATTATTGTTCTGCTTTCAACTTTTCAGAACGAATTTAAAAAATGGAATGACCCAAAACTATCTGGAATTTCATCCAATGTCCTGTAGATCCCATAACTTTGGTACTACAATAAGTTACTGTTACTTGTCGACCAGGAAACTCCCGACAAGAGTTTGTCAAATGTAAGTGCATGTACCACCAATTGGAGGAGACTAAGAAAGCAACAAATAGTTTATATAATCTTCTACGTCAGGTTCTAGCAATTCTTTCAACAGATTAGCATAACATAATAATATATCTATCCCTTTTCAAAAAATACTTCTTGCTCCACACTTTATGTTTGGTTTTCTTCTTTTGTGATAACATTATGGCTGATGATGTGGCTAGTAAATAACAAGCTACAACCTTGTTTTGTTTTTATATACCATATTAGACACTCACACAATAAAAACACATAGAACTGAAAAATGACGAACTTGATGAGAAAGCTGTGCTTTGCCAGAGAACACTAAGCTCAGTTTTCCGTTCAATTGTTTAACAATGTTAAACTATACAGTTTAACTATTATTATTAGCACCGCGTCTTACTACACATTCAGGTTACAAAGTGAGACTTTCAAATAGAACAAAGGGAGTTTTTTTTAAAGAAAGAAAGTTTTAAAACGTATTGTATTGAAATTACTTCTGAAAACGCGTGATTCTCCATGGATGAAGTACTAAAAGGAAACTTTACATACAGTTCTTTAAAGAAAAATACACTTCATCCATGACTTTTTGAATATATGAGAGGGGTCCAAAACAATATCATTACAAGCTGCTCAAGAGGCAGTTGTCAATGCGGGTGAACATTTCCTTATTGCATTGTACGGGTTTGGCGGGGAAAAAACGTAACTTAACTAAACAAGATGAGGTAAAAGCACTACTTAACGTCTGCATACAAAATTACAGCCAACATTGCTTCACTACCCCCTACTGAAGCTACAGCACAAGATTCACTACGGGTGTTCCACCAGGTTCAACAATGGCTTGGTCATGAAAAAATACCCGAACAATGGGGGTGGAAAACATCCAAGAACGGCCTGATGCCAGTCACCACGTTACGGCTCGCTGTCCCAGAAGCTATATTAAATCACAGTTCATGCAAACGTAAGAAAGGCTGCCGAGGAAATTGTGGCTGTAGAAAGGCAGGCCTATATTGTTCGCAAATTTGTTTGAACTGTGAAGGAACCTGTGAAAACTTGGAGAAAGCTGATGTGGACGATCCTGACATTCAAGGAATTCAAGACCAGGGCCAAGACCTTGAAGCATAGCCATCAGAAGGTATTTTCATTACTACTTTTACGAACACAACTATGCATTCTTTAATATCCCACTTCCATTGGTTTTACACCTTAGTCACACCTTGATACAACTATGATGAACTAACATAACAATTGTTTTACTTCTTTTCTAGGTGAATAAAAGGCTCTGGAGGAAGAGGACAAGGACATTGGGCAACCCGGACCTTCAGCAACAAAACAGCCATGACGATTCTAATAATCTTTTTATTATTACTATCTATAAATATTTCCCTTGCATATTTTATCCCTACACATTTTTTTATCACAATTGTTTTTAGTTTGTCACTGTAACAGTACCTATGTTAATAAAAACGACATGTATCAACATGAGTACATGCACATTTTAGTTCTAGCCCTATGCCTATAAACACCCTAGGTACTAGGTATAGCAATGGAAACTCTAAGTTATATTCACATATTATTTGTTCTTAATAGGAATATCATCAAACTAGAGCTTCATCACGAGAAAGAAGCATGTTGCACTTGAATGATAAACACTGAGTGCTTTGCCACAAATTCAAACGGTCTTCAACCCACGCTTGTGCTTAAATTATTCGTCTGACCAAAAAAAACCATAAAAGGTAAATTGTAAGAAATTTTCTCTAGTTTATTTTTGTATATAGTGATTTTTCTCAAAAAGTGCATTGTTTTTGTTATAAGAAAAAAAAGTAGTTTTGTTAATATCCCCCAAAAATTTTCGACAAAATGGAAATTCGTAATCAGCGCCCTGAAAAACATAAAGGAACCAAAAATCAGAACTTTTCCAAAACTTTCCAGGTAGAACCCATTTTGAGCACTGATTGACTTGACTAAAGAGCCACACTTAAAACAAATGCTTTTAAGGATACTTTACTAACATTCACATCTAAATGTCTGTTTCATTTAGTTATACTTAATTTAGGTACTCACCTTAGTCTTGCAATCATTGTGTCTGCATCGTTGCTAACATCAGCATCTTCTTCCAGTGAACCCAGCTGGAGCTGTTGGAGCAGTTTTCTCATTGTTCGTAAATGATTCTAAAACAGAAATTAAACTATATATTTGTACATAAATTAAAAAATACATCCAATTAATGTTAATTTTGTGTGAACATATCCTTTAAATTAGTATAAGGTTTTCAATCAAAACAAGCGTGAATGAATGTGCATGACTGTAGTGACATCAATTTTTTAAAGGTCAGCTTGTATTTTTTAGACAGTAGATATTTCTTCAAAGTACTCCAATTAATGATTTTTTTTGTGATGTTTAGTGGCATATTAATGGAGGAGTCAAAAGTACTGTTAAGCCAATAGATAAGTTAAGTGTGCTGCCAAGTCAATTGAACAATAAGGTGTACCATGTCAAAAGAGCAGGAATATGTGCTGCCAAGTTAAGAGAGAACATAAACTGTCAACTAAACATAAGAGTGTGCTGTAGACCTTATGAGGCTATACAAATTAGCAAATAAACATCTTGATTCATTTCTTCACACACTCTTCCCACTTTCATCTTACGATCACATTCATAGCTACAAAATATTTGGTTTATTTTCAGATATATTCCTTTTACATATTGAGAAAGACGGAAAAACCCACATGTTTTGGAAAAGTTAGAGTAACTGAAACTTGCAGTGTTGCCAGATATCTGTCTTACAAGCCACAGTGACTATCCAACTTTTTCAAATATATAACAAGCAATTTTATGTTTTTTTCTTCTTTCTTCATATCAAAAAGGAATATTTCCGAAAATTAAGAAAATCATGTGTAACTGTGAATGCGATCAAAAGATGGATGTGTGAAAAGTGCTTGAAGAAACAATAATAGAAGTTTGTTTCTAACAAGGCCTTACCCTGTAGTTTGTATATCTTCCCTAAAAATTGAAATACATTATTTTATAGGTAGTTAAGTGACAGCTGATTGTATAAATGGAAAGGTTTATAAAATTTAAGATTATTTATAGTCCTTGTAGCTTTACAACTGTCAAATATTTCCAATTTTTTATGAACCAATTGTACAGGTTCCGGTGTAAGTTGTTTTATCAAAAATGCATGAGATACTATTTTATCTTAAATAAATAAGTTAATTTACCTGTTATAATAACTGCTCGAAGTGAATGCCTTTGTTTTCGATGCACTTAAAACACCTATCTGATCTAGATTTACAGAGCCTATTACACCATTCTGGC
This sequence comes from Timema genevievae, assembly GCA_902155825.1. Classification (NCBI taxonomy): domain Eukaryota; kingdom Metazoa; phylum Arthropoda; class Insecta; order Phasmatodea; family Timematidae; genus Timema; species Timema genevievae. The sequence continues at coordinate 100,915 of CABFWO010000064.1, forward strand.
TCAAATATTTCTTGAAGTTTAAGTTCTATAACGTCTTTCAATCATGCGGTTTTACAGAAAAAACATAGTTTTTCCTCATTCCCTACATGGAGAAGTCAATGAAGCATTTCCAGGTAGTTAACTGCGGTCACTGTTTCATCAAACAAATAGGGTACAATAATTTATACCCTGCCCAAACTGTGACACCTGGTACATTTAATTCTTCAGTGATGATGGCACGTAGATTTTCAATTTAAAAAATGCTTCATCGATCCACAAGATATGTTTATAGAATTCAGGATTCGCTTCGTTTCGAATTGTATACTCCTCACAGAATTGAAGGCGCCTGTCAGGATCGTCTTCATGCAGTGCTTGTACTAGCATAGGCCTGTATGGTTTCATTCTCAAACTTTTTAACATTTATTCTAAAACTTCTATCTGATATTCCTGTCTCTCTCAATGCTTTTCATGATGATATTTGTGGCGACTTAACGAGAGTTTCTGCCACAATATGCAGATTTTCAGTTTCACAAATCAACCTAAGATGTCCAGAGCACTGTAAATTGGCTACTGTACCTGTGCGTTCAAACCTCTTACTAGGGTTATAAATTGCTTGGCGAGTTGGAGGTTGAGTATTATGAAAACGTTCTTCAAAAGATGTTTTTACTATAGAAAAATCATCATTGTATTGCCACCATTTTTGTATAAGGAAGACTCGCTGTGAAATGAAAGTTTTCTACTCATAATGATGCTTAAAAACCAACAGCGCTAACAATGACAACACACACACACACACCACGTGTCAGACTAAGGGGAAAAAAAAGGTGCAATGTACCCGCTATTTCGATAGGGTTGAGTGAAGGAGGTGAGGGAGGGAACCAATAGGGTTGAGGGTGTTTAAATGTAACAGTTCTATTGAAAGAACGCCGTCACGACCTTGACTTGGGCACCAGTAAATTGAGATAAGGACAGCAGAGGTAAAGTGAATTATGCCAACCCCCTGCACCCATCCCCTCCTGGGTATCATAAATTTACTTATTGAAGGAAACAGGTTTTTTTTCTAGATAAACAAATAAATAGTTTGCGATTCATGTCAAAATGTGAACCAAAAATACACTTCTTGTGATATTATTTATAACTTGTAAATTTTCTTTTATGACTTGTTAAAATTACACTAATTATAGACACTAAATTAATATTTACCTTTCTATCAGGACTTAAAGCTTCTAACCAGCCAGTTTGGGGTGGTTGTGAAAGGTGATATTTTGGCTTTGTTGAACATTCAAGAAGCCCTGTAAAAGAAAACAAAAGAGAGGGGAGACCTGAAGATTTAATTTTTTTAATTATCAGAGAACAATGAAAAATACAAAGAAATATAAACTTTGTATGATAATATCATAGAAACAGGTGTGATTATGTGTTTATTGTTGTTACTAGGTACTGTCAAGTAAAATAGTGTTTGTTGTTATTACCAGGTGTTATTGTGTTTGATGGCGTTACTATTGACAGGTATTATAAGCTGAGATGATGTGTTTATTGTTGATACCAGTATTAGTGTGCGAGATGATATATTTATTGTTGATACCAGGCATTAACATATGAGATTGTGTGTTTATTGTAGATACCATGTATTATCATGTGAGATGGTGTGTTTATTGTTGATACCCCTGCGATTTAGATTGTGAAACGATAATGGTCGAGAGAGAGTGGTTAGAAATCAACCAGTGACAATGTGCCACTGTCATTATAGCATTCCTTCTATAAATCACATGAAAGTGTCAGTTGTCTTTTAGGCCTACAACAGCGTGGAAAACACAATTTACAATTAATTTTTTAGCTATAAGATTTTTTTTCTGTATTTATACGTTGCTTTGCCATCAATTTAGCTATTTCAAGTTTTTAGTATAGTTATTGAGTTATGCAAGTGGCCAACATGGACGTCCTTAGAACAAACCATACATCGTAATTGCTGAAAACAACACACTTAAATATTTAATTGTGTGAAAAAAATGCTGGTTTGGTGTTAGAATTTAAACAAGTATATGCCTTTTATTTGTAAAATAAACGTATACCGGTGTATTGGTATTAAACAACATAAAAATGTTGACCTTATACAAACATTTTTCTTCATGTGCGAATATAAGACGACCCCCGACTTTTTGAGGTCGAAAACTGAAAATAAGCCTCGTCTTATATTCGGGTAAATACGGTAATACAAAACAATGAATACCTACACAAGTGTAATTTTTTTGTTTTACAATTTATTACTATACTGTTTTTTTAATCTTTATTAAAAGGTAATTTGATTTTAGACTTGATATGATTTTAATATTAGTTTTATAAATGGTTTTAATAATGTGCAGATTATATCTTAAGATTATACATATACATACACAGAAAAAAATAGAAAATTTACTTACCTGTAGTTTTTGTTTTAGAGTTTAAAGTGTCTTGTACGTTGCAAGCTATGTTTTCTTGTCGTTGTCTACTTTGTTCTCCTTTAAACACATAAATTACAAATTAACTTTTTATACATTTTACCTTATAGTAGCCGAGTCCTATTTGGTTTTCTTTTACTAAGCTATTATATTTATGTCACCAGACTCATTTCTGTATGTTCATTACTGGGAAATACTGTGAGACAAATGTGTTAATATTCAAAATGTGATTGGCAGTATATGATTGGGTCTGGTTTAATTATTTATAACAGATGCTGTAATAAAAGTATTATGCACCAGAAAAAAATAGCACTTATATTTACAATTATTTTTATATAGTTATTTTTTTTTAAACTGATTAGATTGTCAATTTAAAACTTTATACAAGTTATATTATTTGCTTGATATCTATAAGCAAATTATATTATCATGAGAAAATGTTAAATTATATAAAATAAAGTAAAGCTTAGATTATAAGCTAGATAAACACAAACTTGTAAATAGGGAGTATTGAAAAAAATAGGCCAACCAAACTAATATATTATTAAATAATTACTTCATTTCTGTAGAGAGCAACTACAATAAGGGATGAATACACAAAGTAAGACTTAAGAGTTGATTGATTGTATAGATGAATTAATAACTGGTCAATTGTGTCATGAACAGAGAGTGTAGCATATACACAGTACTAATGTTGTCTAATTCTTAATATAGTATAAAATGAAACAAGGGCTAAAACCCTGCTCCCACACAAGTAGAAATAATGAAATCATGTTGTAATGTTATTTATTTTATATATCTTTCTAATAGGTTTAAAGCACAACATAGGGTACAGATGTAAAGAGTCTTCCTCCAAAATGCAACTATGTAAACATATTTTTGCTGACTCGTTCAGTCAGCAGTCCGTTACCCTGTACTATCATCATGGCTCTAACAAGGATTACCGGAAAAAGGGAGGTTGCAACTGCGGGTCCTAGTCTTGCTGTGTTGTTGAGATTTGTGAAGTCAGTAAACAGTCACAACTTCCATGAGGTGATAAGTTCTATGGTTTTGCATTATTAATGTATTCAAAATTCTTCCTCAACCCTTCTAGGCTGCTGGCTTCTAACTTCCCTTTTATCACCCTCTACAGCCCACTTCCTCATAGCTGTCTAGTCATATTCCTTTAGACCTCTTGTACATTTTACATTTAAACTTTAGCCAACTTGCCTTTCAAACATCAAAGTTAAACTTTATAGCAGGCTTAAGCCGGGATCACAATCAACTTAACGTTAACTTAAAGTTAACTTAACGTAACTTAACGTAAAGGACCTCCTCGTGTGTTTAAATGGAAGCGATCACGATGCAGTTGACTTGCAGTTAACTTAACGTAAGAGATGTTCTGGGAGGTCTTTTACTTTAAGTGAACGTTACTTGAATGGTATCACGTGATCTAGCCAGCCAATCATTATGCGAGTGATGTCAACAGGACTATTTATTGACTCATTTGTTGGTATTATGACCAATGTTTTCTCTTTAGCGCAAGTTCTTGTGATCAAACATTGTAACAAAATAATTAAACTAAAATAGGAAAGCTAAATTTATCAAAAAAGTTTTGTAATAGATATTTATTATATCGATTGAAAACTGTAACTTAACGTTAACTTAAAGTTAACTTAACGTAACTTAACGTAAAGGACCTCCTCGTGTGTTTAAATGGAAGCGATCACGATGCAGTTGACTTGCAGTTAACTTAACGTAAGAGATGTTCTGGGAGGTCTTTTACTTTAAGTGAACGTTACTTGAATGGTATCACGTGATCTAGCCAGCCAATCATTATGCGAGTGATGTCAACAGGACTATTTATTGACTCATTTGTTGGTATTATGACCAATGTTTTCTCTTTAGCGCAAGTTCTTGTGATCAAACATTGTAACAAAATAATTAAACTAAAATAGGAAAGCTAAATTTATCAAAAAAGTTTTGTAATAGATATTTATTATATCGATTGAAAACTGTAAACATTCACAAATCATCACTGTACAACTAGTACAAATCACAGATTATACTCGAGAATGAAGATGTTTGGCTCGAGATTTTACGTTAAGTTACGTGAATCGTGATCACACATATGTTAAGTTAACTTTAAGTGAACGTTACATTAAGTTGATCGTGATCCCGGCATTACTTACTTACACTTTTCAATTGCCACCTTTTAGTCCACTTTCCACATACCCCATACAGTAGTTTGATTCCCTCTCATCATCTAGTTCTCTTTATCCCTTTTACCTTAATACACTCATTAGATGTTTGAACTCTTAAGAGTCTAGTCTTACTCTCTTACAATATAATATTTAGTTTCACACACTTTAGGTTAATAACCTCATTTTCTCTAGTCTCAGACCTGTTGGTATGATTCTATCATATTCTCTAATTTGATTTCCTCCTAAACTTTATCTAGCTTATCTTACACCCTAAAGATTACTTCTTTCACATAATCTAGCCTGCATTCCCTAAAACCTATACTTATATTCCCTCGAGCACTTTAGCCTATCTCCTTAAAAACCTCTTCCTATATTCCCCCAATTAATTAATCCAGCTTCCTTTTCTAAAAAACTATATACCTGTATTCATTCATAAACACTAACTTCCTTTCCTAAAAATCATCAATGTTCCCTTACACACTCGATCTTTTTTTAATAAAAATGTTTACCTATATTCCCCCACACACTCTAGCTTGTGATAAAATGAATAACAACACATAATTTCTTGGGTGCGTGGGCTAAGCTAAACTATGTCGGAGAGCACGAAGAAACTAAAGTCTCGAGACGACTGGGAAATTGTTGGAATTCCTGGCAAGGCAACAATGTAGGACCTGAACTTAACATAATCAAGTACAAGAATAGCAAAAAACAAAGTGCTTAACAACAATGGACCATAACTCTAACAATGTACAGCTCCTAACATAAAATTAATGGTGAAATCTGTGGTAAAATAAACTTGAAGGACAAGGACAATATTATGTGTACTGGATAACCTATGAAATGGATACTACAAATTATAAATACAATTTTTTGACAAGTAAGTGTGTATTATTGTTTTTTTAAATTATGTTGCTAATTTTTTCCAACTCCACCAAAATCCTACCTGTGAGTACTCATCTATATACAAGGCTAGTATTACAATAAATAATATAAAAATCATAGTTTTTAAAAATTGATTATCAAAAATAGAGAACATTAAAAAAAATTAAATTTATATGTCCTTAATGGATCAAAGATAGTCTAATCAATAACATGACATAATTTAGTGAAGAAAAATAATTAATGTGAGGTTTATAAACATTTTGGATAGTATTTCTTTAAAGATAACAAAAGAGAAAAAGTAGTAATTAATATACTAATTGCTGATGGTGTGGATGTTCTGAGTTAAAGAGCTTGATATAATAAATATATGTGTCAATTTTGCCATTTTTGATTGCTTAATAAAACTTCTATAAGTTCTATATAGCTCTTGATGGAAATCACATTCAATGCTGCACAGCTGATTAGTCTTGCTATTTACACCAGTGTAATTTACTTTATTGAAATTATTTATTTAAAATTGTACAGTCTTCATGCACAAACACAGATATTTATCCAACATTTTTAAAAGAAGAATCTCTTTTTTCACTAAGATGTTCCAACCATAACATTATTTTTATCTTCCTTGACAACCTCACATGTAAAAGGTACATATTTATTAATTTAGCACCGTGTATTACTACCCGTTCGGGTTATACCCTTAAGTACTAATTATGTTAATGGGTTAGGAACTGGGAAGGTTGAATTTAAAGGAAGTCAACCCGCATTTGCTTGGAGTGAGAGTGGAAAACCATTTCGGAAAACCACCCCCAGTTCACCTGATCGAGATTCAAACCTCGATCTTCCCGTCCTTGGCACGAAACTAGCGCGTTAGCTAACTACGCCACCAATGCGGGTCCAGTACACATATAATTAACTCATGGAAACAAGGTTTATTTCCACTGAGAATACAGGAGAAGATTAAAAACAAGAAGATTCTTTCCTAAAAAAACACTATATTTTATGACACAATCTAGCTTCTTTCACTATAAGCTTTTGCCCATATTATCTTATACTTTTTAGCTTCCGTCACTAAAAACCATTGCTTATATTCCCTCACACACTCTAGATTCCTTCCATAAAAACTTCTACATGCCTCACATATTCCGGCCTACTTCCCTAAAAAAACCTCTCCATTGATTTCCTCACATATTCAAAGACTACATTACTAAAAAAAACCTCTCCATTGATTTCCTCACTTATTCAAAGACTACATTACTAAAAAAAACCTCTCCATTGATTTCCCCACACTTTTTGTCATACTTCCTCCATACATAAAGCCAGCTTTCCTCAAAACTTCCGTTTTACGTTTCTCACACCATCTAGCCTTCCTTCCATCTTCTAACCCAGCGGTTCTCAAACTCGTTTTAGATTGTACCCCTTAGCCATGACTAAAAGTTTAATATACCCCAAGATAGAAAAAATTCCAAATGAAAGGTATATAAAAAAAAGATCACATTGTAAATTATTTATCTAGTTAATCAATTGGAAAAAAATCTGTAATCAAAATATTTAAAATGTAACAAAGCTATATATAGACAATCCTATTGTCCTACTGATCGTTATGATCAGTTTTACTGTAAAAACTCTGTAAAAAAGTTTTATACATTTTCTTCACAAATTCTTTCGAAAATAAAGGAAAAAAGTAAACCTAAACACATTATTTTCAAATAAAACTTTTTAATTTTAATTCGGTAGCTGATGTATTATGAATCTCAAAGTTTTTCAGTGAGAGGAGTGTGGATGCATGGCTTGGTAAAACTTTTTGATGTCTGATTGTCAGGTTGAAACTTTCAAACATAGGATGATCCGGCTCCAAATTTAGCCTATTGATACTTATTACTTATTTTTTTAGGTACACCATGGATAAAAAGCCACTCTCACGGAGATACGGTGTTGAGAAGGGAATCATAAACTTGATGACTGGATCAGCGATATGAGGAAACTCGTTCAGTCTCTGCAACTAAAAGTCTGCCAACGATGTTTTCTTGACAGTGAATTTGAGGTTTTCATCAAAAGACAGTTCAATAATTTCTTCCTTTTCTTTCGTTGAAAAGTGTGGTATACTGGAATCTTCCAGTGCAGAAAAAGGGCCTCGCAATCAGAACTCGCTCTCTAAATTCTCAGGAAAATATGAATCCAAACAATGCTCTTTTATGTCGTTGAAGCTCAAGTTCATTTTCTTCTATGACATTTTCTTAAGGGCGGAAAGAATGACAGTTGTCCCTTCACAACTTCTTTTGTTGCAAATTGAAGTTTCTTTTATAAAGATTTTATTTTGTTACGAACCATGAAGGGTGTTATGGGTTGGTTACCCTGCAGACATTTATTCAGCTCATATAGTCACTGAAATATGTCAGCCATGCATACCTGGACAGCAACTGCTCATTTTTAAATCTGTCACTAAACTCACACTTGCTGTCAGAGAGGAAAACTTGAACTTCTTGTCTCATTTCATACAAATGAGCAAAACAATTTCTTTTGGAAAGCCACCTTACCTCAGTGTGAAAGAGAAGATGATTATGCGTGCTACCCATTTCTTCACATAAGATTGCAAATAATCTGGATTTGCTTGCTTTTGATCTTATGAAATTAACAGTCTTTACTGCTTCTGTCAATAATGTGTTCATTTCATTTGGACATTTCCTGGCTACTAGAGCCTCCCTGTGAAGACTACGGTGGACATATTTTGCCTCTGGGGCGGCCTTATCAATTTGGGTAACCACACCACTATGTTTTCTAGTCATAGCTCCTGCACCATCATCAATCGTAAATAAATACACTTAAAAGAAACAGAAAGAGATTGAAACACAATTAGATTGGAACTATTTAATATAAAAACATCATCGAAATATATCTCTAGAACTGTGTTGCAAGCTTGAGAAATATCGTTGAGAGAGAAAGAGTATATCACCAAGACGTGACTGTTCATGAAAGATGCTTTGATTACTCTAAAAATAAGCAAGATAACAATTGCTAATGTAAAAGGTGTTAAGTAGAGGATTGAACATTAGGGTTTTCCATTATGTCCCTTTTCATTTTGCCAATTTTCCCTTGAGAGCTGCTCGCATACCCTCTGAAAGGTGTCCGCATACCCCAGTTTGAGAACCGCTGTTCTAACCTATATTATTTGCCCATTTAGTTTGTACCTGTCACATCTCCTAGTCTAGGTCTAGCTTTATAGTAGAATACTTAATAAGTTACTGTGGTTATTAAAGTATATAACTTTTTTTTACTTAGCACCACATCTTACTACCCGTTCGGGTTATACGCTTAAGTACTAATTACGCTAATGGGTTAGGAATAGGGAAGGGTGAATTTAGAGGAAGTGAACCCACATTTGTGTGGAGGGAGAGTGTAAAACCATTTAGGAAAAACCATTCCAGTTCACCCGATTGAGATTCAAACCTCGATCTTACCGCCCTCGGCAGTCTAGCTCAAAACTATACTAACACATTAGCTAACTACGCCACTGAGGCGAGTCAAAGTAAAGTATATAATTGTTTTATTTAATAGGTACTAGTAACTGACGTGGAGAAGCGAAGAGCATTGGTGGTGACCACGGCTTGTGTATTGGTATGTCCAATGAGTTGCCATACTCCTGCATCTCAAACAAGTGGAGAAGCATTAGTTCCTCCCCCAGTACATCTGATATGCCAGTGTGTGACACCCTGTAAATAACAGATATAGCGTCATAATATTCCTGTCCACCTAGAAGCTGTCTGACATACTGTAAATGACAAATATTAGCATTACATGGGAACTCAGTGTAAACACACTGTATAATAATGTAATGCAAATAATAAGGAAGGAAGCTATCCTTAAATGACAGGTTAGGCCTTGATAGAAATAAACTTCTCTTTTTATTTATTCATACTCTCTCCACACTTCCATCTTCTTATTATTTTCACAGCTTCATATTGTTTCTAATTTTTGAAAATATGTATTTTTTTAATAATAAGAAAAATACAAAAGACTCAAAACACACAGAGAAAATCTTTGAAATTACATATTTTAAAAAGTTTTAAAGTAACTCACTTAAACGTTGATATAAAATTAATTAATGTCTTACCAGTTTGAAGTAAATAATTGTTTTTGAATTTTTCTTACCGGATACAAATGGTGCTAATGAATGGGTCTTTAGACACATGAACAGTGTTTGGACTGAATGCAGTCAGTATAAGCTTATAAGTTTGTCATGGTGAATTAAAAAGATAAATGTTATTTGACATTTTATAATTAGATCTGTGAAAATAAGTGTTTCTAAAGAAAAACATATTTTAAGAAAAATTTAATTATTTTTATGATAAAAGAAGTAATTACCTAGTTACTCAGAATCAAAGAGATTATAATTATTATGTATTTTTAGTTATCTATTAATGTAAATTATGCAAAATTCAAATATAAGCATTTAGAATCTGATTTAAAATAAAAAGAAAATCAAATAAAATATATTATAAACATTTTTGTTTGTTTGTCATTTTAGAATATGATCCCTTTGACTGGAAGAATGGACAAAAGTGCTGCAGACAGATGTGAATGGGAGCAAGCAATTACTGTACAAGGTGAGGCAAAGGAGTAGGGGGAAAAAGAAACAAAGTCAGAATAATGGATGACGAAGAATAACAAGAAGGTAAAAATATGTGAAAAAAGTACTTTAATAAATTATTAAATCCAACCTAAAGAGATTAGCAGACATAACTAGGAGAGAGGTAGGAGATGCTTTGAAAAGGATGCACAACATCTTACTACCCATTCAGGTTATACACATATGTACCAATTACAGTGATGTGTTAGGGATTAGGAAGGTTTGAATTTAGATGAAGTGTACACACATTTGCGTGAAAGGAGAGTGGAAACCCATTTAGGGGAAAACCGCCTTCAGTACACCCGAATGGGATTGAACCTCAATCTCCCCGTCTTCGACAGTCTAGTTTATTGTGAGAGTAGCGCCTTAGACCATGTGGCCACCAAAGTCGGTTGGAAATAATAACAGCAGCAGGGGAAATGGGAGTACAGTGGTGGTATATAATAGTATTGAGGGCAGTGTGAAAGGAGAACAATGCATCATAAAATATGTTATTGTACCAATATTCCAGAAAAGGGATAGAAATAGGTGTGCAATTTATAGCGATATAACAATGATGCATCACTGTGTAAAAATGTATGACAAGATATTGGAAAGGAGGATAAAGAAAAGAATAGAGAGAAGGTGGAAGAAGGATCACAATAGATTTAATTTTTTAACTATATAATTGGTGTAGAAGAGTTATGAATATGGAATGGACTTGGTAGTGGTGTTAATGGTGTGCAAAATAAATAATGATAATGTGGGTGGAAGGAAAGTCTCGAAAGCGATGGAGAAGGCTGGACTAGGAGGAGTGGCAATGAGAGAAAGAGTATGTATTATGACAACATAAGTTGTGTAAAGATAAAGAAAGGGTGGACAAAGTAGTCCCAACTAAGAAAGAGTTAAGCAGGGGAGTGCCCTTTCAGCATTATTCTATGTAAAATGGAAATGAACTGGGGCAGAGGAAAATGAAAGCAATGTGGTTTTTTGAATTGTATGAGGGAAAAGGAAAACAAGTAAAGCTACAGAAATGGAGTGAGAGTAGAGAATTTAATGAAAAGAGGTCAGCAGGAAAAGACGTTCTACAGATGCATAAAAGGCCTGTTATGGAAAATAAAAGTGTGCCTGAAGTGTAAGGATGTGTTACATAAGGTGTACTTTATACCCACATGCATAAGAAACATGGATATTGAATTTAAGAGAAACCAGGAAGGTAGAGACTAAGGGAATGAAGTTTTTGAGGAGTATGCTGTCACTACGAGAAATAGAATTAGGAATGAAGATCTTCAGGCAAGAATTGGGGTAAGCTGTACAAAGGATACATGAGATAATGGAGGAAGACAGGGCATAGAGATATTGTGAGGATGAAAAAGAAAAGGATATCAAATAGAAGGAGAGAGCTGAAGTATGTAAGGAAAGTATTGCAAGGGAGAGGAGAAGAATGGACACAAGTGAAGGATAAAAATGGTGGAAAGACAGAGGAAGATAGAGGTATTTTACTTAACTGACCTAACCACAGGTTGTAAGTAGAATATGATTATGGTGATGATGAAAAAGGGGTCTAAAAAACTTACCTACCCATAACCTCCCTTTCAAGTTTTAGAAAAAGCATAGTTTAGCTTCCTTTTTATTCTGAATATTTTTATACTTATTAAGATTTCTGGGGAATTTTATTAAGAAAACGTATAGATTTATTCAAAAATTAATGTATCATATATATTAATATCATATTACTATAGTGGAAATAAAATAAATGATTGACATTGGTCAGTGTGATGGTAACAAATGTATAGACCTAATCATCAAAATAGTTGATGTGCCTAGCCCTAAAATTATCTTTGAAATTCAATTTGACCTTAGGAATATTTAATATAATTCAACTCATCTTCACTTTGAATTTCAAAGTAGACTTTGCACATTCCTATTAACATAAAAAATTAGAAAGTAAAGAAGGATTAAAATAAGGTAATACATGTTTCAATTATACATCACTAGCATTTACAAGAGTAAGAGTAACATAAACCTGTAAATATCTTTGGTGGCATGAATAAAAACTACACCATAAAAATATCTCCCACAGCAGGAGACGGCATTTAACCTAAGTTATTAAAGAAAAGTTTTTACTCTGCATAAATAAAGCAAAAATACGAGTAAAAATATTAATTGAAAATTGTGAATATGGTAACTATACAGGAAGATTACCAAATTAAAAAGTTATTTTTCATTGAAAGGTGGAAAGAAGTGAACATCTCTAGAAAGCAAACAGCGTTGTAAATATAATTCTTATTTTTACTTCTAACCCAATTTAGTAAAATTTATGACCACAAATGTAGACACAGAGTGAAGGATACTTTACCTTGAAGCACTCAGAGCTGAATTAGTTGAGTCGTCCTTGTCTCTGAGTAATAAGGGCTGACTCAGACAGTACTCTACATCATTCTCTCCTAAAAATAACAATAACTTGAATTGGAATATTTATCATCCATTGTTGAGGAAGTGTGTCAAAGTCATGTCATTTGTTATACCTAGTATATTTATAAAAACATAGCTATGAAAATAACACTTGAACTAAGGTTGGATATTTTTATTTTAGCACCACATCTTACTGCCCATTCAAATTATATGGATTTGTACTAATTACACTAATGTGTTAGGGATAAGGAAGGTTGAATTTAGAGAAAGTGTACCTGAATTTGTGTGGAGGAAGGGAGGAAAACCATTTAGAATAAACCTGCCTCAATATACCTGATTCAAACCCTAATCTCCTTGTCATCGGCAGGTCAGTCTATCACAAGAGTGACGACTTAGACCAATCGACTACTAAAACGGGTTGGATATAATTACATTTAAGAGAAGTCCATAAATGCAATTTGGCAGCTACAGTATCTTTTATCAGTTTTTTTTTCTCACTAAATGTAGTTTCCAAATATTTTGAAAAATAGTTTATTGTAGACAACTAAAGTGTTTATACATCATTTTAATGGTGTACTAGAGAACATTATTTATAAATGTTATTAGGTTCTATTTATAAATAAGAATTTAAAACTTTTGTTTTAAAATTAACAACTGTTGGTTTAATATGTTGCACACACAGTCATGGTGTGCAGATATTGAGCACAATGTTGGTTTTAGTAAAATAGACAATTTGCACAAAATAAATTTATAGCTTTGACCATGTTGTGAATCTGATTTTTTTTTGTTATAAGCACAATATAAAAAAAAACAGAGTAAAATTTTAATAAGACAGAAATAATATATAGAATAATTTAACTATGTAGCAGAAGAATACACTATATAAAACATATAGTAAAAAAGATATCTTAAAAAAATGAATCTCTACATTAGACAAGAACCAAAAAGGAAAATCTAAAGGAGTGGGTCTTAAATGGTATTAAAAGATCACCTAAAATATAAAATAAGGTAAACAAATAACTAGGGGTGGATGGGATCCTGAACCCTCAGGAAATTGTCTGGAATTTATCTATTCCCGGTGGTCAGGCGGGATTGACCCTTTCCAGAAAAGTTTAGTCTCGGGTGGGAAACAAAACATACAGCTCCAAGAAACAAAACAAAGGGCGAGTGGCGCTCATGTTCTAGCAGTTACTGCTTACTCATTGCTGTTAATCTCTTTTGTAGACAGTCTTCTTCTTGGTTATTTAGCAAACTTGGTGGCTGGGATGGGGAGGGGGTTATTTTACCACCTCTTGTAGAGAGACAAGTTGGGAGGCGCGTGACTTATTGTGCTCTGTCTATCAACAGTGATTTGTTGGGGTCAGCAAGTGAAAGAGCTTGAAAGATTTAGAGAAGGACAGATATATTCTTCTATCTTTTGGGGCGAGAGGAAGGGGGGAAAGGAAGTAGCTTGCCAAGGTCAACCATTTATGAGGGTTCAGCCTGTTTGTTGTTGATGAGCCAGACAGGGAGTAGAATATAAGGGGTGTCAAATCTAGAGAGAACATTTAAGAAAAGTAACTTTTAAACTTGATAATATTTTGCAATTTAATACTTTGAGCAAAATGAAGAGGTGCCAAACATAATGTTTTGTAGTATTTTTTTCCCTATAAAGATAATTAAACATAAAATACCATTTTCAAAAGCAATTAACTAATAAAAATAATTTTCATCAAAATGTAATAAAATTAACTATTTTATTAATTGTATTATTTGATATTGATTCAAAATTTTGTTTTTGATTTCTTAAAAAAATGCTATTCACGCACACTTCTATTCATTTTATTATGTTTTTTGTTTTGTTTTTACTACCTTTAGCAATGTTTCTTATTACTCGCTCTGTTTATATACCTGTGTACTAATTACTCTAGTGTGTTAGGAATGAGGAAGATTGAATTTAGAGGTGTACATGCATTTGCGTGGGTAGAGTGGGAAACCATTTAGGGAAAACCACCCAGACAAATTCAAACTAAATATCCCCGTCATTGGTAGTCTAGTCCATTGTGAGAATGATGCCTTAGACCATGCAGCCACTGAAGCGGGTTTTAATAATATTATCGCTTTAACAAGTCTTACCATATTAGTTTAAAAATCAACATATTTTAAATTTAAGATTATTCTAAATGGTAATTTTAAAATTTCCCATTCCCGTCCCGAATCGTGATATTTTGACTAATTTCCCATCCTGAAATAAAAAAAGTAATTCTCGTCTATCCCTACAAATAACTCCATGAAAGGGGGCATAAATGTGACACTGACAAAATACGGTACATAGTAAGGGGAATTTCACACAGTTTCTCTATTGATTAAAAAAAACATGAATACTGGGTATTGAACCCCAGAGGAAACCATGTCAGGTGCAAATAATATATAGCAGATTGGTCAGGGCCAAAACCAACAAGCTTGGAAGAGGGCCTGGCCAGTTGGATCCCAGCTGGGTGGGCTGAGGGGGAGAGTGTTGATGATGATGAGCTAAGTCATCATCAGCACCCATAGCCTCAGTTAGGGAAGGTTACCACCAAGAGAAGGTCTACCTGAGGACCTATAAGCGGCAGCCCTGCTACTCAGGTATAAACTACGGCAGACTTAGTAAGCTGGTGGCCGAAACAAAACCATATTAGAGAAAACATAGTAAAATGCCGAATTGGAAATAAGCTAAGAATAGGGACTCTGAACATTGGAACACTGACTGGAAGAGATCGTGGATTATGGTCAGGGCCAAAACCAACAAGCTTGGAAGAGGGCCTGGCCAGTTGGATCCCAGCTGGGTGGGCTGAGGGGGAGAGTGTTGATGATGATGAGCTAAGTCATCATCAGCACCCATAGCCTCAGTTAGGGAAGGTTACCACCAAGAGAAGGTCTACCTGAGGACCTATAAGCGGCAGCCCTGCTACTCAGGTATAAACTACGGCAGACTTAGTAAGCTGGTGGCCGAAACAAAACCATATTAGAGAAAACATAGTAAAATGCCGAATTGGAAATAAGCTAAGAATAGGGACTCTGAACATTGGAACACTGACTGGAAGAGATCGTGGATTAGATGGACGAGTGAAGATTGGATGTCCTGGGCCTGAGTGAGACTAAGTGGAGAGGAGCGGCATGAGAAAAATAAGGAATGGCTTCATTTTACATTGGTTGGGGAATGATGAAGGGAGGAGAAACGGCGTAGTCTTGGTAGTGAGAGAAGGGCTGCAGGCAGAGGTAGTAGCGCTTAACGATAGAATAATGATGATGGCAATTATTGATAGAATAAAAAAGGTGGAGGTGATACAAGTGTATGCCCCACAAGTGGGGTGCCCTTCAGACGAAAACAATTTGATGGGTGGAGCAAGGCTCA
This sequence comes from Timema genevievae, assembly GCA_902155825.1. NCBI lineage: Eukaryota > Metazoa > Arthropoda > Insecta > Phasmatodea > Timematidae > Timema > Timema genevievae. Next base: position 116,791 of record CABFWO010000064.1, read on the forward strand.
TTCCTGTACTACTCCTTGGCCTTCTTGGATATAACCAGGATCCACCCCAGGTGACTTCTCTAATAGAATTACTCGTGGGAACTTAATGATAATCCCCATTTAAGTGCTGGAATCATACTGCCAAATAATGCTAGCAATTCAAAATAATGAAAGAAGGTAAAATTAAAATGGAAGAGAAAAAGTGAGAAATAAATGTAAAGAGGAATCAAGAGAAAATAAAAAAAATTAAAAAAGGACATCATATAGAGGGAAAGAAATTAAAGCGTTAATAGAAAAAGGAGTGAAATAAATAAATAAAAATTAAAGGGGGAAAAAAAAAATTGAGAACGAAATAAACAAAAAGAGAAAGTAAACAAAAGAATAATATGAAAATATAAAATGGGAGAGAGAATAGTAAGAGAGTAGTGAATTTCTTACTATGCACCACCATTACCGCTGCCACCACCATCAATAACTGTCTCCAACCAGTGGCTGGGTCAATTTATTAAGTAGTCATTTTGGTGAGATTTTAGACAGATTTTGTATTTTAGTTTTTTTTTTACATTCTCTTATGATTTGTATGTTTGAAGCTTAAGCCATATACTTCAAAAATGTCGTGCATTGTGAAAATCAACAAACATGGATATAATGATTTAAATTTTAAAGTAAGTAAAAGATATTTCACCTGACATTGTTTTATTGTCGACATCATTTTCATCATTAGAATTGTTGACTGGTAAATCAGTGTTAATGTTGTTGGCGATGTTATTTTGGCTGCATTCTTCCTCAGTTTCACTCACATCCTGGAAGAAATAAAATACAGGAAAGCGATAAAGTGTAATTAGTTTTCTGATGGACAGTCAAGTATTTAAATTATTATTATTATAGAAACATAGTAGAACAAGACCAAAAATTCAAACTATATAAAGATAGTAGAATAAGGCCAACCATTCCATACACAAATAAAAGAACAAAGTCAAGAATTTAAACCAGAGACACATAACAGAACAAGGTCAAGAATCCTATAGCAAATTCAAGAATTCAAACTTAAAAACACATACCTATTAGAATAAGGTGAATAATTCAAAATGTGATGACCAGAAATAATACAGTTCAATTTTCATAGGAAGAACAGTTTAGAAAAAAAATCACATTTTTTTCCCGGTCAATATTGATAAAATTTTACTCCATTACGAATATTATTTTGAAGATATTGGTTATATCTATCAAAAGTGACAGTACCAGATCACATGACTTTTAAATCTATTACTGTTTCCAGCCTGTGGCCTGAACAAGTTTTTTATTCAAGCCATATATTTTCCACTACCGGCTGACTATGCATGTCGTAGCTTCATGTGCCTTATAATCTAACTTAAGACTAGGACAGGCACAACATCCAGTCCCTGGGCGTTAATCGGAGGAGACTGAATTGTATCCCCTCGAAAGAGACTTTCTTCCAACACTTTACACACAAACAGCCCAAATGAAAATCCTGAATTGTATCTCTAAGTGAAGGAATTTAAGTTTTAATTCTTATGCTCATAGAGAATAAGTAAAGCAGAAACGTTAGAAATGGAATTTAGTTTGTCATAAGACTGCTAGATGACATTAAAAGTGACAAACTTTGCTATATGCTTAGTACAGCACATGAATAACAGAGGGCAGCATAGAGTAAAATCAATCAAATCATTGTGAATGAAACAATTTATGAAGGATTTTTATTTTCGTTTATGTTTGAAAAAATAAAATTTATAATGTAATATGTATTTTAGCATTTTAATGGAAAATATACTATTTGTGAATTTATAATTATTTTGTTTGTATATTTATTTACACATTCTATGGAATCTGTAATATGTACATCTATGAATAATAAATGTATAAATGATATGTAAAAAGTAAAAATTTAGGGTACTTTTACAGTAAAAGACTTAAAAAAGAATATTAACTTTTAGGTAATACACTACATATTTTTCAACCTTTAGCACTAAAATTCGAAAAAAAGTTAATCAAGTTTGGGGGAAATTAACTCATTAGAAAACATTTTATTTATTTTCATATTGATTTTGGGGAGAAGTAAAAATAATGTAATGAATTGATTTGTCAGCATTCATTGTAAATTTATTTTTTTTGTTTTAAATATTCACTGACTAGCTATTTTCCCCCCATGCTTCACCTTCTAGTTTGCCTTACAAATTAGCAATCAAGACAGTAATCTAGAACGTTTGGATTTGCTTTCCAAAACATATATCTTCCCATAGCGCCAGGTGATTATCATCCTATTACCAGTGCCAGGGACAATATGTACTGTAGCAAGATCGTTTAGTTTAATAACATTGCACAAAGTCAAAACTTGGTTGAGATTAACTATGATGGATGAATGGATGATCTATTATCCGGGTTATGTATGTTGAATGTGCACAGGAAGAAAGTAAACACAAACTAAGTTGCTTTTGTGGAAAAAAGTTATAAATTCAATGTAATGTTGTGAAATAAGTTGTGTAATAAATTAAATCCTTTAAAAGTGTTTATTCGATATCACTAAAAATAAAAAATTAATAGAATACTTTATTTTTAAATGTATTAAATTTTATTTTTATTATTCTGTAAGTTATGTTCAGGTTGAAGTGTGTAGGAGGGATATATTTTGATCCTCCTCCCCACCCACCCCCCAAATCGTTGAAATTTGCGGGCCCCCATTCTTACTACCCAGGCTTTCCAACGAATATACTTTAGAGTTTAGACCCTACCATAATAATTCTAATCATAGCCTCTAAAAAAATGTTTGATATTGACTCACAAAAATTTTATAAGTAAACTAGCTTTAACCGCTACTTCGCATGCGTTAAAACCACTAGAAATGACTATTATTTAGTTTTTCGACGTTTCTAGTGAAATTTTGTCAAAAGTTGTTCAAAATACCTTAAAATGGCATTTTGATACAATTATCAAGTTGAAGTGAGAAAGCCGTTTATTTGAACTCAAAAGTGCTCAAAATCATTTAAATCCAAATTTAAGCTCTTATAAATTTTAAAAATTTGATAATTTTGGTCTTATTAATTCTCTAAACTAATAGAAATGACTCTTTTTTTTTCCAACATTTCGAGTGGAATTTTGTAAAAAGTTGTTTATAATATATTAGAATGACGATTTGATACAATTATGACCATAAAGTGAGAAAACTATTTAATTAAACTCAAATGTGCTCCAAAACAGTAAAATCCACATTTAAGCGCATATTTTAGATTTCGATAATTTTGGTCTGATTACTCATCAAAACCACTAGAAATGACTATTTTGGTTGTTTAACGCTTCTAGTGAAATTTTGTCACAAGTTGCTCAAAATAGCTTAAATTGGATTCATACTTTAAGTTATGCTAGGCTACGCTATACTATGCTAGGCTACGCTAAGATGGCCCACTTGATGTACAAAGCCTGTAAAAGTGACTTAAATTTGTAGCATTACCAATGAAAATCAAACTCTCATAAGAAATAATTTACTAAGTAGATCTACAATACTAAAACGGCCAGGCGAACCCTGTGGAAAGCTAACATTTACAGTATTGCTATTATTTTAGACAATGACACTCTGTTACTCAGGAAATGTCCTTCGTTCCACATGTACTTTTCCAAGCTGTGAATGGACAGACCGAGAGAGAGATGTTGCTGCTTTTCGCTGAGTAAGGAGATGGGATTGTTAAGAGGAAGAGAGTTGTACGCATTGGGTAGGGTGGGGTGGGTGGGAGGCAGAAGGAGCCAGCAGCTCAGCACACTACAGTCCTGTAAGAGTTCGCTCAAGGCCCCAAGGGTGGTCAAGGTACACAGAGCTATTGCCCGCAATAGTGTGTTAAACGAGGTAATGTATCAAATATGTTGACAGTAAGAGATTGAAAGTAGGTATGGGGGAAAAAAAAAACTTCCTCATAGAGGCAAAAATCAAATATCTAACGGTTCTGAACTGATTCACATGTTTAAAATATATTTAAAATCTTAAGGATCAAAAGAAAATAAATGACAAATGGATAAATAAAAATGTAATAATAAATATTAAATATTTTATAAAATATTTTGGCAATCATATTGTAATCTTTACAAGATCATCTATAGCAAGTCATTATGCCAAATGCAAAATAATCGCTACTTAAAATTAATAGTTTTGAGAAACTTACTAATATAATTCCTATAATTAAAACACCAATTTGATCAAATTAAAAGATATATTAAAAAATATAATAGATATATATTTGAAATTATAACACAGCCGGAATCTGTTATTTGGAGCCAACAGTTCACTTTCTGGTAGAAGTTCCGAGACTTCATAACACCCTTAACTCTTTTCATATTTAAAAATATTATTCTTTCTTTTTCAAACAGACCAAAATAAAAATCCTCATTAAATTGTTTCAACAATTTAACTCATTTTAACTTATGCTGCCCTCTGTTATTGGTGAGCTATACTAGCCATAAATCAAAGTTTGTCGCTTGAAATGCCATCTAGCAGTCTTATGACAAACTAAATTCCATCTATAACATTTAGTCACCCGAGAATGCAAGTGCTCTATCTCCAAAATGGTTAAATTTGAGATATTTGGAGTTAATGTATATTTAGAATGCATATGATTTACCTGCAGTGAAATTGGGACTACTATATAATTACTTAAGAAGATACAAACTCGAGTTGTCATCTAGTAACATTGGTTTTATACACAAGGTCAAACTTCAATGCTCTTTTACACAAAAGTGAAAAATTGGACATGGAACACTTGCATTCTCGGATGATGATTTCCCCTTTACTTATTATTTAAAGTCCTCCACTTAGAGATACAATTCAGGATTTTTATTTGGGCTGTTTGTGTGTCAAGTGTCAGAAGAGAGTCTCTTCCGAAGAGGTACAATTCAGGATTTCGGAGATATAATTCTGATTTTTAAAGGAGACATGATCCAGGATTTGTATTTGGATTGTTTGTGTGTAAAATGTCGGAGGAGAGTCTCTTCCGAGGAGGTACAATTCAGGATTTCGGAGATATAATTATGATTTTTAAAGGAAATATGATTCAGGATTTTTATTTGGACTGTTTGTGTGTAAAATGTCGGAGGAGAGTCTCTTCCGAGGAGGTACGATTAAGGATTTCGGAGATATAATTATGATTTTTAAAGGAGATATAATTCAGGATTTTCTTTTGGGCTCTTTGTGTGTAAAATGTCAGAAGAGAGTCTCTTCCGAGGAGATACAATTCATCTCCCCCGTTAATTGAACCCAGGAACCCTAAGCTCAGTAGGCAGTCATGCTACCAACTGAACTAAGGTGAGATCACATGATTTGACTTATGAATATATTAAAATTGTTTTAGTAACTTTTGTGATTGTTAAATATTATTCTTCCTTCTAGAATCCTACTGTAATTATTATCTCAGCAGCAATTTTCAAATTCATTTAAACTAGGGGTCAAATCCAAAAGGATATTCAAAGATTTAAGACTCAAATTCATATATATATTCTAATTTTTCAATTTAAATTTGTTTTAAAGCTTTAATATTGTCCAATGGTGGTTCATAACCAACATAATTATAGGACAAACTAATAACCTGGCACCAGACCAGTAATTTAACACTAAACTGAAAGTATGAATATTATAATCAATGGATTATAAGATAAAATGTTAACATTTAGTTACTATTTATATTTCATATTATTCCATTTTATTTTAATTTCTTATGAAGTTCATAATTTTTTTTAATAATCAGGAATCGAATTAAAATTTGAGATTCAGGATTCAAAAGTAAAATGAAGATTTGGATTCAACCCAACTCTAATTCAAACTAGCTTTGTTAAAATGCTTTGACTTTGCTTTCCTGAGAGTTTTATTTGAGAGGGTGTTGGTACCATAAGAAATTTGTGAAACCCAACTCAAAGGCTCTATCTTATTTTAACCTTCTACTCATGGAATGGAAGAAAAATTTAAAATGTTGTCTGAACTGTTTATATCATATTCTGAAAATTGAAAAATGACACCTGGACACGGGAATCGAACCCGGGACCTTTGGCTTAGTACGCCAATGCTCTAACCATTGAGCTATCCAGGATTCAATTTAATAATTGTACAAATGGCAGCAATATGCCAACTACTGAGTCGCAGATGGCTGCGTTATCTGATAGCTTGTGATATTAATATAATCACATATTTGTAGCTGACAATTTCCGCTAAGTCCATCATAGACTCTGCCTTAAAATATGAGTGAAGAATGACCCTGGGCACGGGACTAATCCTGGATAGCTCAGTTGTTAGAGCATTAGCGTACTAAGCCAAAGGTCCCGGGTTTGATTCCCGTGTCCAGGTGTCATTTTTCAATTTTCATAATATGATATCTAGATGGAGTGATTCCCACTAAAAGCATAAATAATAGTTTTGGCTATTTAATTCTGAACTGTTTATTACGGGTTGTTTAATAATTTACGTACTATATTATAAATACTAAATTCTATTAGTGTTAATATATTTATATTCTTACCTCACTCTCACTGCTGGTACTGGACACTATGACAACGGCTGCCGTGTTGAGTAAGTTGGGTGACGAGAGTGAGGTGGTGAGAGGAGGTAGCAAGTGACGATTATTGGCCCCACCACGACTTTTAGCACTGTGTGATTTTCTACAACTTCCTGCTGAGGACTTGACTTGTGAATGTGATGAGCCACAAGTAGACAAGGTAGAAGTAGAGTCATTGTGCCTGCTGCCAGTCAATGAAAGATGACTCTGGGCTCCATACGGTTTGGTTGGAATGTGGGGAAGTGTCAAGTTGATGCCTACATTGGGTCTAGACCATAAATAGTTTTTTTAAAAGGACTCATATGACACTAATGAGTAATAAAATAAATAAAAGTTAATAATTTTAGTTAATATGATTATTTGATTAATATTGATAGATACTAGCATTGAGGAATATTAATGCTAAATACTAATTAGTGATGGGTCACTCGTGAGCGAGTCATTCAAATTGAACGACTCTTGAACGAGAGCTATGAACAAACGACTCTCGCTTCGCGAGCGAGTCGTTCACGCCGCCATTACACACTACATTAGAAAGAGTCAGGAGTGTTTGTCATTCATGACTCTTCTATCGTTCTTCGTTACTACGAAAAAATCTAATATAAATGCTTACTACCGTTACTAGATAGCAGCACTGCCTACAATATTAAACTAGCTATTTTTAACATCAATATATATAATTCTGTGAATTAGACACTAAAGGCTATATGCTAAGGTTAGTTATTATAAGTAATATGCGTAAGTAATAAAATTAAAAAATCAAACGCAATAGGCTTCGGATAAATCACACATAGATCTTAATTCGTTCATAAGTTGAAGGGTAAGGGACAGATTTGCACGCTCGGAATGGTAATTGTGATAACAAGTTAGTGTTCGCTCATCAAGTTAGGGGGGTGAAGGGATTGGGAGCGAGCGAGCCATGCGGTGAACGATATGACTCCTATGAACAACTCTTCATGAACAACTCTTTTGAGTGAGCGAGCTTATGTGAGCTAGCTCACGTCAACGAGCTGGTTTGACCCATCACTAATACTAATGTTTAAGAGTAATATTACTACATGCCAAGGTTAAAGAATAACATTGCTACATGTTAGAATGAAGCGTATTATTGCTCAGATACTAAGGTTGAAGATTATAATTTAAACTGAAAGAGAAATAATTTGGTAACATGCCCCTCTTGAAAAGTAGTAATTTTCTATAAGAGAAACAGTGTTAGTACCTGTAGTTTAAGGAAGATGGTTGATCCATGCATACACTTCCAGGGAATGCTTCAGGAGGTATGTTTGATGAGCCAAGGCTGGAATCGTTTTCTGTGGTAGCCTTGATGCTCCCATTGCTGTTACGGGTTATCTCAATGGCAAGTCTCTGTTAACATATTGAACTTCAAATGTAAAACAAAATCAGGAATAAAATTGTTCTTATCTGCATGTTGCATTAGCATCATTCTCTATAAATTTTCTTTTTCTTCCTTTTATTGTTTTTAGGTTTCCTCTTTTATTAAGTTTTGCACACACCCTCTTGATTAGTTTCAAAAGAATGAAACCTAAGTCAAGAGATTGGGCGGTAACAAAAATATATAATAAAATGATATATTAAAAACATGGAATTATAATGTGTAATAAAGCTTTTACAAATCTTATTTGCAGTTTAGTCCAACATATATGACAAACTTAAAAACCAGACCCTAAAACATTCATTTCTTTCTAAATTTAATGTATTAATGCATTGTTAAAAAAAAACAATTATTTAGTTACTTTTCCAATTTTTATAGCAGCTTAAGAATTAATTTAGTAAAATTCAGTAAAGATCTTATGTTAATAATATTTTATAAAATTTAAATTTGGATTCATAGGTAAAACAAAGTTTAAAATGAGTAGAGTAAAGAATTCCCCCCATCTCTAGTTATTACTAAGATTCATGGAGTTAAATAATCTGCAAACATAGACTGTTCGTCCCCTAGCTTCAAGAATATACATAAAATAATATAAATGAAGATCTATACTGATAATTAAAACCTGTTATTAATGCCAATAATAAAATAGATGAATGAGTTTATTTTTAAGGCATGGATGGAAACTGGCACATCAATGGATCATAAAGTTTAGAAAACCACCCAAACCTAAATATCCTTTAACAAGACCTCATTTCACCCGCTTCCATGGCCTAAATATTTCAGGCATCACTATTGTGTTGGACTGGCCTGCTGAAGAATGGGAGATCAGGGTTCGAATCCTGGTCGAGTCTACTGAGGGTGGTTTTTTACAAAATGATTTCCCACTCTCCTTCCATGCAAATGTGGGTAGATTACCTCTAAAATACTTCCTTCCTCATACTTACCCCAATTGAGTAATTATCTTATATGTATATAAACTGAACAGGGAATAAGATGCGGTGATAAAAAATACAACCCGATTTCAACCCTGTCGCAACATTCGCGCCACCTGTCATCCACAGAGAACAATAGAAGAACCTCAGGAGAATTTCAAGTCCACCAGACAGGTTTTCATCCTTCCCAACTAAGTTAGCGATCACTGAAGCTGCCTTTCTGTTTAGTATTAATACTACTACTTCCTGAGGAAGATGTCATCAAAGCATCAAAATATTAAAGTGTTTGTAAATATATGTTAGTGTTATTACTTTTATAGATGCTTTATTTTTATACAATTCTATCATTTTTATTTAATTACAATCATATTTTATTTTGTTAGACACTCTTTATTTCTTTAATAATAAAATATATAAAAATAGTAAAAAGAAATAATTGAGTATAATTTTAGTTCTGTTAATTTTTATACTATACCTTATATTTGTGTGGGCTATATGAATTTTAACAATTATAATGGTGAAAGGTAGAATTTAGAGGAAATACACCCACATTTGTGTGAAGGGAGAATGGGAAAAAAGTTAGGAAAAACTAGCCTCAGTAAAACCATCTGAAACTCAAACCTTGACCTTCCTGTAACCTTTAACTAGACTAGATGAGTACAACATTTAGTCTGCATACCCAGTGAAGAAAGTAGAACTTTGATGCAGTAAAGATAAAATTTTGATAAACTGTTTGCTTTCTTACCTCCTTGAGCTCATTGAGTTGGGTGACATATTGGTTCTGTACAGTGACCATTTGTCCAATGTACCATTGCTGGTCACGACACCTTTGGAAGAATGTAGGGGGACGCACCTGGAACCTGCAGCACCAAAAAATAAAATATAACTGTCAAGTTTTGGTTAAAAATTTAAATGAGCAACTCTTATCTAATCCAATCCAATAAGAATAGAGAATGGATTTTCAGAAGAATGAGCCCATAACATTTAGTTTCATGAGAGAAAATTAAAGTCTTATTTCTAATGAGACTTACAAACTAAAAACATCCAAGAAAAAAGATACGAAATTAAAAAAAAACTCTTACATGTGATTTAAATTATTACTATTTTATATATACAATATACAGTGAAACCTCAATCTATCATTCCCGAATGTCGTTTTCCTGGATCCATCAATCAATTTCTATGGTTCCAGAACATATCCTGTATGAACTATGGAAATAAAACCAACATCAATGTTCCTCAAGTTAATATTTTCCCACATCTAATAGTCTGAAATTACTAACCTAGAATCTAAATTATGTTTTAAAGCACTTTAAATTACTTCAAGGTGGGTTTTATTTTATTTTTATTCTAAGCCCTTCCTACTATTCCTTGTAGAACAAATTTGCCATGAATCATCACATGCTAAACACCTTCTTTCTCCCTCAAAAAATATATCCAGGTTACAACCAAAGAATCTCTCTAAAAACTTGTCAGTTTTTTATTTTTATAAAATCTGTATCAGAAAGTCCACTACCCCACTTGTGATACTGGCTACCCCCCACAATGGCAACACGATTCTAGTAGAAAGATATTTTTATAGAATATGAACATATTTATATTTTGCTGTCAATAATGATATTAATTTAACTGATTGTATTGTATTATAAGTATTAAATGATACAATCTATCAAAAGTGACAGCTGTAGGTACCACAACTTGAGATTGTTTTAGTAAATATTGCAATCGTTGAAAAATTTTCATTCTACCCGACTGACTGTAGATGTGCAAGCTAACACAATTATAACTGACTTGAAAAACCCATGATGGCCTGTTGTGTTAGTACTAAAAATGTCAAGTAGTGTGATTTTTCTACAAATTAAATACCAAATCGAGTTCAGTAAAATTTATGTAGTCTACTTTGGTCACAACTTTAAATAAAGGCTCTTAATATTTTAAAATTCTCAAAAGATAGCAAAATTCAAGCACTTTTCCCCAATGCTCAAAATTCAAACATAAGTCTCGGTTTTCCCAATCAGTGGCTGTCCTGATTATACATTAAAAGTACACTATTTGATTTATATTATTTGATGAAAATTTTGCCATTCGATTTGAAAAAAAAAAAAGAAAGTAATATATATCCCTATTCAAAATAATGTAATATATCTTTATTTTGACTTTGTAATCATTTGAAACTTAGTTTATAATTATTTTGTCCCTCAAAACGATTGAAATCAAGCTTAAGATAAACATATAGAATTCTTATTACATCAAAAATTAATATATAATTGTAAAATGGCGACCTGGCGGTCTAGGGGTAAGGTGTCGGACTTCTGTGCTGGGGGTCCAGGGCTCAATCTTCGGTCCCGGCACAGATTAATTTGATTGCCAAACCCTTCCTTCACCTCTGACAAGACGAGTAATAATAAACATTTACTTGTTGTTTATGCTCTGAATCAATTTAAAAGTCAAAATTTCTAAACATCTAAGATCAAAGAGAATAAAACCTAAACCTGCAAATTTACACTCCTTCAATTTGATTACAATGAGAGGGTTGCATAGACAGTATCTAGATTGTTATCTTTACCTAAGGATAAGTGTGTCATTGAGCGTGTTGAGGTAGCCCTCACTGGCCAGCAAATCCAGGCGGAAGAAGCGGTTGTAGCCCCAACATTCTCCGATCTCAAAGTCTGAAGCAAACTCTCTCACAATATTTTTACTTGCATCTCGTGATCCTTGGTGAATCATTTCAACCCGATATTCATACCTACAAATAAATTAAAGAGAACTATCAGCAAGCAGATGTCTAATAACTGTAAGGGTGTGAAAGGGTCACGTTTTAAATGGGAAGCAAAACTTAAAACATGCGGAGAAAAAAAGTCAAAAACAAGTTTGAATATAAGGTTTTGTTGCTGTTACATAATACTAATTTTAATATTTAAATTATCTAGTAAGTGCAACTAAGTAGATCGAAAGGATTAGAGGAATAAATAAAGCAAACTGTATTATTTTGTGCTAACATACATGAATTTATTCATACTTGTGTTATAGATTAAATGTAATCACTAGTTGATGATAAAATACTGTTTAGCAGCTGTTATAAAAATGAATATAAATGATGTTGAATATGCCATATTTTGTGAAATATTTCAAATTAGTTAATAATATATTTAAATTTTACCCTTTTCATGGTGTCTACTCAATTTGACCAATGAAATTCCCGACTTTCTCACCGATTTCTCCTGATCATTTCCTAAAATTCCTGACTAAAAAGTATGTCACATCCTTCTAATTCCCCCACCTCCCCCTCTCACTTTTTTTATTAATCTTTTTTTATGAATATTAATAAATTTTAAAATTTAAATAAACATATTTTTAAAATTTGTATTAACATTGTTTATTAGGAATTATAAAATTTATTACACAGCTACAAAAAAAAACTAGTTTGAATAACATTATTATTTACTGTTTTAATGATTATTATATTTCATATTTTGAGTAAAACCACATTTTCCCAGATTTTTATTGTAATTTACCAAATTCCCGGCTTATTCTTGTTTTTTCCCGATCACTTCAAATTCTCGGCTAATTCCCGTTTTCCCTGATTTTCCCGGATGGTAGACACCCTGCTTTCTTAAAAATGTGATAAGTTTATTGTGGGTGTTTAAGCTGAATAAAAAGAGATTTAATATTTAACTTAGAAATTTTGAAGCTTTGCACACCCCTCATATTTAAATAAGGTGAAAAATATTTGAAAACATTAATATTAGGTAGTAACAAGAAAAGAAAGCTTAACTAAGGAAAGAGGAATACACTATGTTTTAAAATCCAATAAAAAATAATATTTTTCTAAACTGAACTTAATGTGAATTATTTATACAATAAAATTCAATTTCTAATGAAGTTCGATTGTACAAATTGTACCAATTTAACGTGAAAGACATAAATGTGTAATGTAGTATAATAACATAAATACACAATATTTGATTAGTACTTGGAGAGTGAAGGTTAATAAATTATTATATCAAGAATTGATAATGATGAAATAGCATAGCATACCATAATTATCAATTCTCGATATCATAATTTACTAACCTTCACTAATTTTGCAGGTTATACCACATTGGCTAACGCATTGTTTTTTAACCATAATTTTATTTGATGTGTTTTTTCTTTTTCTTTTTCATCAGACCTGAGGATGATGCCATCGTAGCATCGAAACATGTCATAGTATATATAACGTTGCAGCATTTGCAGCAGTATTTAAGAAACAGGGAATTCAGATAAGAAAAAAATTCAATTTTATATATGCTTTATATTTTCTCAAATTTTATAGCTTGTTCTGTTTACTCTCAATATAATACAGAGATACAAAATACATGCATGATAACATCATCCTTTGTTTTTTAAATACATAGTTTTAAATGTGATTGACTCGAAAGTATACAATTTTTAAAATGTATTGAAATTTTTATATGTTTGTTATAATTTCAAGATTTCTTTATTATAATTTGTCATAACTTGTAGTTATTATTGCCAATCTCTCCAAGTATTAATCAAATATTGTGCATTTAAGTTATTATATTACATTATTATTACATTACTATCGCTATTTACGACTATGAGTTTTTCCTGATCACATACGTTTTACAAAATGCAATACTCCCTTAATCCTTACTTCTAGGTTTTTCTTGAGGATGTCAGAGTTTATCACGTGCCACGCCATTCACAATAAGCACAGGTGACGTCTTGTTTACTCTTAAAAGTCGACATAGTAAACATTTGTTTCTCTAAACCATCTAATTTTTTTTATAAACATTTATCTATTGTACAATGTACAAACCTTAATAGGTCCACTAAATACAATAATTTCATGGCTACACAATTATTACAATACGCATGTCAAGAGTTTAAATAAACTGTGCGCACATCGCCGTGTAACTAGGCCGCGATATAATGGGTGACTGAATTCAAACTAAAACAAAACATTGCTCACCCTTCCCTACCCTCCACCGCCTGCCTACCATAGCTACCAAACACCCACGGTAGGGTAGGTGACTGATGACTCATCACTCAATCACATCAATAGCCAGGTTGAATTACTAGATGTTTCCTTTGCCCCTTATCTCAACCTCTGACTTATTTAGAACTCTGACACATTATCTTAGCCCCTAGACACCGCAACTCTTTGTGCTTACACAGACACTGCCTCACTGGCACATACTGATAGTGTCAATGTTGAGTGTCATCGGCCTTAGTTTTTCATACAAATGAAACTATCATGTCAGAACCAGAATGTACTAAAAAGTCAACAAAATTGTTGAACTTTTCCCTGCCCCAAATTTCCCCCGAACCTCGTTCGCGTGTTCGGACATATTCTGCACTCCTGCTTCTTGCTACCTTTCAGGATAAACCAAGTGCACCTATACAACATGTGTTTAACTTAATACATATTTAAATATATTAATGTATTAACTCCTAATGTCTGTTCAGCGTAGGAATTGTTTTCTGAAAGGCCTTTTCCCCTACCAGAAATCTATTATATAGTAGTATATTGGTAGGAAAAAAGACCTTTCAGAGAGTAATTCCTACCATGAATGGAGTATACACATGAAAGATTTTGAAGAGATGGGTCAAATCCACTATTTTACAAATCCAAATCTCCAATTTACCTTAGAATCCAAATAATGGAAAAAATTATGGACATAAGATGAAATATAAATATAAATGGTAGCTAAATGTTAACATTCTTTCTTATTATCCATTCATTATAACATTCATACATCCAGTTAAGTGTTAAATTACTGGTCTGGGGGCTGGTTGTTAAGTTCATCCTATAATTACAATTAGTTCAGAACCACCAATAGGCAGAATTATTGTACTAAAACAAATTTCACTTGGAAAACTGAGGATTCAAGTCTTGAAGCCAACATTTTTTAGAATCCTCAAATCAAATATCCCTAAGGATTTGAAGATTTGAGGGTTCCATCCCTAATAAAGTTATATTTTTTCTACTTTCAACTAAACGAGCAATGGTCATTTGTTCTGAATTGATAAAGAACAAGTTGAACAATTTTATGAAAACTTTTATCTCATAATGATATTATTTTCTAAAAAAAACAGTTCAAATGATATTCAAACCAAATACCGATCATAGATCAACCGACTGTGAAATAGTCAGCCAATGATCAGATTTGTGATTGGCACTGGCTCTATGACAACATAGGAGCCCTGAAATACAGTGTACCTACTTGGAAGTTTCAGGAAAGCCGGCACTGAGTTCCAGGAAGACTGACAGGTAGTTGCCTCTTACTACTCCATTCCCATCAGGATACACTTTTAGTCTCCAGCAGAGTCCATTTATGTGAAGAGGAGGAGAGTACACTGGGTCAGCTTTGTGTTGTAATTGTGTAAATAGCTGCATCACAAAACTACTGCTGTCGTAGCCAGGGACAATTTCACTATGAGAACAACACAACTAAGTTACTTTCAAACATTAACTTGGAAAGTGAAGCTCGTTCCTATTATTACAAAAATGTTATTCCTATATACATTCATATTTTGAAGAATTTAGGGAACCTTTATTTCATTTTAGATTAATTGTAAGTATTGTTAATATTTATTTTTGATTGAATCAAGCGATTATGTTTTTCAACAAAAAATATGTTTCTATATTTAAATTCCCAATAGACATTAAACTCAGAGGGGAATGGATTAAACACATTCAGTGTAGTAATTGAACACAATCATAAAATAGTAAAATACCATTGTTTGTGAAAAACTTTTTGAAAGTAAAGATTTCGTTACTGTATGAATATAAGAACTAAAGAGTGACTTGTCTAGTCCCAAGTATATTCCAAACTCTTTCTAAATACTTTTACAAATCAAGAAACTCAGCTAGAAAAATCCTGATCAACGATAAATGAAAATTTAAAAAAACAAAGAAATGAATCTAGACAAAATTTAGAACAACATGAAGTAAAGAACTTCTTGTTATTAGCTATAAAAATTGTGTCCTTTGGACATGTGTAACTAAATGGGATGTTTTAATTCATGACACTGCATGTGTGTTTTATATTGTCACAACCACCGAGCAGTATTTAAATGTTTGTTTTGACTTTTATTATTATAATTATAATAATAATAATTATTATTATTATTATTATTGTTGTTGTTGTTGTTGTCTTAAGGCCAATGGAAATTCCTTTCAACCAAAATATAAGCTCTCAACGTTTAGTATTTATTTAATTTGGAGTAATTTTTGTTAAGTGTTAAGTTTAAGTGAAAGCTCTATGAACTTTGCCGATGGTTGGCCCATTAGACTTGTATACCAGATCAATACTTAGACCATTTTGAAGTTATTTAGAACTACTTTCATGTGTGTTGTGTGTAGTAAAATTTGAGTTTCCCTTGATTAATTTTGAATTTCCTTCTAATTACCTAAGGATTAAAGCTCTCGATATTGTTAATTTATAGAGTGGTTAAAGATGAATACTTAATAATGGCTGGGAGAATACCTGACCAGAGGAATAACCTTATAATACCATATTGTTATTCTGATTTTCCTTTCTCTCTCTCTTTTTTTTTTTGGTGTGTAGGTACTCCTAAATTATGAGTCATTTTCAATTTGTGAAATATTACAGTAACACTAGGGAAACATTTTCATGGTTTAGATAAACTTTAGTCTACATTGTTTATTAGCATGTTTTGCAGATTTGATCATGGTAAACATATGAAGGCCTATGGGTGTAATATTTATTGGTGGTTTAAGTAAATGGCTGAAGTTGATCCCTGTCCGAACGGTCACTTATCAGTCTGGGTCTGCCTTACTAGGGGAGTGTTGATATTCAAACTTACATCTTGTGAATGAACGAATTCCTCATTATAGATCATGTTCACTACCGCCAACAAGGTGGCGCCCAACAATCAAAACTCTCCTGGGTCGACCTTGAATTTAGTGTGACCATTACCAAAAGCTCCATGAACCCACCCTTCGCCACTGCTGCAACCGGGATTGTCATAGTATATACCAAATTTCAATTCATTAACTTTATTTTTAGACTATTAACTTTTAAATTAAGTAATTTTCATTATTGTGAAGCTATTTTTAAAATTATACCTCCATTCACAGTTCTTACTATTTTACTTTTATTATTTTGTTTCTACCCGGAAGCTGGGTTCTATTTCAGGTTGTAAGTGCAGTTTCACAGAGTAAAGGGAAGGTTTGGTGCAGGACAGTCAGCCAATCAGCACTTAGCATTTGCCTTCCTTGATTGAAACTGGAGGGATGATTCTTGGGGATGCAAGTTTACTGCACACACTTCTCTGGTGATACTGGTAGCTACCGGACGTCCAACATTCTTTGAGATTCATAGACAAGAGTTTTGGTACGATGAAGAGTTTACAACTGAAAAAGGGTCCACCATGGTGGCTTTTCTAACAATTTACTTTGACATCACCGTAGTTCAATATCATAGTTTAGCCAACCCTACCATGTGGTTTGAGACTGATTCGCGAGGCAGTTACTTATCATACTGAGCACGCCAAAAGGAAGATTGTAACTGTCATGGGTGTAGTGTCCAATAGCTTAAATCAAGATTGCATGTTTTATGGTTAACAGCACATCATCCCTCAAGTAAACCTATTATAAGCTGTAGTTTCTAATACTGTAACTGTTGCAAATATTTACATTGTAACTCAAACATATTTAAAAAAATAATTTCAGACATTGTAACTATTTCAACTTTTAAAAACATACAACACAAGTCAAAAACTCGATTATAATTTTTTTTTGTCCTTAATTCCCCAGTCTTTGAATTTAGAACACCTTCAAAATTTTCAGGTTGTATTATGTGCAAGGCTGTACCATATTTGGGCCAAAAAGATATTGTGTTTTATAGCTCAAAATATTAAAAAAAAGTGACTAAAATACAATTTAGGCTATCTTAGTTTAAGATGCAACAAAGTGTTATCTTATTGAAATTAAAATTCTACAAAATTATCTATTTTTAAACTAAATTGATACTATTTATATTTGAAATTGCTCTTTTTCTGTACCTCTAGTTCAAATTTATCATTTAGAAGAGAATTTCACACAAGTCAATTTATAAAACTAATTATCTCCATAAATCAACACAAACTTGGAAAAATCATAAAAACAAACAGCTTGAAGTGTTGTCAGTGCTAAACTAAGCATAAAGTATTAGTGATAAAATTACACCTGAGCATTACATACATCAAGTCTATACTAATAGTGATCACCTGTGGAAGTCTGCAGGTACAGGGGCAGTAACAAAGCTTGCCATAGGCTTCTTGCGCATCTGGTATATCATCCGTGAGAGGTCTATACTCTTATTAATGAGCTCCGATCTAACACAAGAGTGTAGCTGGTGTTCCACTTCCTGTAACAGGGCCTCCAACTGCTCTGTTTCCTGTGTCAACGAGTTTTTCTGACCCATCAGTGTCAGCAGCTTTGCCTTCAATTGCGAGTCCAGACGAGCAATCATCAGCTCCACAGCATTGCGAATCTCACGCACACGCTCATCCTTGGCCGCCCGCACAGATTCCACATTGCGCTCCTGTGTCAACACAAAACATAAGAACATTGAATTAATTGAGTTAAAAAATGACAAATGGGCACAGAAATTGAACCCAGCACCTTCGACTTAGCGCACCAATTGTCTGCCAGTGAGCTGTCCAGGATTTGTCTTGTGATTAAGGTACTACTTCATCCGTTCTTTCACACTCCCCCCCCCCCCCNNNNCCCCCCAAATTGATTGGACATCATTACCATTAATACTAACAGTTTTTGAGAAACAATGGACCTTCGTTGTGTCTCGATCAACATAAGTTTATAAATATATTCCACTAGTTATGACAGTGAAATGTTATTTAGTAAAAACATACAGGAATACAAAAATATTTTAGAAAGTGTCAATAAAGCTGTTCTTCATGATGTAACTTTTTTAATTTTCTGGAGTGCTTCCAGACAATCAATATTCCAATCATAGATTAAACAGAATGGCTTGAAACTCTTTTTAATTCCTCTTCAAATGCTCATTGTGTCAAAGTTTCTATTGGCCCGTTAACAAAATGAATGTTGACGTGTGCAAGTCTACCAATAAGATTTATATTCTTTTGGTGCAACTAGAAGTGCGAGTTATAATAAAACATTAGCATCATAAATAAAGTTAGAGGCGGATATTGAAGTTTGTTGAGATTCATGAAACTAGGGAGTGTTTATTTATGAATTTGGTTACTTGACGTATGAATATATTAGAATTAAAGATGGGCCCTTGAATCCTTAAGGATATTTAAGAGCCAAGGATTCGAAACCCAAATCCTTGGAAAAAATTCTTTCAATTTTTCACAAATGAAATTTGTTTTAGAGCTCCAATACTGGTTAATAGTGGCTCAGACCCTATTATAACTAAAGAATGAACTTAACAACCAGGCACCAGATTAGTAATTTAACACTTAACTGGATGTATGAATTTCATAATGACTGGATCATAAGAAATAGTGTTAACATTTAGTTACTATTTGTATTTACTATTATTTTATTATATTTATATTTACTATTATGTTCATCATTACCCAAGATTCAGATGCGGGATTCAAATATAAATTTGAGATTCAAATTCATGATATAGTGGATTCGACCCAGCTCTAATTAAAATGGTTTTAATAACCTTAATAGTTAACAGATACAGTTATTCCTACCACAATCATACTATAGAAAGATGTAAACATATAACTTACTGAGCAGTTAAAGTGTATACTAACCACTTCCTTGACTAGGCTGATAAGTTCTATGAGCCTCCTCCTGAGCTGAGACACCTCGTCCTTTATCTGAGACACGTGCTGCTCATACACCTCCTCAAGAGGCTTGAAGGTGTGCCCAGAGTGAGTGCCACCCCATAGAGCGCATTGGTGACATATACATTGCCGGCAGCTCCAACAGTAGACAGATAGTTTCTCCTGATGGTGAAGCTCACACCTATAGACAAACAATGTTCACATAGTCATGGGTGTACACACACACACATACAATAATTATATCATAAACACACAAACACAAATATAAATATCCATTTGAATGATCAACTTCTCTTAAGAAATATAAAATTAGATTCAGAAAGAAAAAAAAAAAAGACGACAAAGAGAAGAGAATTTCTACCCATAATTCATGACCTAGTTAATGTATTGATGTGCAGTAGTTTTTTCTCGCCCTGTCTCACTAGCCGTCGGGGCTTTATGTATTTAATCACCCTAATGGGGTAGGGATGAAGAAGGTAGAATTTTATGAGAAATGATGTTATTGTGAAATACTGGAAAAGCTTCAGAGGTTCATCCAAAACTAAAGCGTGGAACGCTCACCAAGGGGTATGTTCTCCTTCACGAAAATGCATGGCCCCACACTGTGAATCACACAAAGGCTTTATTCCAACAGTTCAACTGGGAGATTTTATAGCATCCCTCTTACAGCCCACACTTGGCACCAAGTGCTTGTCATCTCTTCAGAAAGCTGCGGGTCTTGGTGGCTACTCACTACTTCTAAACCATTGTGCTCATGGATGGAGTCAACCGCTTGCTTGGTACCCTAGTGCTGCCGTTCTTTGACAAGGCATTGCAAAAACTGGTGTCACAGTACAAAACATGGCTGTATTTGGATGGCAACTATTATGTGGAAAAATAATTCAATTATGTATATAAGTTTTGTATGGAATAAGATTTTTTCCCCCTGGTGAATCAGAGGTTGATTTTGGAATAACCCTTGTATTTAAAAGCTTATCTATTCATTTTATTTAACAAAAGCATAATTAAGGGTTTTGAAAGAGCTTACACGCTAGGCTTATATGCTAGGCAATATCATTGAATGTTGGTTCATTGAGTGCTAGGAAAACTTCTCATTTTGACATTTTTATTAATAACGATAGGTTTAGCACACTTGCTACTAACGGCCTAATTTAATTGGTAAGATCATAAACCATACTTATATATATATGTGTGTGTGTGTAAAACTGATATGTTAAAATACTTCAATATTATCAAAGTAGGCCTTTACAAATAAGAATCACCATTAGCGTGGAGAGAGGAGGAGGAAACCACAACAATAAATCACTTGTTAAAACCCCCCTCAGTTCACTCAGCCAAGATTCGGAGCCTCCTCGTCAACAACTAACGAGAGCTATCTGCTATCATGCGCTCACCAGTCTGGCCACCCAGTCGCTTGCATGCTCGCTCGCATGCTTGTCAGTTTGGCCGAACCCTTATGGTCAGTGAGAAAACTTGTATCAATAATAGCTAAATGTTGCGGCTAGTAAGAAAACTGGTTATCAGTAGTGAGACCGTTTATTGTAAGAAGTTGTAAAACCAACCTATCCTTGTCAATATCAGGAATGCGACCTGTAAAAAGTGTGGCTGCTTGCAGTGTGTCGAGTTGTTGGGTGACCTCCTCAGCCCAGCGGCAATTCACCAACTCGTGCAGGTGCAGAGAGGCTCGACAGTGGGGACACTGGGAACGTTGCTCGGTTAGCCATCGTCTAATGCATACGTAGCAGCAAAGCTTGGAACAGTGGGGACAGAGATGTGCGTCTCGCAGCTTCTCCATGCAGATGAAACAACGAAACACCTCCGCCAGGGTCTGTCAAAACAGTTACAAATAAATCATGATAGTATCAAACTTGATTATTTATTTATTTATTGATTCAGGTTTCAATATCAATGTGTGTGTGTGTTTTAGATTATTTTTAGCTTTAGCATTTTACTTTAATTCAATCAGGTTTTCTATTATTACATTATTTGATTTATTAATATTATAATGATAACTATTTTTAATATATCCAAATTATTTATAGCTCTTAAATTTGTTAAATGCAAAGATAATAATATTATATTTTTATTATTATTATTTATTATTATTAGCACTGCTTCTTACTACCCGTTCGTGTTAAACGCATTTACTCTAATGTGTAATGGTAGGGTGATTGTGAGATGAAATGGAGGACCTATAGTTTAACGTGCGACCCGAACCACAGTGGAGGCCTGGCATTCCACACATTCCCAAGTTGTGATTAATACACGTCTTGTCAGAAGGGAAGGAAGGGTTTGGCAATAAGATAAATCTGTGCCGGGACTGAGGATTGAACCCCGGACCCCCAGCACTTGTAGAAAGAAAAATAGGGCTTAGTCATAGAGTCTAGTATTTCTAAAAGTGAATAAAATAACTAAAATTATTTTCTTCTTAATCATTTTTGTCAAAGTAGTAAGCCTATTACATCAAACCATAAAGCAGAAATAAAAAGTTTTTAGGTATAATACATTTTGAAGCTTCAACCAAATATTTACAATGTTGACGTTTTAAAAGGTTAATTTGAAAACAAATGTTTGTAGCAACAGTAATTATTGTCACTATATTAAATAAATTGCTAATTACATTGAAAATTTCACTTTACTAATGTGAGCTAAGTGACTCTCATTAGTTTCATCACCTAACTGACGTTAGCAAGGTGATGATACCATTTTCTCATCACCAAGCAACGTTAGCGAAGTGATGACACCATTTTCATTACCAAGCAATGTTGGCGAGGTGAGCGTTAGTGAAGTGATGTTATTGGCGGACTTTGAGTTTCATAACAATAATATAAGTATAAAGCGGCAGACAAACATTGAGGTTAGTTCCTGCCTCCATTTACATTCAACTGGACTGGTATTTGCTTAGTTATTTCAAAAACTACAAATCATATTAACGTTGATGAAATTATTTGCAACTAACATACTCTTTACAATTTAACTGAATTTTCGTACATTGACCGAATAGTAAAAAACTATTTAACTAGTGAAATAACAAGAACTAGTAAGTATAGGACAACAACAAACTGGACTAATGGGGGACAACGGAGCATTCTGGAAGGTTTTATTGTCAAATTCAAAATAACGTGTTTGTCCAATGCGTTACTTGGGGACAAACAAACATTGATCAAAATGTCAACAATCATGAATAATTTATTAAAATGGATTCTTCAAACAAAATTAACAGTAGGGCGCTCATAACAGGAATATTTTACTGTGATTATATATTTTTTACTCTTTTTCTTTATTTTTGTATAGAACTTTAACTTTGAAATTCTGAGGTGGGGACAGTTAGTGAGGTGAGGAACGTGATATTTAATAATCATTTGGTCTAATTTATTTTTAATATTACCGTATTTAAATGTTTCTACCAATTTTTATATATTTTTTAATACAAAAAAAGTTTTGTTGATTGTTTTAAAAATAACAAAATATTTATTTAGGTAGGCAGGAGACATGAATTGTCCCTCAATTTGAGAATGACCCACATAGTTCTAGATTCTCCTAAAAGAGCAAAAAAAACCTTATTTTGTAAAACAGTATTTCTGATAAAAAAAAACACTCCCTAACTTACAATATTATTAAACTCAGAAAATAACCTTTAGGGTCTAACTGTCTAATACATCAAACTTTAAGCTGGGTTAGTTTTGTTTTTTGTTAACATAATATAAAATATTATTTTTAACGAATCACAGTAAATAAAATATGTCAAGAAATGCTTAAACATAATGGCTAAATGATATCCAGTGAAAGAGATTAATGAAGCTTTTTATTTCATTTTAATTTACCATATAAGGTAGACTATTTAACAGGCACTTTCTGAATCGCCTGATTATAGAGCATATGAGTACACTTATAAACCCACTTAAATCTAAAACACATACAACATCCAGCCCCCAGCTGTTAATTTATCACTGTGAAAGAGGAGCCCACATTTCACCAACCATACATTTTTTGGCCATGCCAGGAATCAAACTATGGACCCTTAGTTTAGTAGCCAGACATGCTGTTAACTGTGTTATGGTGTCGGATGGAAGTTAAGCGATTATTTTCTAAACCAAGAACCAGAACTGTCTTAATCTTGGTGTCAGGTGTTTTATTGTTTTAATATGATTAACAACACTTATTTTTTTAGTTCAAAAAGAAGTTTTTTTTAAGTGATCAGACCTGACGTTACTAGTTAAGTAGAGTCTAGACCGAGTTTATTGTTAAGTATAAAAAAGTTAGGCCTACTATTCATATCCCAACTTCCTTAAGAGTGGAAGTAAAGCCGTCGGTCCCATTTCGATTGTGGCATGTAAAGCAACCCTGTAAGATAGGCCTATGTGAAAATATCTTTCTGGGCAAAATTGGTAGGCCCTTTCGCTGTCGCTCATAGAAATTTTAGTGTGCTGATATAATCAGTCGGTTCAGAAAGTTCACGTTAAATACCTCAGATAAATAAAATAATAACTAAAATGTACTAACCTCAACACTATGCTCGTCAGGATTTGCATTAAATTTATCAACTTTGCCAGCCATAATTTTTATATCAAACTAAAGCATAAAATAACTACTGTTATGAAGTTATAAATTTAAATCGTATCTTAAGGAAACATGTATCTCTCTTTCACAGAAGAATCAATGGGTGTTTCATTAAACTTTCAGCTGGATAAGTCATATCTTTAGTTGAACTTTACTAATATGATCAATGTTTATTGTTTATATTTTAAAACAAAAATTTTAGGATAGTTTTTTCTAACTAATACACTTTTACAAATAAATTAACGCATGACGTTTGTCAGATGTCTTATATTTTTATTTGTTGATTGTTACGCATAAGGTAGAATCATGGGAGAGCAATGTCCGCCTTTCATTTATAAAATAATACTTTGTTGACTAGTATAAATATGTTTGGTAAACTTATTTGTTTATAGTGCTCTTTTATAAGTAGTTCGTAAATATGCTGTGAAAAATAAAATTAGCTTATAATGAATTATTTCATATTTTATAGTGTATGGTGTGTGTGTGTTTTTAATAAGAGATGTCACTACTGTCGATGGATCTAGTTGGGGACGCCATTTTACTAACCTTTTAGGCGGGGAAGAGGGTAATTTATAATAAAATAATATGTTATGTAGTTACATATTATTTGTTATAATGGAATGTCACCAAGATTAAAGAAAAACGTTAATTTATAGTGTGCATAAGGCATTTCCTCTGTGTGGAAGTGAACTACGAGTTTACTTTGTTTGGGCTAGGAAACCACTTGCTTATGTGTTTCATGGCATTAGTTACTCTTTAATTGTAAATTTCTAAAAGTAATCTTCGGCCAATAGTGCTCACAGACCCTTACTTTTGTTTTTACTATCAGAGTGAAGCCTTTTAATATGATTTAATCGTATGTTTTTGCTTTCATACTGTCAAAAGTGTTATTTCCAAAGTGATTTAAATTGATTGGCCAAAGGAAGTCTTGGCTTTCAATAGTAACCAATATTCTTTATGAATAAATATAGCTACATTTAGCTATCCAGTGCAAGTTGAACGCAATAGGTAAGTAGATAAATCTGTTTTTTAACTATCCTAGTAGGCTATGTTAGATAGTTAGGTCTACCTGTGACAGGCCCAGGTTCTATAAACAGTAATGATTCTAGTCATCCCACATTTTCCACTTCACTTATAATTTCATAGTATAGGTTTAGAAAAGTGGGGAATAGTACGCTTAGAGGGTAGGCCTACATTTCCTAACACTTTTCCTATTTAGGGCCTAAATAAAATATTGCTTATCATCTATAGGTCCTACACATGTAAGAACAAAAGTAAATTTCCAAACCATGATACAATATTTTGATATTTTACTAACTTTATTACGCATACAAGAATCATAGACTAGATTAACACTAACATTTATAAACTTGGAAAACTTAATATTACATTTAAACAAACCTTGTCAACAATTTTTCCAAATCATTATAGAATTATAGCCTAGACCCTTAGCCTAAATATTGACTAGCCTATAACCCGTTACTGGTGATAATGTGCGCAAAAACTGGTACCGGTATGTTGTCATCGAATAATGTGTAGGCCTACTATCTGTAAAACTTGATTATTGAAAAGAACATTAAAATTGAATTGGTGACCTGGTGGTCTAGGGGTAAGGTGTCAGACTTCTGTGCTGAGGGGCCGGGGTTCAATCCTCGGTCCCAGCACAGATTTATCTGATTGCCAAACCCTTCCTTCACCTCTGACAAGATGTGTATTAATCACAACTTGTGAATGTGAGGAATGCCAGGCCTCTACCGTGGTTCGGATTCCACGTTAAACTGTAGGTCCTGCATTTCATCTCACAATCACCCTACCATTGCACATTAGCGTAAGTGCGTATAACCCGACCGAGTAGTAAGACGCGGTGCTAATAATCAATCAATCAATCATTAAAATTGAGTTGTTTCTTTATCTCACTACTAAGTTATCAACATGCTATAAAATTGTATATACGCTACTTTAACATAAGCCCTTGTATTGCATTGTATTTTTCATTATTTTAGTTTGATTTATGTTAGACCATTAAAATATGTACAAGATTTTTAATAAAATTCAAGCATTTTGCAATCCAAATTATTTTATGATCATATTGGCCTAGGTAGGCTAATGTGTGTGTGGAGACTTAAATGCCATTTTGTAAGCAAAAGCATTCCTGGAAAGGCTGAGGTGTATGGCTGAATTGGCCATATAAAATAGGCGAGTCGTTTTTTCTAAACCCCCCCCTCCCCAAAAATTGTCTGTGTTCCAGAGCTATTTTTGAATCATACATCATCCCATCCTAACAAATCCCAACCTTTCATGTGTCAACAACATATTTTCCATTAAAAATCTTTGAGATGTTACAAATCATCTGTCTCATTTGAAGATTAAAAAAAAATCATATCTACACTTTTGCAAACAGGAAAATATGGAGAGTCAAAATACAAAAAAAAAAATCATAAGAATAAGATTCACTCACCTAAGTGATCTCTTGGCCATTTGTTTAATATGGCCTTGGAAACTAGAGCCGCTTGATATTTTCTTTGTATGTCTGTCAACCAAAGCCATAGTAATTTATTAAGTAACTAGATGTACTGGTACTGGTAGTCCTACATGTACATTCTCAAAAAAGTTAGGCCTAGGTACTTTCATTAACGACTAAACTCTAAAACATGTTGCACACCTTAGACTAAAACATAAACTAAATTTCTTGTCTTTGCAAAGTTACATAAACCGTCTACTAGAATCACATATTACACAACTAAACAAAGAACCACTCAAAAAACTCGGAAGAAATTCATATATAGTCATGATATCTTGGAAATAATAAGTCAACATATTTTTTATATTTATAACCACAGTACGTTACAATGAAGTCTCCCTATTGGACACCTTTGAATAGCGGATTATTCTTTAAAATGGCAGTTTAAATTTCCCTGGCAAAATAACATTGGCTCATATGGTGAAACAACTTTCCAAAAACGGACACAGACACTGCTATATACGCATATTTATGCATACAAATCTCCATACAGCAGACATAAATTGAAAACATCAGTTCATACACAATATTTTACTGTAGGAATGTCAGAAATTACATTGTCTCGCGCAAAATATGAGCAGTCCTATCTTCATCCTGCAGGGGAAGTTTCTTAATACCCTACATTGTAATGACTATGTTGTACTCCAAGGACATACCTCCCTCCCCTTACAAACCTCTAGCTGTGATTGTCCCATCAGTTTAGTCTGGTTTCATGCACACATATCAGGCCTACAGTACAGAAGGTCTACTGTTTACATTTCATTTTATTTGCTTATTGTTCTGTGTAATGCAATCTATAGGTCCTTCGTCAAGCTACGTAGAGTATTTATTACATAGCTCATCATAATGTTATCCTGTCCAACAGCTTAGTTAAGTCGGTAGCGTGTCTGCTTACTGAGCTAAGGATCCCGGGTTTGATTCCTGGCATGGCCAAAAATATACCAGTGATGAAAATATGGGTTTACCCTTTCACATTGATAAATTGACGGCTAGGGACTAGATGTTGTGCCCGTCCTAGTCTTTATAGATTATAAGGCATATGAAGCTTTGACAGGCCTAGCAAGCCGGCTGTGGAAAATATATGGCTTGAATAAAATGCTGACTCAGGTCATAGCCTGGAAACAGTAATGGACAGAAAAAAGTATGTTATCCTGCATACACTACTGCACAATGCAGTAATTAGATTGTTGTAGTTAATATATACTGTATTTTCATATAGATTAAACAGTGTTCAAGCACCAAGCTTTTTATTTTTAATATATATTTTTCCAAATAACAGATGCTTCTTAGTATGGACATTTTTTTTATCCCAGAAAGTGTCCACTATGAAGAAATTTCATCGTACTCTCCCAACCTAATTTAACCTAATCTTTCATGCATTCGTAAACTATTTTTTCAATACTTAAGGTAAAATCAACAATTAAGTGTTTCTTAATAACTAATCATATGTATTAGATTATGTCATAGCCATTATAGCACACAGGATCACAGATGAGTAACACATGATGGTCAATAGGCTATTTATGGTACATTCCTAAAGTAGTTTGGGGGTGAATTTTGTTTGGATGTAATATTTATTAAAAGTTTTCAAAATATTAAAATCTTGGTGTCATTCTGTCATCTGTAGTTTTGTGTGTGTAATAAAGTGAATCAAATATCAAAAAATTGTACCACAACAAAGATAAAGAACCTAATATGGAGCAGATAGAGAGTATCGGCACAAAACCTTGTATCAAAATAGGGATATTATGTTACAGTGAACAAAAATTAGGTTAATATGATACTAATCTAGGGGGGGATGGAGGGGCGACACTGATTGGAAAAACCTGGAACTATGCATGCATTTTTTTGATCGGGAAAAGTGCTTGAATTTGGCCGTCTCTGTATTTTAAAGACGAGCACTACTCTAAATAGCTTTTAGTGGTATGGCCTAAGTTAAAAATTTCAACAAATTGCTGGTGATGAGCCATTCGAAATAGATTCTAAAGGCATCCAATTTTCAAACATTTGAAAGGGGTACACCACTTAAAATATATTCTTGAAACATTTAATGTAAAATGAAGGTCAAAGACCACTCCCAATAACTTCTAGGCTGGCCCATATCCAAATTAAAAAAAGAAAAAACTTATAGTGGAAGACCATTCCAAATACCTTGGAGAGGAGTTTAATTTTTTAATTATTTCCAGACGAGGACCTCTCAAAATAACTTCTAGGAGCATTCAATTTTCAAATATTTTCTCAAGTTGTGTTCCCGAAGCCCCCTATGACTTAGGCTATGACTTAGGGGACAACAATTTTTTTCAAACCTCTTTTCTAATCCTAGAAGAGATAATAACAGACTGCAGGCGCCAGAAATAAAGTTCCAAAGTATGATGGTTCAAAAAACAAGAAGAGATGAGATCCGAAATAAAAAGATCTGTCAAGAGATCCATATTAATCAACCAATCTGTGAAATCATAGCCGCCACAAGGTTAAAATGGTTTGGTGTAGGCCTCCATGTAAAATGGATGGATCCAAGGATTCAAAGAGAGTAGCAAGAGAATAGTTGGGGAAAAATCTGAAAGTAAAGAGACCTTTAGGCTGACCAAGGAAAAGATGGATTGTTCAAGTGAAGAAAGACCTGAAAGGGAGACACATGGATTGGTACCATGTCCTAGAGGAGGAAATTTACCGGGATTGACAGAGATGAAGAGCGCTCTTGCACAGCAACCGGGTGACTGGATATTATGATGACTACTATTTAATATATTCTTTACTTGTGATTGAGCAATCCTTCTGATCCATACCTTTAAAAGAGTATATTATGATGAGGATGTAGAGTACATAATTCACACTTGGCGAGGGCAGTTTGCAGAGTGGTCTTGATGCATACACTTATCAAACTTGTCAGGGGTGGTCTAAATAAACACACCAGAAACTCTCCCACTACACCTGAGCTTTCAATAGTATATTTATTGAACTTAAATTAGCAAAAGGTACACTCAAACCTAGCATATCAATCAAAGTCGTACACCACTCTCTTTTTTAGGAACACGTGGTTGCTGGGCCTCGAGCCCACGAACGTGCGCTGGGTAGGGGGGGGGAGGAAGATGGGTTGTCAAACTTTCTGCAGCAAAAATTGAATTCCTGGTGAAAATCCAAACACGTGATAATCTGGCTGTACTACGTCCATCAAATAGACTCAACAATGTCCTATAACACAAGTTACACAAATTATTATAATATGGTACCCACATAATATATAATCATATTAATGGGATAGTTTACTGATGAGTGATTTTTTCAAAACTTGAAATATTTTAAGACGAGCTTTAACTATTTGGTTTGAAATTGGTATCTTGCGTTTAGTGCATACAGCAAATATAACCAAGTTTTCCTTCTAGAAAATTTACGTCATTCATTTCTCATCCTTTTTTTAAAATAATTCTTAAATGTGTTTACCTTGCACAATAAAATATGCCTCCAATGACAAATTACCACTCTTCATTTCTAAAATTTTCTTCAAAACAAAATTTAATGCCTCTATATAATTATATTTATAACATCTATTAGGTGTCTGGAAAAATTAAAATTTCATCTGGAAAACCTGGAAAACACAAGGACTTTTGTATTAAGAAAATAGTTGCAACCCTGGCTGTGCTGAGGGCGCAACCACAGTAATTTTAAATCCAAAGTTTGTTTACATAAAATAAAAGTTCTGTAATCGATTGCATTACAGTATTGTATATTAATTACTACTGTAACACACCTTATTTCATACTGATTCTGGACTTCTATTTATTTACAGAAATTTGGATTCGTTTCTCTGCCCATCCTCCTACTCCACCTATTTCTGTATTATCCAATATTTCATTAATCCTACCACCTGTCGGTCTCGTTTAGGTTAGATTATTGAAACTCTACCGTGTGTTCAAAAACACTTTACTAACAATATAAAAATATCCCACAGTAAGCCTGAGATATTGCCTTAATTTAATAAAAAAGACCAGGCCAAATTTAAAGTAACCTTAACTCTTATTAAAACATACCGCATTAAATTTACAGGCACTAATTAGGCTAGTCATGTTAATTTAATTTAACATTTTCACAAACTTGTACATAAATGTTTAATAAGTTTAACACCTGTATACATATAATATTATTGTTTTTGTTGTTTGTCAGTGTTGGTGGTGGGTTTGACTCTCGAAGAGCAGTCTCTGATCAATGTCAGCCCAATGGCAGCCCAGTAAGATAGGTCATCCCCACCACTGTGCTGTGCCCTGATCTACCGTGAAATTTTCCACCCCTTGCAGATTTACTGTGAGTACCACATAACTATATTAACTCTTGAGTGAGTTTAAGTTAGTGTATTGTGCAGCCGACTACACAGAATCAGAAGATAGTGCCCTTCTATTGGCTGTGAATAGGAGGAAAGGAAACATCTGTGAATACAAGGTCCTGGGTTCAATTCTCGTGTCTGGGTGTCATTTT
The DNA here is from genome assembly GCA_902155825.1 of Timema genevievae. NCBI lineage: Eukaryota > Metazoa > Arthropoda > Insecta > Phasmatodea > Timematidae > Timema > Timema genevievae. The sequence goes on from CABFWO010000064.1 coordinate 147,988, forward strand.
TCATCTAATTTAACTAACAGTACAGGGACAACCTCAGCGTTGTTCACATTCTGTTCAGGTAGATGTTGTGTAGGCAGGCCTCGTCTTGTGTAATTCAGCTTGGTTGTGTTTAGTCAGGACTGGCTGTTTCATGTCGTGGAATTACTGGCTGTACTTTCTTTCATTGTCTCATTTTCTGAGATTATTGGTTGTTGGTAGAGCATTGAATTTCTATATTCTATTTCTTGTTGTGGAAATATTAGCCTTAAGTTGCTCGACATGAGATGGTATGAAAAATGTTTAACTACCCAGCACCACGTTGTGCGCCATCGGTAACATTCCATGCTTCACACTTGTTCTTTTACAATATGGCAAATGCTTGATGACATCATCATTCTTTTTTTAATTTCTTCCATTTCTATTTGTTTTGCCCCACAAATTTAGTCAAAACACATGTCTGCTCAATTTAACAATATCAAGTAAAAAACACATCTTGCTACTTTAATATTTTAGAATCCACTTCTACATGACTTTATAATTAGATAATTATAGACCAAATTCATAATACTTAATTGAATACTTTCACATGAATGAACAAAAACACTTCTATCTTCATTCACGATTCCCGCCCAAATAAGTGAAGCCACGTTACTATTTATTGTGCTTCTTTGTGTAGACTCTTTTTTTAGAAGTCTCAAACACAGCCAAACTACCTTCCTTTATGTTAATCCACCAATCAAGGACATACTATTTGTGAGAAGTAACAGAGGGTGGAGTTATTTCCTAAGCTGCACAATGCACATGTTCCAAATGATGATTAAAATGCGGAAGTGTGTGCGGCGATAACAATTCTGACTATGAAATAAGTGCAAATACAAAAAATATGGGCTGGCATTACAAAATGAAATTAATAATAATTAATGTAATATATAATTTAAGTTAAAGCGGTCATTACCAGTGACTCGCGTCACAGTGAGAGACGGTCGTATTTTCCAACACACAGATTTGTTATGTAAGAAGTGTTGTAACTAATATATTAATCCTTAATATCTATACAAACAAAATTTGAAAAGATAAGTAGACATATAAAGGGTGAATTTGTATAGTTCTGTGACTCATGTTACAATGATAGGGGCATATTCATTTTTAGTAAAATTATTTAAGAACTTTGTTCTCTTATATAAGCTAAGTCAGAGCTATTTTTAGATAACACAGAGACTATTTTGCACTCATAAAATTTAAATAAATGAACTCACTTTAATCAATTTATTTTTTATTCATGAGTACTGTTACAAAAATAACATAACTTGTATTACATTTAACTAATTAAGTAAAAACAAAATGTATTTGCAAATTTAAAAAAAAATTTAAAAATTTCATTCTTTAAATTGAAAAACACTTAATAAAAGTAAGTATTAATAGATGTCTTGGGGGAAAAAAAGATGGTAAATAAAAATAAGGTAAAAATAATATAACTAAATACAGATTTGGGTCTAATTTAAGTTAAAATAACACTGAGTGACCTTAGTTTTGATCAAACTTAATGTAGCCATGAGTATTAAACAACAGTAATTTCACAATCATCAATGAGAGGTTGTCAACAGTTGTTTGAATATCTAACAAATAACTATTACTATTTACTAGGCTTGCTCAGGATCCCGAATTTTTAGAAATTGGATGTTCCCGAAACTTATCGGAAAAAATTACTTCCCACAATTTTCAGGAAAAATTAATACTAAAAGGCTACAATTAGGGACTGTCTATTAATGTGATGTTTTTATTTACTGCCCATAAATTATATTATTATTTTATTCAAGTTAAATTAATCTTATCTTCCTTTAGTTATAGGGATATCCAAAATTTCAACCCCTTTTATTTTAGGCTACAGCTTTTGTAAAAAATTGGGTGCCATTAAATACCAACCACACTAGGCTACTTGATGGTAATATTAGTCTCTAAATGGATTTAAAGGAGGAAAACTTATATTTGTTGAAAGATAATGATAAAGTGACTTTTAAATATCAAATCATACACAAATTACACCTTCACCACACTTATTTTGCATCAAGACATTAATAAGATAATAATAGTTGGGTAAAAGCATTTTTTGTGAGAGGTTAAGTAACAAATGAAAGAGGTAACCAAATTATTTTAATCGTTTTCAGTTATTGGCATGTACACTTGTACTATCAAAATACCCACTGGTTCAGTGTTTGATTTCACAAAATTAATCTATCACTATGACACATCACTTTAGTAACACTATTCACCAGTTCATTTTTTATCACTATTGCTACTTCATTTCTTGCACTCTTTTCACCTGAATACAACATTGTGTAATTTCCAGAAACTATTTCACACTGATCTTTATAATGGACTTCACTTAAATCTGCATTGTACATACCACACCTTTCAATTTATATTTTCAAATTTTCCAATTTACCAACCCTTCTCATCGTTCTTACATTCTTTGTTCCTAAGCTGAAAGGGAATGTTTTATTTGCTGATTGTTCTGTATTGATCGCTCCCCCTGAAGAAGTCCCCTCATGGAAATTCGAAAGGGGGACTAGTTTACCTCCAGAGTTTTTTACCCCATAAAGAGTAATCATTGGTTTTGTTTCCTTGACAAAAGGGGCTTTCCAGGAAAAGATATTGTGACTGTTTTCCTTTTTCCTATTCACACTGCATTACCATGGCCGAACTATCACTCCTTGCGGTCACACTCGTGGCTGTTTGATCTTGAACCATCTCAAGCATCATTTGCCTCAAGTCGACCCTGACACCGTTATTGCCCAGTACCAGCTACCTAATGCTGTGCAGGGTGAGGTGATATATTTCTCAATATATCTTATATTTTCTCAAATAGAGCACCTTTATCATATTCATCATTAATAATTCTACAGTACCTCTACATAACAAATTGTGATGGAGGAAAAAAAGTTTGTCTAATGTGATACAGTTTTCAACAAACCTATTTAAGGAATGTTTTAACGCAGGGTTTACTATCTTCCTTTTAATGTACCATATGTTTAAAAAATATAAGCAATATCATTTATTAAGTTAAAAAAATACAACATGTCTTATTTTCTCTTTAAAACTTTTATATTTAGATCCACAACTTTTGTAATAATTTGAATTTTCTGAAACTATTGCTGTATTCGGGAATATTTGGAGGAATCCTTTCACTTTGTGGGAATTTAAATACAGGGAAAGGAAAATTAAATTTGCTATTAGTTTTCAAAGTTGGGTTAATTTGATAAGTACACTTCTCAGGGCTATTATGAAGCATAATATAGGGGTATTTTGAGAAAAACTTTACAACACATGAATGTTAAAATTTTGCATTATTATTCATATGATCTATACATTCATCAGCTGTATTACAAAAAAGTAAATGGCAAAGGTTTTTTTTTGTATCACATATCCTTGACTGACCATAAGTATAAATATAAAAGTTCACTTCATTTTTACCTAAATTATGTTACCAACACAAAATAGAAGCTAACGGCAAACTCCCATTTCTGAACATTCTTGTCTCCAGACACCTAAAACAACTAAATTAAAATATGTAGATAAGTTTGAACACCCAAAGAGCAAAATCTCATTTGTTAGCAGCATGTTTAATATTTTCTTAAATATGATTTTCAGCCATACTAGCTAATTTTTTAATCTTCTCTTTTTCAAATGCTGGTAAACTAAGTCTAATTAAAGTTTATTTTTAAATCATAATTTAGTGTAAGATTTTCTTTTCACCAACACTCTGATGGTAAATGCCATATCTAGACAGTGAATCCTTTCTATGTCATGCTAATTTGCCATTTACAGAATAATTCAATCAGGGTGTTTGTTAGGTGAGGGGATTATTCTATTTAATAACACTATACGGCATGCAGTAAAACCACATCTTAGCACCTTGAAGGGCTTTAAATTCCTCCTATAAAATGGGGCTCAAATTTGTTATATCCTCATATTTTTTGTGAGAAGGATTGTTCAGAACTAAATTGGTTCTAAATTTGGTTCTATTTCACTGCTAATCCAGCTCTGGATGTCAAATACTCCTTTTCCTCCACTTTACATAGGTATTTAATTTCTTTACATTATCTGCACACATCACAACTTAGTTTATACAATATGTAAACATCCAGACTCATAATCAGAGACCAGTTTCAGTTAATTCATAATTTTTATGCTAGTAGCTGGGCACTGGATTTTTCATCAAATTTTACTTATTTTTCACTTCTAACATGGTTCATTACATAAGTCCTACTAACAAAATATGGTCCTTTTTTGTTTAAACTATTATGCTTTGATATTGCTTCAGGAAAATAGCCTGGATAAAATATTAAAATGCAATCTTTTTTCTACTCTACACAATAATCACTAAATTGTAATAGACTGCAATGACAATTAAAAGGTAATGGGACAGCAGAGGGAAGTAAACCATATGCTGAATGTGTATAACCTGAACAGGTAGTAAGGCACAGTGCTAAATAAATAATGATAATCCTAACATAGGCAATATTTAGCTTTTTTTTAGCCGAACATGTGCTCATACTATTTACCAGGATAACTAGGTGCATGTATGCATTAATTAAGAAAGGTTGGAAATTGATTATTTTGTTAATATTTTTACTGAAGCTATCGATGCTTTATAGCATCCAGGTTCAACTGTATTTTAATGGAACATCAACACACAGAATACATTTTAAAGTTTCTAAATGCTTAGGTCCAACAAAATGTTGCAAATGTTCTTATTTGTTGTGAAAGATTTAAACACATTATTAATAAGTTGTATTTTGTTGCAGGTTTGTAGATATTTTGAAGAGTGCAAAGCATGGAGGATGGTAGTTCCACTGCAAGCGAAGAGTTCATTTCTGGCCAAAGGTCACAAGATATTCAGCACATCTCATCTCCACAGGACGATTTGAGTATAAGTTGCTCTTTTTCTTTAGATAGGAATACTCATTTTCTCAGAACAGATGACGAAAGTGTGGTCGAAATTTGTAATGAGGAAAATGTTAAGATAACTTCAAATGAAAAATGTTCATTACAAAGTCCAACTCGAGTTAATGGAGAAGTGGAGGCAACAGTCTCTTCTGGAAAGGAAGATGTGGCAGTGGAAGAAAGAGCTCCAGGCATCTTGTGTGGGAACACAATAGAAGACAGTAACTGGGAACATTGCTTGATTTCTAGATCCGATACAATAATTGTTTCTGAGGTCAGTGTGCAAGAACAAAGTCACAAAGAAGAAAATAATATAACTTTCTTTGATAATAAAGAATCAAATGTATTCTTTGAACCTGGTTCTGAAAATGTATGTGAAAAACCTTTTTCAGAAACAAAAATCGCATCATCAAAAGTCACTTCAGCTTATAATGTTAATAATGCTAAAGAAAAAGAAACAGAAGAGTATGTTTCTGGAAGTAATTCTCCAGATCATGTACATAATTCTGCAGAAGAGAAAACAACTGCTTCTCCAACAGAAATATATGCTTCTGGAAACATTGAAGATAAAATAAAACACAAACAAATTTTGAGTTTGGAATCGGTTTCTTTAATCGACTCTAGAGAATCCGAAGATAACGAAAATAATTTAACTGAAAGTCCCACTCCTCTACAAATTGAAAATAAATATTACTCAGAAAGTAGTAATTCATGTGTAAATTCTGAGGAAATGGAAATAAAAATAAATATAGAAAAATCGTGTCCTGAAAATGTGTTTATGTTGACTTCTGAACGGAAAGTCAAACAGAACATTTTATTAAAAGAAAAGAAAAGTTCATCCAAAGTAGAAGAACTTTGTGATGAAAAAGATTTAGAAGATACAAATTCAGAATGTTCATCAGAATCAAATAACTTTCAAAAACAAGATCATGACAGTCATATCTCTGATTTAGAACCTTGTATATCTTCTGATGAGCGAAAGTATTCTCATACAGCAACTATATCTGATGTAGAGCCTTCTACATCTTCTGATGAACAAAAGTATTCTAATATGACTGATGTAGAAACTTGTAGGTCCTCATCTGCCAATGAACAAAAGTATTCACATGAAACATACATCCCTGATGAAATAAACAATTTGGATGACACTAAAATTGTAGAGCCTGTGAATAAAATTGATAAATCTAAACTTTTAGTATACTGTGAACCTTTGAATGATGAGGAAGAGAGCACATCTTCAGTTGAATCTAATATTGGTGTAAATGGTAAGGGGGTTGATAATGGAAAACAAAAAAATGAAGACTGTATAAATTATAAAGTTGTAAAGGAAGAAAATGAAATAAAAGAGGAAGGGGAACACGTTAGGTCACAACAACCAGATTCTTTGAATGAAAATGAACAAAACCTTTCATCAGGAAAAACCTTGGATGGTGTAGCTAATAAAATTAATGAAAGGGGAAATCTGTTAGCAAATGATACATTTGAGTCAAACCCTGAAAATTGTGAAAATGAACCAACCTTTTTATCTGATAACACGCTAACAGAAAATCCTACTTGTAGGGATGTTATTGACTGTGAACTTAATAAAGGATTTTCGATAGCAATTTCAAACACAACTATAAATGATAAAGCTGGAAATAATATCAAAGAAAATTTAAATGATGTATCTTATGAAAAGGACAATTCCATTAATAAATCTGATGAAATTAAAGAGTTTACTAACGAGCCTACCTTCATGACAAAATCTAAAAAGCGCAAACCTGGATCAAGTCCTATATATGAGAAAGTAAAAATAGCAAAATTAGATACCACTGCTTGTATGGTTACAAAAGATATAGACGGTGAAAAAAACTTGCTCTCAGAAACGTTTCCCGTAAGTCAAATTAAAAATCATAAACGTAAACTAATGTCTCCTGTTGAGTATTCAATACAACAACCAACTGAAGAGTGTTCATATAAAGAAGATAGTGATGTTTATAAAGGATTCAAGAAAAGGATTCTTGCACAAACATCGTCAGCTAATGACAATATTTCACTGACAGCAGAAAATCACCATTTGAATACTTGTGACAAAGGCAAATTAGCATCATTAAAGAAAAAAGTATTACTTGATTCAAAATCGGTTCTTTTATCTAATAGAAAAGAAGGAAATGAACCAAATGCACAACTTGAATATGCACAGTATCTGGGCTTGCAACCAACTGTTAAATTTAAATGTTACAAATGTGGTGATAGTAGTTTTCCTTCTATGCCAAAATTACAAGAACATCAAATCATTTGCCTTAAAAATGTTCAAGCTCAACAACCACTTCCTAAACAGAACCAATCTTCTTTATCAGATCCTTCAGTCTCAACAAACTTCAGGATAACTCGAAAGGTCTACCTGTGCTCAGCTTGTGGGACATACTATGAAAATTGGAACTTATTCCTTCACATGAGAGAGGTTCACAATCGTCACATATGTTTGTATTGTTTGTCTATGTTTTCTCAAGCAGATAAGCTTGCAACACATTTGGGTAACAAACATTCTTTGCCTGAAAGTGTATTTGTTTCACCAGAGCAATTTCATGCTGAGTTTAAGGGTCCATGTTTTCTTATGTGTTGTAAATGTGAACAAATGTTCAGTGAATCAAATTTTCATAAACATCCATGTAAAGACTTGCCAAATGGAAATGTGGAAGAATTATGTGCATCTTGTGGATTAAAAGGATCACATACCTCTACATGTAAAAATAATTTATGTAACAATAACTTAACATTTTCAACATCTATTACATCTGTCCCACAAGTGAATGAAAAAACAAAACCAATATCAAATATTCAATGTTCCGTGCAAGAACCCTCAAATCCAGCTACCAAGTATTTAATACCATTGAAAAAAGTTAATGAAAAGAAGAAAACTACAAAAACACTTTCTGAAATAGATAATGATCCTGATGTAAGTCAAGCAAAGTCAAGAGATCTCTCAGATGTCGAAGATGATTATGATATTAGTAATGCAGCAAGTTTTTGTCATGTGAATATTCACGAACCTACTGAAAAACAAACCTTGGTAACATCAAAAGTAAAGACATATGCAAAAGGAAAAAGCTTAAATGTTGTTAAAAAATGTGTTGAAGATATTAAAACTAGCACCACCCCATCAGAATCTAGTAAACAACAGAAAGTTGAGGATAATGTGTCGATAAATAATCAACCTCAAAAATGTAAAACAAATGAAAAATATAGCCAAAATTTATCTCAACAAGATGAGAAGGAGGAAAATCCATCTTATTCCAATGAGTCTGTTCAGTCTGAAAGTAATAATTCATCTGATGGAAAAATTTCACAAATTTTGAGTGAAAACAAGGAAGTAAAGGCATTAGACGATGAGAATGACATAGTGGATTCTTTGACAACTGAAGTGAATCCAAGAACCTCACCAACAATTAGTTTGAGTTCTGATGTACCCTTGAACTCATCATTAGAAGTATTATCTCAACCAAATGGCACAATAGTGTCAAACGCAAAGACACCTGAATCCCAATCATTGTTTTGTGAAAACTTAAAAGAAGAGTCTAAGTCTAACTTGGTAATAGAATCTGAATCTAAGACACATTTTACTACAACAGGAAAACACTCTAATACATCAACAGATACAAAAGAAAAAGAATCTCAATCTGAGACTTCAGGTTCTGAAGACAAAACTCGAGATACTAATGAAATCTTCACTTCATCATCTGATGTATCGTCTGATGAAATAGAATTAGAACAATCAAAATGTGCGAAGAAAATTCTACTGCAAGCAAGTTCTGAAGAAGACAGTTCAAGTAGTGATAAAATGTCTTTGGTTGTTGATGAAAATGACGATAAAACTATTAATACAAATGAAGATAAATCTACAGAAAAACTGTTGATTATTAGTAATAAAAATCATGGTGAAAAGTGGCCCAAAAATGTATCAGGATTGAAGGAAATGGCAACTGTGGGGACATGTAGTGAAAATCAAGAGAAAGGAATCCTGGAAACTGACAATTTGGAGATAATTAATGAAAAGCTTGACTTAAAATTTGATAATAAACAAAAATCTCAAGAGAATCTATCTGGAGCAGAGGAAGAAAAGGTTGAAGAACCTTCTGATAACATTCAGATTGCAGGGGAAGATACCCCATTACTAGAATTAATTTTAGAACAAAGTTTAGATAAAATGACTACACATGACTTGCTAAAAGAATCTGTAAAAGTGTCTTGTATATCTTGTGTGTACTGTAATCATGCTAAAAAAATTGCTGTGAATGCTAAACAACTATCACTACATTTACTAGCAGAGCATCGGTTTTCACCAGTTTTGTACTTTGATATTAGTGAGCCTGTGGAAGTAGAGGGTTTTGTGCCCAAATTAAAAACAGCTGCTACTGAATTACAAAATATGTTTTTAAATACAGACACTTACGATAGCTCAAATAAAGATTTATCAAGGCCTTATGATAGAACTTACGAGTGTTTCCACTGTCATTTCCTCACAACCTCACATAAAGAACTATACCTACACAATCGTAAAATGCACCAAAAAACTATCCTACTTTGTATTATGTGCAAGTCCAATTTTTACAGCTATAGCGAACTTTTATGTCATCTTTGTCCAGGTATTTATTTACCGGACAGTAACATCAATTTTCGTTGTTGTTTATGTGCAGTAGATGGCCTACCTTCAGCATTTAGACTGATGGTTCATCTGAGGAAACGTCATAATGCCTGTGATGTTTGTTTGGAAACCACAGGTGATCAACAGAAACTTTCAAACCATGTTTGGAAACATAAACTTCATCATTTGTGTTATCGCTGTGGTATTGCTTATCGAAATAAACCTGATATTACAAAACATTTGTTTTGGAAACATGGGACTGAAAGTGTTCTTTGTAAAAAATGTTTACAAAAGAAGTGGCCACATGTTTACCATTTTTGTATTCCTCCAAATGCGTTTGTTTGTGAAGAATGCAATGTCAGTTTTTCTAAGGCAGTCGCACTCAAAGTTCACAAAAGACTTCATGTGGGTGATATTCCATATGCATGTGAGAAATGTGAGGAACGCTTTATTTCAAGAAGCTTGCTCAAAAAACATATGAAAAAACATGAGCCAGTTGAATTCAAAGAAAACATTTCTAATGAAAAGTATTTAACTAAAGATATGACGCCTGAGACAGTAAAAAATAATGAAGATGATGGTGAACATAAGCTTCTGATAAACACTGATACTACATCAGATACCATACACGAAAATGAGGACAGCATTATTAAAGCTAAAGATACTCATGACAAAGAAATAATTTCAGCAACTAAAGATCTTAATACTCATGCTAAACCAAATGAAGGTGATTGTATGTTAAATAATTCAAATAAATCAGAAGGGAATGATGTTTATGGTAAGAAAACTAAAGTAGTTGATGTGTATGATCTTCCACCTTTAAATTTATCTTCAGATAGTGATGATTCTGATGGAGACATAGATCATATGACATCTACACAAATTAAAGAACCAAGAAGCGAAGAAACAACAGTGCCAACATCTAATGATAAAATAAATGATGAAACTCCCTTTGCTGATGAAAATCAAACTATACAAGTAGTTGATGGTGTTTGGGATAATTTTAACACCTTTCAATTAAACATGGAAAAAAAAGAAAATAAAAGACTGCCTGAAGAAGAATCAGAATCATATACACACTTGGAAACACTAAGTTTTATTTTGTTGGATCATAATTACTGTGGTCCTGCACCGACCATAAATCAGACATCTGAAGAAACTGTGAAAGACAAACCAGAGAATGTGGTTGCTGACAATGTTGATTTGTTGCACTCATCAACAACTGAGTCTCAAGAGAAGCAGGAAGATGATAAAAAAAATATGGATGTTGATCACAACTATTGTTTTAACAATAGCACATCTCTGGAGCTTAATGATGACAAGGAGAAGATAATTGCTGTGGTGGCACCTACTGCCATACCCAGCAAGAAAAAGGTAAAGACAATGAAGAAAAAGCAAAAGCGGGCAAGTTCATCATCCAGTGATTCAAGTAGCAACAGTGATTCAACAAGTTGTAGTTGTGGTACAAACTGTAGCTGTAGCAGTTCTTCTTCCAGTAGCAGTGGGAGTTCTTCCAGTCCAAGCTCAGATTCCAACAGCTCAAGTTCGGAAAGCAGACGAAGACAGGCAGCTCGTCGAGAAAAAAGAAAAGAAAGATCTAGAAATAAGAAAAAAAAGGAGGAAAACAACACTACTGCTGCAGAACCTGTCCCTTCCAATTCAACAGTTATTGGAGTTCCAGATGTAGATGATGCTTTGCAAGGCAATGTAACATTAGCTCAGGAGGAAATGGAGCTTCCTATTAGAGAGTCTGATTTAGATACAGATGAAACTGAAACTGATGAAGATTTTTATGATCAACATCCCCAGAAGTTAGCAAACAAGTTGCTTGCAGAAAAGAGGAATCAGCTTCTCCTTTTGGCAGCTGTAGCACCTGTAAACAATGGCACAATGGCGTCATCTAGTTCAACACTGAATGTTTTAGAACAGGGAACAACTTCTAAAAAGAAAGTGAAAGCTAAGCGGCGTAAGAAATCTCAATATCAAGATAGTGCCCCTAGCAAAATGGTGGATAATTCACTGAAATTGGATATTCCTTCAACCTATTATGATAGTCAAACTACAATATATTCTGAAAACAATACTATGCAAGCAACTACTTTGGTCGCAAGCCCCCTTAATACTTTGCCTCCCAATCTGTCAGCTAGGAAATCTCAAGTTCCATTTTCTCCCAGTAGTGCAACCACCACTACACCTACCCTCACATATCATAGCACAGGCAGTGGATCTGAGACAGACAGCAAACGTTTGTCACGGCGAAGACGAGTGCCCAAGAGATTCTACGGTGACTCGAGTGATGAGGATGAAGACTCAACATTGCAGCCTAAGTGGGTGAAGCTTAATCCAAGTCCTCTTCCGTCATCTTCTGTAGGGTCGTACAAGATTCCGGTCCCAGAACCGCAACCGGTGTCAAGTGTTTCCCAGCTTAGATCTGAGGAGGAAGACGAAAGCGAGAGTGAGCGAGAAGATACCAAGAAGAGTATCAGTGAATCTTCTATCAGTGACAGTGACAAAGATAACAATGGATCTGATGTTGACAGTGATGTTGGGCCTTCAACGGCAGCTCAGACTTGTACAGAGGTAGCAGGGGATACTGTGCAGCAAAAATCAGATAATTTGTATTGTTATTGCCAGTGTCCCTACGATGAGGTCTCTGAGATGATAGCGTGCGACGGTAAAGACTGTTCCATTGAATGGTTTCATTTTGAATGTGTAGGTATAATGGTGCCACCCAAAGGCAAATGGTTTTGTCCTGATTGTAGGAAAAAACAGTCTTCTAGAAGTGAATATTTATTGCACACGTGAACTGTAATTTTGACCAGATTGTCTGATAGTTATAATCATATAGTGGATCATCAATTAAATGTCTTCGCTTATCTGTTCCTTTACTTTAGCATGTTTGCTAACATATTCTACTTGAATGTAAATATTTGTAAATATGTTCATATTATTCTTTAATGTATATTGAGTCAAACTGTAATCCATAGCTTTACAAACTATTTGATAATTTTTAATAGATTAATGTTTTACTAAACAATGTGTTAAATATTTGACAAAGCAACCAAAAGTTTGTTTAATTTTAAACTTAGTTATCAATATTTAAACTAAACAAACAAATAATTGTATATTAAATGTAATGCAAATGTGAATTGTGAGGTTGGATTGTTAATGAAATTGTTGTACAAATACAAATATGTAATTAAAATTCCATCTATCTTTTAGGAACAATAATTTTGTCTATAATCTATGAAAAACATTAAATAAAGGTTATAAAAAAAAAGAGAGATAATGTATTTGGAATGTTAGATCTATGACATTTTATTATGTTGTTTTAAAATTCAATTTGAAATAATATTTTCTGATAACCCATAACTTTTAATGAAGCACAATTTGCCAAAACCAAACATTTTGACTGCTGTATGTGATTCTTTAAAAGGAAAAGGTGAAATTTGGAATACTTGACACCAACATTTTAACTGGTGAAAATTGTATTAACACATTCTATGCTGTACAGATATATCTATAGCATTAGCTTTCTCAAGATATAGTTGCCACTTAGCTGGGAATTTGATAAAAACAAGAAATTTCACAAGAAAATAAAAAATATCTAAAGTTTTTAATTTCGATCAGAATTTAGATCGCACTTTTCCCCCTTAATATGACTTTTATAAAAGCATAGTGTTTCGCCTAGATTATACAATTAAATGTTGTAACTTGGAGAATTGCACATTGTTGCAGTCATTAAAAAGTGATTCCAACATACATCTATGCAACAGGTGGTGCTTTATGCCGCTCATTGTTGGTATGGTTATTTAAAAATAGATGGACCTTGGACATTTATGCTTATCGTGTTAGTAAAGTTACAACTTGAAGCAAAAAAGACTGCCAAATAAAATTGTCCAAAACCATAAGAACTATTTTTTCTCTACAAGCACGTTTTGAGGGTTTTGTTGCCTTTTGTGTGTCACAATTCTTATTTTATTGTGAGATAGTGATAGTTTTTACTATTTAATTAATTTAGAATCTATAAGATGAGCAATTATTTGAAAGAAAAAAAAAGCATATATTATCAACAAAGGGTTAAGACATAGCTACTATGCAAATTTAAAAATCCTAGTAGCAATAAAAAATATTTGCAAACTTGTTTTGAAAAAGTAATTTTGTGTGATACTTTTTGAGAAATATATTATGTGCACCCTATTTTTTGAATATAATATAGAGAGAAAAAAAAATTAGGGTCACCACACACCTGAAGCTTGAGAAAATTATAAAAAATTTGGGAATAATTGTGAATTTGAGACATACATAGCAAACTCTTTTGTACTTGCAGAGGAGAAAAAGTGAATTGAAGAAATAAGCATGTCATTCAAACATTACTAAAACATTGAGTTGCATGTCATTCAAACATATTATTAAAAAAAAAATAGTTGTACAATGACTGCACATACTTCCTCTTTAATCTCATATTGCCATGTTTAAAACACCCATTACATGACTTCTCACTGGTTAATTTTATGAAAAATTAAGTTTAGGTCCTTTAGGTTCAATCCATGTTTTCTGCATCAATAAATAATATTTTTGAGAAACCTGGAAAACAAGGCATTTTGTGGCAAGGAAATAGTGGAAAGCCTGTAAACTTTGATTTAAACTCATGTTTCCTCAATTTTAGCATAGTTCTTTACTGCCATTTCATGGGTGCTATACAAAACAGAATCAAGCCTATTGAGCTCTCAAGTCAAATGTCCTGCCTATTTGGAACTCTCTATCACCAAAACCATACTGCTCTTCTCTTATCCATTCTCTGTCGTCATTATCATCAACTGTCTCCATCTTCCTCTTTCCTTCCACCATTCTTCCTTCTTTAATCACTTGAACACTTTATGTTATTTGCTCCTCCCATATATTTCATGGTCTCCCTTACAGGGTTTTTCCTACTTCATCTCTTATCATTTTATTTGGTATTCTCCTTTTCCATCCTCATTACTTGTGACCATACCATCTTAGCCTTGCTTCCTCTACTATTTCATGTACTCCCTGTCTATACCCCCATTCTTGCCCGGACAACTTCATTCCTAATTCTGTTTCTCCTTGTAACAACAAACATGCTCCTCACAGACTTCATTCTCATAGCATTCACTTATCTTGTCTCAAACTCACTGCCCATGTTACTGTTGCATATGTGACTATGGGTACAGAGTACATCCTATACAGACAGCACTTCTCTTCAAAGTACTCTTAAAATAAATTGCCTTACTTTTTTACCTTATAATATGAAATATATTCACCCCTCTTAATACAAAGAAATTTAGTTCTAAATAGTGACTGCATATATTTCCTCATCAAGGTCAAATTATCCTGTTTTAATTACTTAACTACTATTTAAAAATCAACTTAAATTCTTATAAGGACTTGCTTTAAGTTATTTGAAAAAGTACCATTTCCATCTGGAAAGAACAGAATTTTGAAGTAAAAATATATTGGAAACCTTTAAGGGATTTGTCAGAAGCAAACTGCCTGTAAATGTATAGTTTTCACCTCCAGCTTACTTTGTAATTATAATCATTACCTTTCATTACCTGGAAATGAGAGTATAGCAGATATTCTTTATTAATATCACATTTGACTACCACCAGCTAGTCCTCTTATTACATTGCTACTATCACAGGTGACTACAAAAACACACACCTCACCCTTCAATGAACCTATCAACATAATCTGTGAACCAGATAAATGCCAATTATAAAAAAAATTGAATGAAAACTCTCTCAATAGGGTTAAGAATTAAATAGCCAAAGCTATTATATTTGTTTTAGTATGGATTTAGCTGCATCTAGTTATCATATTCTAAAAATTGAAAAATGACACCTGAACACGAGAATCAAACCCGGGACATTTGGCTTAGTACGCCAATGCTCTAACCACTGAGTTATCCAGGAATTGTCCTTCGCCCAGGGTCATTCTTCACTTATATTTTAAGGCAGAGTCTATGATGGACGTGTGGAACTCATCGGCTACAAATGTGTGATTTATTAAGATCACACGCTACCAGATAATGCAGCCACCTTCGACTCATTAGTCGGCTTATTGCTGCCACTTGTGCAATTATTTTAACTAACTTAATTATATGTAATCCCTTACATTTATAATAATCGTACAAGTGGCAGCAATAAGCCAACTACCGAGACGGTGGTGGCTGCGTTATCTGATAGCTTGTGATCTTAATAAATCACACATTTGTAGCCGACAATCTCCGCATGTCCATCATAGACTATGCCTTATCATATGAGTAGAGAATGACCCTGGGCACGGGACGATTCCTGGATAGTTCAGTGGTTAGAGCATTGGCGCACTAATCTAAAGATCCCGGGTTTGATTCCCGTGTCCTGGCGTCATTTTTCAATTTTCAGAATATGATCTCTCAATAGGGGTTTCAATAGAAACAATAACTTTTGTCTTGTGCTATGATTAATACAAATACATTTTGAGCTACTTTTTAAGTTCTATTTTAAAATGTTAAGTCAAACTACACTGTGTATTAACTTACACTCTCTTACTATTTTTATGTTGGCAAGTGTTATTAATCATTGTTCTATCAGTAGAAAGTGTTGTATTGTTACTGTTCTGTCATTTGGTAAATATTGCCATGGGATCATTTTATTAGTATGCAAATTTGATACAATTTATCATACAAGGTGTCTAAAATGCAAACTGAGAAAAATGAACATTATTTTGTTAAAGAAATACAAAAATCAACTTGAAATCAAGAAAATAATAATACAAATTTGAATCAAATGTGATTTTCGAAAAATTTAAAGCAATTGCACTGTTTTGATGTTATATCAACAGGCATTTCTAATGTTCATGATGTTTAGTTTGTTCAATTTTTTTTAAATTAATTTTCTTTTTATAGATGACAAATTCATAATTTCAACAAGGCTATTCAATACATGAGACCTACCGCCATAAGCACATGTGCTTGCTTATATGTGTTAGTGGAAAATCTATGTATCAGCTATTTTCTATTTGCATGTTAAGGATTCCTCCTTTGTACAGATTTAATAGAAGTGTAACTTTATTCTCACAAAACACTTGTTCATATTTATTTTTTACTTTAATTATTTTTAAGTAGCTTTACAAAATCAAATGTAGCAAAATGTCCTTATATTTAACAGATTATTGTACATACAAACATAGTTAATCAACATATTTGTAATAGATTATAAAACATATATAATACATATTTGTGCTTTAGAGCATTTATATATCCTGTCTGTTGTATTTTCATTAATTATCCTTCACACCTCCTCACCCTTCAAATATATTAAATTCCTAGAAAAAGCTGTAGATGGGGGTGCAAAATACTTTATTAAACATTAAGAATGTTAATACGAATAAAAAACAAGTTGGGAGGGACATTAAACTGCATTCCCATTACATCATTAAAGGTGAATTAAAATGGCATTGAATAAATGTAAGTCAAGCGCCAGCATTGACGTGCTAAAAGGACAAATGTATCGAGTGTTGAGTGTGCTAGTCAAGGTTGAGTGCATTTTGCTTGGAAGTTGACAGGTCAACCACACATAGAACAGAATTAATAGCCAGAGCTATTATTTATGCTTATTAGTGGGAATTACTCCATCTAGATATATTCTGAAAATTGAAAAATGACACCTGGACACGGGAATCGAACCCGGGACCTTTGACTTAGTACGCCAATGCCATATTTGTAGCTGACTATTCCCTGTCGAGTTCAAGTCTAAAACCTATTTTGTAGGATGGGTAGCGGGAGGGTGAAAGGCGTGGTGTGGTTTCACAACCGACCAAAGTATCCTTCTGTGCCAACAAGAACAGATGGATCACAGAAAACGTAGGTGACACTAGCTACCGGACAGGTCTTGAGGAAAAATCATATGTTTGGAAATATCAGTTTTCTCGAGAGCGAGTGAAATTTTTATGTTAATACTTTCAATGCCCCTTCTAAGATAATGTATCAATGTTTATTAATTGTTACATTTTCTTAATTTTTGTTATGAAGCCGGCAGTTTTCTATGAAAAATGTCAATTTTATTTATATTTGATCACTGTTAAAATTATAGAGAAGATGTGAATATATAAAGTATAACTTAATCAACATGCTTATATTCTTAAACAAACCGTTTCCGAAAAGAAAATTGCAAAACAATAAAAATTCTTGAAAACTTTGTTCCCATGGCTCTGCATTTCCATGCCAAATGAAAAGGGCCAATCGCCTTAATGTATGAGTAACAATTGATGTTGTAGAAAATGTAATGTGGGCTGATTCTTTTGTGTGTTTACTATCAATATTTCTAGAGTGCAAAATGTCTACCAAACTACTTATTAGTGGGAATTACTCCATCTAGATATATTCTGAAAATTGAAAAATGACACCTGGACACGGGAATCGAACCCGGGACCTTTGACTTAGTACGCCAATGCCATATTTGTAGCTGACTATTCCCTGTCGAGTTCAAGTCTAAAACCTATTTTGTAGGATGGGTAGCGGGAGGGTGAAAGGCGTGGTGTGGTTTCACAACCGACCAAAGTATCCTTCTGTGCCAACAAGAACAGATGGATCACAGAAAACGTAGGTGACACTAGCTACCGGACAGGTCTTGAGGAAAAATCATATGTTTGGAAATATCAGTTTTCTCGAGAGCGAGTGAAATTTTTATGTTAATACTTTCAATGCCCCTTCTAAGATAATGTATCAATGTTTATTAATTGTTACATTTTCTTAATTTTTGTTATGAAGCCGGCAGTTTTCTATGAAAAATGTCAATTTTATTTATATTTGATCACTGTTAAAATTATAGAGAAGATGTGAATATATAAAGTATAACTTAATCAACATGCTTATATTCTTAAACAAACCGTTTCCGAAAAGAAAATTGCAAAACAATAAAAATTCTTGAAAACTTTGTTCCCATGGCTCTGCATTTCCATGCCAAATGAAAAGGGCCAATCGCCTTAATGTATGAGTAACAATTGATGTTGTAGAAAATGTAATGTGGGCTGATTCTTTTGTGTGTTTACTATCAATATTTCTAGAGTGCAAAATGTCTACCAAACTATCAAGAAAGTGTACAATTAAAGGGTTATAAATGTTGACATATCTCTAAATGGGGGGGTCCCCAAAATTATTTAGCATAGGGCCACATTTGTTTGCAGAAGTAATTATCAAAAAGCAACGCTATGTTGACATTCACTTTTACTAGTTTTTAAAATCGATATATATTTTTAATTGTAAATTTCAAAATAATACAACAGCTTTTATAATAGAACTGTTAAGATGTAAAACTAAAGACTACATTTTAAATGCTGCCTGTTTGTAAAACTCACGACTGTGAATATTGTGTATCAACAGATGTCCCAACAGAACCATACTTGTTCTATGGCATTAGAACTTAAAACCATCAAGGGAAGAACTTTAGTGTTTATTAGAATTTTCTCAATTATCCTATTTGGGATACTTACAAAAGTAGGTCACCTATCCATATCTTGAGCAAAGTTTTATCCAGTCCACCTCATTACACCTTATCTCTTTCAGGTCCATTCTAATGTTATCCTCACATTTGCACATAGGTCTTTCCAATGGTCTCTTCCCATTGGGTTTACCTATCAATACCCTGAACAAGGTTTTAGATCATTCCATTCGCAGTGCAAGTCCTGCACAGCTTAATCTGCAAGATTTGATTACCCTAACAATTTCTGGCGATGATTAGTGTATGCAACTCATTATTATGTAGCCTCCTCCAATCTCTTCATCCCTTTTTGAACCAAATTTCTTCCTTAGCACCTTGTTTTCGACTACCCTAAATTTATTTTCATGAAGTTGTATATTCTGAGTTTTACATTCTTTGACAGCAAGCAAGATGTTAACAACTACTGACCGAGTAATAGCATTCAGTTCTTGACTGTATTCTTTTTCTAATTTCCACTCTAATATTGTTATTGCTAGTTAAAATTGTTCCTATATATTTAAAATCATTAACCATGTCAAATGATATGTTGTTTGCAGTAGTTGTAATATTTAAATATTTTCTGTAGATTGTAAGGGGAGCTATATTTAAGGAATGTAAATAAGCACCTGTTCAGTGCTAAAAATAACCTGAGCATGTTGTTTAGCTGCATATTTTGTTGTAGGAATGTCAAAGGATGAAATTCCTACATCGAGGTATGTTGTGTGTGTGACCAGCAACCCTAAAGTTGGACATATGGTCTCTTGGCATTTGGCCAGTTGTTATGGAGTGTGGATATGTTTCACCAGCACATATTTAGTATATTTTAACAGTACTATTATTCAGTCTTTTCAGCGTTAGCTTCTAAACATATTAAATTAATAAACTCTAATTTCTGCATTTCTTGCAACAGCTTCCTTACTATTACCTAACAAAGCTAAATCATCTGAGTCTTATTAGCTGCATTGTACTGTTTAGTGTCAAGCTTTCTCTACTCTCTTGCGTTTTCCTAATAGCATACTCTAAGGCTACAGGAAAGTGCATCTCCTTGTTTCAATCCATTATGTATTTTGAAAGTATCTGATAAGTGACATTACCCGCCTTGGTGGCGTAGTTGGCTAAAGCGCTAGTCGTGTTGAGCTAGATTGCCAAGGACGGGGAGATTGAGGTTCGAATCTCGATCAGGTGAACTGGGGTGGTTTTTCCTAAATGGTTTTCCACTCCCCCTCCAAGCAAATGCGGGTTCACTTCATCTACATTATTAAACCTTGCCAATTCCTAATCCATTAGCGTAATTAGTACTTAGGTGTATAACCCGAATGGGTAGCAAGACGCGATGATAAATAAAAAAAATAATAGTGACGTCCAACCCTTACCCTTCCACATATATTTCTATATTCACTATATATAAATATTAATATTAAATACATTATTTTATTAAGATCACAACTTAATATAATAATATTTTTAGACACATACATTATGAAATGGTGTCATTCTATGAAAAATTAAAGAATTTTGGGCTAAAGTGATAAGCTATTGGGTAGTGTGATCCAAGTTAGATTTCATTGAGATCATATTGAGCTATTAAAAGATCGCCTTGCACTAGTACTGTTTTAAAATTGTTGTGAAAAACCTTTTTTAAGTTTTTTTCTTCCTACAGTGTAAACAAATTCTAACACATGCACCTAACCACGACTCAACTTGGGCTAAAGATGTGTGATAAGGTGTGGAAAGGGAACACGAAAATCACGTGTTGACTTTCAGAATAGTATGCTCAGCTTTGTTTAAAGAGATTCACAGTGTGTATTGATGGGGTGGAAAGCGTTATTTTAACTATTGTAAAAAAAAAGTTGCATTATTTTTCAATGGATATGGGAAAAATTCCAGAAATTTGATCCAATTCCCTGACTTTTTCATGTTTTCCAAATCGCTGATCAAATAGCACTTTCTCATATTCAATTGAAGAGTGTGTATAAAAATTACTAACATTGGTAGTCAAGTCAAACACTACTAGCTATTTAGTTTTTGAGCATTTTGTAGGGATGGTGATGGATAGTTAGGAAGAAATGAACATTTGTTTTTGTGGGGCTAGAGTGCAAAACTATTGAGGATTAAACTCATTACTAAGTCGCAATTTGAGCATCAACCCCCTCATCACCAGGAAACCATAGGTGAGACTAACCCCTTTGTCAATGTACTTATCTGTACAGGTCACAAATAAATTATATTAGTTCAACAATGTTGGTCAATGACCAGAGCCTGGATTTTTATGTAATTACATATTTTAATCCTGCCAATTAGAATTGTTAACAGTGAAATGTGTGTGAATTACGTTGTTTGAGACTGTATTTTTAGTTTTAACTATACATATTATTTATAACACACAATTTACATTTACATATTTTCAAAGATATTACATAAAATTACAATTTTAGTGTGTTTTTTCATCAGTGTATCATTTTTATGTATTTTTTTTAAGGAAAATACTTTTGAATTATGTGTCACAAATTTTCAGTCAACCTGTACTTTCATCAAAGAATTTATCCAGTAAATGGATGGCAATGAGCATAGTCCAAGTCGGGTATGTTGGCTCGTCAGAGAGGATTACAATTACCATAGCATAACTGTGTATCTTGACGTTTCTTGTGCTGTGAAGGGGAGAGAATGCAGCATTTCCAGATAGTGGTCTCAGCAGCACATGTCTCGCAAGGCGTGTCACTTTGTAAAAACAAGTCGACAAGTTGTAAAAACAATAATTCTTGGATATGATTAGCTCATTAAGCATATAAAACAGGAAGGCAAAGAACAAATGACAAAAATGTAACCCAGTATAATTATAAAGAAAATGCAATTTAAAGTCTGTCACACTAATATGTAGCATAGTACGGTCTTTTAAAAAGCAAACTAAACCAACCATGTCTATACTTTTAAGTGTAATATTAATACTGGCTAGTGTGTCAAGATCAAACATCAAACTGAAAAAAGAATTCTTGGAAAATGACTTTAGAAAATTTGGAATGATCTGATGTTCACTTATTTTAAAATATCCAACAACACTGGAGATTTCAATGAGCGTTTGTTGTGTTTTTATGATCTCTATAATCATTTATAGCATAAATGGGAAATTTAAGTGGTGTGAAACAAACTAATACAATACAACTCACTAAAAAAAAAAGTAACTGTGTGTATAGAAAGGTGTTTTTCTATAACCTTCAGAAATTTTCAGCCATGAAATTAAATTTTGTTTCAATACGTGTTTGTATTAGTAACCCTTTCCCTGGTGTGGGTGTTGAACATCACCTGTGTTTGCCCAAATATTCCCTGGTGTGGGCGCAAATCAACATTACTTTGCAATAGGTTATTGTAATGACATCAATCAGTGAGCCACTGAACTTTTAGGCAGTGTGAATACTTTATATCAAAGCTGATAGATGGAGCTACCAGTTCTATGACTAAAGAAATAAATGAGAAAATATTTGTCAGGTATGAATATACCAATAGAAAAATGGCTGCTGCCTATGCAGATAGCTAAGCTAGGCGTGCACAAGGAAATGGGGAAAGATGGTTTATTCAATGTTTTACATTTTGACATTACGAGTAGATTATTGCAGCGATGGCTGCAGATTATTGCACTAAAACGTATTCTAAACTTTTTATTGGGAAAAGTTCTACATAATAAATCCTCACTCAACTTTCTTGTCAAAAGTTTATGCATCAAAGGCTATCATCTTTACATAGATTTTTAGCTTTTGATGTTTAATTTGAATCAAAACGTGTATTTTTCCCCTTCATTCCACAATGAGAACTTTAAAATGACCTCCCTCCCACCTCTCAAACTATTTGTTTCACCAAACCGCTCTAGGGAAAATTGAGGTGGTATTACTAAACAGAGAGAAATGTTTTATTTACTGATACACAATATACACAAATAATGGTTTATATGGTGATGTTAACAAATAATGATTGGAGAGATGAATCACTGCCCACACAGAAGGAAAAGATGGAAAATTTGCTAGAAAATTTAGGCTTTAGTTTTAGGCTGCTATTTTTGCTGACATCCTAGACCCCTAAACTTTAAAATAAGTTTTTGTTTGTCAAAATCAGTTAGCAGTTTTCTTGTAATTTCAATTAGTAGAAATGGGCTTATCAAATTATATACAAGCAAACATACTTTACTACATATTTTAACTGATTTTGCTACATATCTATGTATTGTACATATTTTGTATGTTGATACTAAATAAAAATCCAGGCTCTAGCAACGATGGTCTATCTATACTTAATAGTTTACAGTTATATAAATGGGTAAAAGATTTTTAAAAATTCTGGAAAAGTCAGGGAATTTGAAAAGTGAATTCCTGTAGTCACTGTAAGAACATTTCTCCCGGACAATGCCAGGTACGTCAAATACTTATATATAAAATGTTTCTCTGACTTTCCTTAATGTGGGAACCATGTGTATGGTTTAATATATTGATTTTATCAACTTAGAGATAAACAACTCTATAAATTGAACTTCAAAGATAAATACAAGTTTTGGGTTCCAAATTTCAAAAGGGGGATGATTTTTATATAAAAAAACAAATTTTGAATATACTTTACCAAAAGTATATTTTTAAATATATTAAACATGCATCTGAGAGTATTGAAACTAAAAACTGAAAATTAATGGATATGTTTATTTCATGGTTCTAATCTAGAATTTGTTAAATGCTACCGACTGCCATTTGGGGAAAAAACTTTATCCACAAAAAAATCCTTAAGTGTTCATTTCTTTATAGCTTATGAGTGGAACATACTTATTTTTTTGGAATAAAACTGTGTGTTTGAAGCATGATACGTACATGGTAACACTGTTTGCAAACGTTAATCAGAAACTGTTTCTTGATGTTTCCTATTGCTCACAAACATAGGGAAACAGTTTGCAAATATGGGAATCAGAGATACTCGCATTATTTTAAACTGTTAAACAAACCTTGTTTCATGTTCATCCTTCAATGCTCAAACAATGTTTCCATTCAGAAGAAAAAAAAAAGTTAACTCTCTTAACAAAACTTTCACAGGAAGTGGACAAAGACACCTACAACTGGCAATTCTTTGGGTTGAAATTTTAGATTTATAAGCTAATAAAAATTTTTTCATTATTATTTATTTGAGGTATTTAGTGGGCACTTTTTGAACTGACTGATTAAATCAGCACACACGAATTTATATGAGCAAGAGTGAATGAGCCTATCAATTTTGTCGGGAAAGGTATTTTCACATACCTTCCGGGGTTCTTTTACATGACACATTTTGCATGGGAACAACGACTTTACTTCCCTTCTGAAGGAAGTTGTGCTACGGATGTTTATAGTTCAAGAAAAATTCGTCGACCCCGGCTGGGTTTAAACCCACAAACATATGATCCTGAGAAGAGCACTTTACCCCAATACCACTGAGGCAGACAACCGCATTCTAAATAATCTAATTCACTAACATGAAAGTGCACATAGCTTGTCTGTGAGATCCGCAAGAAACTATTTTTAAAAACTATGAATATTCTTTTGACTTCCATAAACTTAACTCTTCAGTACCTTTCTGTAGGTAGACAGGGAGTGTATTATTTCGAGTAACATCCCACAAATTCCTCTATCTTTGAGTGAAGACTAAACAAAGCTGAGGTCTTACAAACCATCTGCGTGCTCTTGTGTATCAGTTTGCATCATTGGACACGTTTAAGAATGTGGAACAAGAAAATTGAAAATTCAAGATATTTTTGCAAAGCATGTAAATAGTACATTTGCCTCATTCATTCAGTTACGGAAAATTCAGCCCTTAGCAGACAAATCTATATCTAAATTGTAGTATGATTTTTTTTTTCAGGGGCGGGTGGTGAGTGAGGGCTCTGGGGTGCAAAATAAAGCAAAAGAAGAAACAAAACATATTTTAAAATGCATATGAATTTTCTCAAATTTTTTCATCACATAGTGAAAAACATAAATAACTTTAAAAAATCGATTATATCTTTTCCCCTATTTTAATGAGGAAATTAGCAAAACCATAATCGCACCAGCGTGCTAACCTAAAGCGCTCATATGTTAACAAACTCAGTGCTGGGCTTGTTCAGAAGCGCCCCTGAGCTCTGCATGAATCACAGAGTGGTTGCCATGACAAGGTGATGTCACTTTCTTTAACCTTCACAAGTTTTTGGGGCTGAGCTAAAATATGGTTTGCTACCAGCACCAGCTGCAGTCGGCTGGCTGGCTCATAGATAAGAAAAGTCGTTGATTTGTCCGTTTTCGATTACTCTAGTGAATAATTTAAGTTTCCAATAAGTGTGTGTGTGTGTGTTTGTGGTTTTTTCCCCCACGATAGACACTCTTCGACTTCGAACGACGTCAGTTGTTATAATTTTGTATATGGCTTTTATTAACTTTTATTGACTTGATCCTTTTTTATACTTTTTATAGTGTAGTTTGCCAGCTAAATATAGGATGATATATGTGTGATATAAGGTGAGCTGTTTTCTACATAATTTAACAAATTTTAAGAGAGTGCCCTCCTTTAAGGTTTACTCATGTGCTGCCACTGGTTTCTTTGCTTAAAAATATATATCTGGTTGTTTGAATATATTAAACTGATTGCTAATATGTCTAATTTATTTTTAAATACCTCCACCACCCAAAATTAATAAGCGAGTTAAAAAAAATTGGAGGGCTAGACGAAAGCTGTTTTTTGAGAATCTTATTCTATCCATTCTTTTGAGTTTTACAGTGGCTACATGTGAAAATTAAGGTATTTTCCGATGCTACAGTTTCTGAATAATCATGTGATACATGTGGTGAAAATTGCTGTATGCAACATGAAACTAGAATGGAACAGAAAAATCAGGAACTGATTTGCTCTGTGTGAACAGCAGAATCAGACTAGCCCATGTTACTTGTTAACAATGTTTGCAAACATGTCCAGACAAGCAAACTTTGTTTCTTGTAACCCATTTGAAATGGATGACAAGAAACATTGTTTCCTCTTTAGGAAACATAGAAAAAAATGATTGCAAACAGTTTGAAAACAGATCACAAACTGAAGAAAAGAAGAAAAAAAAAACATGCTTGCAAACAATATTTCCATGGAAAGGTTTCCAAGTGTGTACCAGGCTTTATAATGATGAACAAATTAAACTCAATGGCCAAAAATATTATCACAAAAAATATATAAAACTATTTATTTCTTGAACAAAGTAGACATTTTTCCTTAAGATGTAGCGCAATCAACACACAATATGATTCCTCATTATAACACTATGGGTGTAAGAAGCACAAAGGAGCATGGTTTGAGCGCTGACAAGGAAGATGTCCCACTCCTCGTTAGTTGGAGTTCAATAGTGAACCAACCGATGGTGTTAAAGGATGTTTATACTTGCTCTAATAAATATCTTTTATAACTTGCATCTATGGTAACATAGTCAAATGCATCACTCTTGTATTAGGCTGAATTGCAAGTGACAAAGAGAATGAGATTTTAATCCAGTCAAGTGTACAAAAGGTGTATTTTCCCTCCCTCCCTCCACACAAATATGGGTACATTTTATAAAAATAATACCTTTCTCATCACTACGTACCCAAATAGTGTAAATATGCAGATAGCTTTAATGTATCACTCATAAATATAATTTTTGTAGACTAAAAACAATTGTTCTGATATTTTTTTAACATGATGAACATGTACATAGTAATAGTTGGAAAAGTAATGTATGAGTTTAAGAATATTCTTTTGATTTTATTCAAGTCAAACTTTTTTTAAACACGGTTTAGCTAGCCATAAGCTGCTTCTTCTTAAATTGTTTGTCAATCATCACTTATTATTTAGCTATCAATGTTTAATTGCAAAATACTGCACAAGCATATCCTACCTCCTCTTACTGTGTGATGCTTAACACACAACATTCATAAGCATTTCTTTGAGTCCAATCATTACAAAGAAACCGCAGTTCCCTACTTTTGTACATAATGGGTTATTAAAACGTGTTTGGAGGTCAAACAAAGTTTTAAGAAGAGTTTCATATCCAGAGAACTGATAAATATGAAGGAATCTCTAATTAATGTGTAAATAATTGGTTTTGAATGCCCCTGTTTTATATTTTTAGCATTTCATACACATTATATAACTTTCTATTCCATTTAAGATTGAACAGTCAAGAGACTTAAACCAACGAGTATATAGTTCAGGTTAAATGATTTTCATCTTTGTTTCACTGTATTAAGTTTAAGAAACCTATGTTTTGAAGTATCACTACTTTAATTTATCAATTTTTAATTAATATTTATTAAATATAAGGGAATACAAACATTATATTATATTTATGAACATTATATTAAAATAATTGTAAAAAGCACTTCACTATACACAAACAAAGCTGGCATGCAGTGTCACCATACAATAGAAGATCAAAATTATTTAAATTGTTCTCATGGTGTTATCATTTTAGTTTTAAGTAATATCGGCACAATTTTTACTTTAAATATAGGTGACCATTTTTAAATAATAAACATTTTCAACCTTTTTTTTCTTGCGAGCTACAATTTTTACCAATTTAATAGAATGCTAATAAAATACAATTATAAATCTTCTAGTAATCCAATTTATGAACAAATGTTTTAGGTTCCATTTGGAGATAATTACAAGATATTAAAGAGAAAGCTAAGACAACGTCTTTTTTAAACAAATATTTATTTTTCCCCTGAATGGGATTAAGTCGAATTTAACAATTCATGTTCAGTATTATCATATAAACATAGCAAGTAACAACCAATTTTAACTTCTTTCAAGGTCTTGATTTCTTAAGAAGGCTTAAATTTTAGGAAATTTTATGATAATGAAGTGGACATGAGTATGTTATAGAAAAACCCACATGCATTAGGTGTGTGGTCATGCAAAGAAATTAAAAAGGATCATAACTTATGTAAGGAAATGAAATCATTTCACTATACCAACATTTTTGAACAGGTGTAATTTTTGTTATGACATTTTGACTAAGTTTTCCTTTCTTCAAAACTGCAATGTTTACAAACATAACAAACTAATAGTCCAAATATATATTGCTACAAAAGGCATGTCTGGTACTTTACATTTTATAAAAGCTTCATTTATCTAACAAACAAAAAATCATATTTTACCAATGTTGAGCGTTGAAAATGAATGTGCCACATAAGCTATACCTCAGTTTTATCTTCTGTGGTGCTGACTGACAGTTCACAGCTGACTTCTGACGGCTTTGAAAAGCTACCAGACCAAATTATGTATCCCTACGCCGAACCATATGATCTGCAAAAAACATGTCTTTAGCAGTTGTCACTCCTGACAGTCAAAATTTAGGTATATACCTAAATGTTGACTGTCAGAAGTCAGCTGTGAACTGTCAGTCAGCACCAAATAAGCTGTAACCTGGGTGTATTTATATTTCCATATATGTTAGCATGGTATTAGATAACATAGCAATCAGATTACATACACAATGTTTGTAGACATCACTTAAGTGTTAAATGTTCAAAACTGAATTAATGTATTGCCATAGATGTTAAAATGGTATAGCCCTTATCCAACATAACCTTAATAATGGTAGCTATCATCTATGTGTTTATATTTATTGCCATGATTTCGAGGTTCATAATTAATAGCATAAGCTTGAAATACAATTTTATTTTACAGGGATATTAAAAAAGTTGAGAGGATTGTTATTATTTAAATCTAATTTTAAGCATGCATTATAAGTGCCTACAAACTAAAGCATTATAAATAATCAATGATTTTACTAAACATCAAAATTAAAACATTTAACTTTAAAACAAAACATTAATATTGAAAAGTTCCAAGTGAATTTATTTTTGGGAGTACAATAGGGTCCCCATATCCGCAGGTAATACATTCCTAGATCTACCGTGGTGGTGGTGGTGTGGTATGTAACTATACCCTGATTTTTGTGCTGCTGATAGTACCTTGCACACCTTGTATAAAAAGTATACTGTTTCCACTATTGTCTTTATTTAATATTTTGTTCTACTGTTATCTAAAGTTAGGTTGAGTTTTATGTTATTTTGCTGAATTATTTTTTTTAGTAAGAGCAATTTTAATGCAATTAAATATTAAGTTTGCTTTACTTTGTAAAACAAACTAACAAAATAAAAGTTAAAATACTTTATATTTTGTTTAAATCTAGATAATTTGTGTTTGTTAATGTGCATTTTATCAGTAACCATTGTGGTTTAAATCATATATAAACTATTTTGTATTACATAAGTATGATTATTTTTAAGGCTATTAAAACACATAAATAACAGATTTTTTTATTAACGTGTTGCTTTAATATTATTTTAATGAAATAACATAAATTACTTATGTAAAACTATGGTTATTTAAAGGATTTATTTTAGTATATGACACCAAACAAGAATTCAGATAGATTTAATTAATAGTTAGCATATAGCCCGGACGAGAAATAAAACGAGCTGCTAATAAAAAAAAATGTTTCCAGATCCCCTCTATTCCTGAAATAGTGAAGTGAATGGCTAAGGTAAGTCACGTATTAATAAAATAAAGCTTTCAATCAGCTATAGCTCAAACTGTCGTACTTTGAAAATATCAACAAGATAATTAGCTGTAGCGTAGAATAAAATTGCTTTTTTTTTAACCATCTCCTCGTGGTTTCAAAATCTTGCCAGTACATGACATGTTCAAGGCCTTTGTTTCACCAAAATGGCAATACACTGCACCAACCAAATTCTGAGATATTTTTATAGTAGGCCTAGATTAATAAAAGTTAACCTATAATTTCACAAATGTTTGTTAAAAGTTGAGTCAAAATTAAGAATCACAAAATTATAGGATTATCACTGGTTGTAGTTATGGCAAAATAAAAGTGTCAAACTGGCTTAGGTAATAAAACCAAATGTTAATTAAAATTAAAATAAGGATGTAGACTCAATTCACCCTCATCCTATCTTATAAACTACATCAGAGTGAAATCAAGTAAGGTGCTACCTTTCAGGGTTAAAGAAGAGTATAGTAAGTTATTTAAAGATACAATTTTAAGATATTTTTACTCTGAGAATTCACCAATACTAGGCTTATTATAAATCTATATTGTAAAGATAAGATAAAATGGATTGTTTGTATTAATCAAAGAGTCGAACCGGAATTGGTACCATTAAATAATTTTAGGTTCATAAAGGTTTTAAAAGGTTCTTAAAGGTTCCTAGTTTTACAGAAATGTATATAATTTTGATAAGTTGCACAAATTTCCCCCCTTCCCCCCTTAGATTAATTTAATTTTGAAATGTTGTTTTTTCCCATTTTTTATTAAGTACTGAAAAGGCTTGATATATTTTAGATTACTACTTTGTCTGAACCCTCTTTTCTAAGGTTATTAAAAAGAGTTAATGTCTAATAATGAGCCCTTAACAATACACACTAAAGAGCTTAGATTCCAGAGGAATGTAATAACTGTCACATTGTTCACCGTTTTCTCACTTTAATGTTTACGTTAAAGGTTTAAGAAGATGTAATTAAAGTCTGTTCAGCGTAGGAATTGTTTTCTGAAAGGCCTTCCCCCCTACCAGAAATCTATTATATAGTAGGATATTGTTAGGAAAAAAGACTTTTCAGAGAGTAGTTCCTACCATGAATGGAGTATAGCTTTGATAGACAGCAGATAATACCACATTCCTCTGAAGTTGAAATACAGAAATTAAGAAATCACCTCTTTTGGACAAGCTTATTGTATTCAGTACTTCCTGGAAGTTAAAACTGATAATCTGGTGGTTAGTTTAACAGCTTATAATAGTGGGAAAAGGGTGGTGGAGGATCGCAAAATGCAAACTTTAAATTCTTTCACTCAAGTTTAAATTAGAAAGTAGCTCAGTAAATGTGTTCCTTGTGTACAGTGCAGAGGTGATTATTTTTGTTTGTTAGTAAGTGGTTTGAATAATATTATTGATAGGGTGAGTTAGAGAAAACCAAGCTCAGAAGATTTTGACTATGAGATTGACGGTGACAGATTAAGATTCAAATTAGAAGAATGCACTATTGTTATTAAGGTACTTTTTTTTTATCTAGCAAATCTTTTGATCCAGTGTGTTATTTCTGAAGTGGTGTTCTGGTCTCCTTCGATGTAAATGCATTTACACTTCTTCTAAGTATAAAAATATAACCTTCCTCATTCATTTAAAAAAAACCTCTCTATCAAAATTAGTAGCTTAAATGGATAGAAAAATGCCGCGCTAAAAAAAATTAATCAAAGAATCGGAACACTATCAGGAACCGAAAAGAACCAGAACCTTTATTGTGATCTAACTAGAACCATAATCTTTAAAAGGTTTGTCTAGGGAACATGAATTGGAACCAGAACCGATAAAAATTTTGATTCGACTCCCTGGTATTAATCACATCAAGCCACGAGATTGAATCAAACCTGAAAAGTGTGGCACAGAAATATCCCAAACAACAAATTATATAAATAACTGCTGGATCCACCATTTTTGTTCCCCAATATTCAACAGCAACTACTTTATTCAAACTCAAGTAAAGGAAAAAAAATCCAAGTTTTCCAATAACAACTCACTAAAACAACTTACTTGTCGTGGGAAATGATGAGGTAGCAACTTTGGGATTATTCAACGTTGAGAGCAAGTATGGCTGACAACTGTTTTACTCAACATTAATAGATCATTTAATGGAATACTAGCAAATTTTTTTTTAACAAATTAATTTATTATTATTATACTTAATGGTACACTTGTGAGGATTCATTGGTTGTGTCTATTCACAAGAACCACTGTGACGATGCCTTTTGTGATCAGTTTGTGTTGAAGGCCTGTCCTTTAAGCCGTATCGTGGATGCCCAATCGGAAGATGTCGTGTTGACAGTAAAAGGAACTGCCCAATGGTTTCAGCACAAACACTTGGGAGTATGCATGGGGTGGATCATCGTCGGCCTGGAAACAAACATTCATTCTTATTATCAATGTGTGGAGGTTACACTTGGGAGTATGCATGGGGTGGATCATCGTCAGCCTGGAAACAAACATTCATTCTTATTATCAATGCGTAGAGGTTACACTTGGAAGTATGCATGGGGTGGATCATCGTCAGCCTGGAAACAAACATTCATTCTTATTATCAATGTGTGGAGGTTACACTTGGGAGTATGCATGGGGTGGATCATCGATCAGCCTGGAAACAAACATTCATTCTTATTATCAATGCGTAGAGGTTACACTTGGAAGTATGCATGGGGTGGATCATCGTCAGCCTGGAAACAAACATTCATTCTTATTATCAATGTGTGGAGGTTACACTTGGGAGTATGCATGGGGTGGATCATCGGCAGCCTGGAAACAAACATTCATTCTTATTATCAATGCGTGGATGTTTTTATTTAGGAACAATACATACTACTGTACAAATAGTTATTTTAGAACATGACTTACCAATTAACTCAACCTATGACACCAAGTTTAGTATTGGGTGATTCATAAACAATGAATTTGCTTGTTTAAAACAAAATCCTGAATGTTTACCATTTCAAGTGGATTTTTTTCAGCTCTCCAGCTTAAATATTTGTATTAACCTTTCTAGTCAAGCAATTTATGTAAGTTTTCTTGGCTTCCTCACTAATAAATCTCAGAGAAGCAAGGATAT
Organism: Timema genevievae; assembly: GCA_902155825.1. Classification (NCBI taxonomy): domain Eukaryota; kingdom Metazoa; phylum Arthropoda; class Insecta; order Phasmatodea; family Timematidae; genus Timema; species Timema genevievae. The sequence goes on from CABFWO010000064.1 coordinate 180,694, forward strand.
CTTTGGAAAGCCTAGTAAATTCTCTTTTCAATAATAAAATCAATGAGTTTTCTTTTTAAAAACAGCCAGATATTGCATGGTTTGAAATATTTGTTGTTACACATTTATCTGAATTTCTTTGTTTGTCTTGTTGGATCCTGATAAAGGATGATCAAATGGTCAGTCTACCAGTGTTGGTTAGATGGAAGGTTTTTTCAAAGAACATATTGTCACAAATCCTTCCATAGTGTGCAGAAGAATTAAATGACCTTGGTACATATACAACACAAAGCATTTTTTTAAAAGAGTAGCCATTTGAGTTACAGTATAGATCCAAAACACTTGCTACAATATTACACTCCATGGTGGGTGGTGGGTTGCTTTCTTTGTTGGGCGTGAGATATGGCTTTCCTAGACTTTGCTGTGTGTTGGCGTCCTATGTTCAATCCAAGGCCATATGCTCACCAGAGATATGATACTGCTGACTATGAAGCTATCAAGATGAATAAGTTTCAAGAAACACATCAAGGCCGGGCAAGTTGTCACTTAGAATTAACAGTTTTGTTGAAACATTTCCTGCATTCAATATATTTTCATTTGTTTCGTATACTATGATAAGTTATTGTTTTGGTGATTTATTATTACTTTGTAGTTATAACTATAAACTAAAATAAGACTTGTTATGTCATATAAAACTTTACTTTTTTTTTTTTGCCAATTTTAATTTACTAAATCAGGGTTGTCTACACAATCTTGGGGAAAATTCCCTGAAAATTCTATATTTTTCTGGGCTTAAAAAATCCTATACTTCTACCCATATTCTTTTTGTAATTAAAACGTACCTGAATTTGTCAGTTTATTATTTTTTTAAATGAATTAACTTTTATTGCTAAAGAGCATTTAATCTAGGTAATTTATTTAATAAAAATGGTAATCATATAAGACAAATTTGGATTAAAAAAATATATTCTATAAAAATTATCTGAAATAGTAGCTAAGTTATTTTACTAGGTTGTTAAAAAAACGGTTAGATACTCAAAAATTCATTGAGTCATGCTCAACATTGTCTCAAATTACTGGTTTTTCAGTAAAGTAGACACCCTGTAAATGTATAAATCAATAAAGGTAAATGTAGTTAAGGAACTAAACTGGTCATTTTTAGGAACTTTCCTAGCACTGAAGAATAGACACCTCTTTGGATTAGTTGTAACCCAACAAGTAGAAGAGATTGGTTGAGGTTAGTGAACATGCAATAAGCAAAATAAACATATGTTGGTCAATTCATTATCATATCAAATAAAACTAGGAGATCAGGAATACGAGTTGTGGCTACTAAATAACCGGAATAATTTTTTTGCCACTTACCTGAGGTCTCAGCAACAACCAGCAGGGTCATATATTGATCTATGTTCTTTTCTCCCTCGACCTTCCAAATTTCAAGGTTGTGCGACCAACAGTTCAGCCGTAGCCTTTGTTCGAAGTGGAGCATGTACCTGAGCTCCGTCAGAATTATGTTGAGTGTAAAAAGTGAGCAGCGTGTCAACATGAAGTTTCTTGTAAAACATGGGAAATCCGCTACAGAAACGTACAATTCGTTAAAGGAAGTTTATGGTGATCAGTGTTTATCTCGTACTCAAGTGTTTGATTGGTTTAAAAAATTTAAGGAGTGGAAGAAAGAGATTGAAGACACTCCGCGCCCAGACCATCCTCACACATATAAAACAGATGTTAATATTGAAAAAGTGAGTGAAATTGTTCGAAAAAATCGACGCCTGAGCATTCGAGCAATTGCTGACTTAACTAACATTGTATAAGGAAACTGTTTTACAAATTTTACATGAAAATTTACACATGGAAAAAGTTTGCTATAAATGGTGCCAAAACTGCTCACTCCTGAGCAAAAGGAAACTTGAATGAACATTTGGGTTGACATTCTTCATAGCATCGAAAATGATCCAAACTTTTTAGAAAATGTGATAACTTGTGAAAAATCATGTTTTTTTTCCAGTTCGATCCTCAAACTAAGCGCCAATCTATGTGATGGAAGAGTCCCAGTACACCAAGACAAAAGAAAGCACAGATGAGCAAGTCCAAATTCAAAGCAATGATTATAGGTTTTTTTTAAATTTTGATTGTTCACAATGATTGGGTAGCTGAAGGTCAGACTGTTAACCAGGTTTACTATAAGGAGGTGTTGACAACCCTTTGTGAGCGCATAAGAAGAAGACCTGAAATGTGGAAGAACGGCTCATGGATTCTTCAACATGACAACGCACCAGCACATAAAGCGCTGTCTATTCAGAGGTTTTTGGCAAAGTACAAGATTCTCGTGTTGAAACATCCAACTTACTCACCTAATATAGCCCCGTGGGACTTTTTTCTGTTCCTGAAGATTAAGTCTGCACTAAAAGGAGCCAGTTTCGAGTCTGTTGATGCTGTGAAGGAAAAAGTGATGAAGCTCATGAAGAGCCTCTCAGAAAAGGACCTTAAACAACATTACTTCCAACAGTGGAGTGAGGTGTTGGGATCGGGGAGGGGACTACATTGAAGGTGATAACATGTCCATTGAGTAATTTTGTTGATACAATTTTTTAGAGCATATGTCCGGTTATTTAATAGCCAAACCTCGCATTGCCGAAGGACACACAATATGAAGTCAAAGAAGTCATACTTGATTGATATTGTGGCCATTTTCAGTCATGCTCTATTTTCACCGTATTTTTACAATATTCTACATCCACATATACAGAATTCTATTTTATGGGCCTGGTGAGTATTTGAAAACAAAAATCCATTATGGCATTACAATCAGAATCCCATTGTTGACGCAACATATGGCAGGTTTCAGTGTGCATTTTGTTGAGCTACAGCAATAGTAGTTATTTGAGCTCCAAGCAATCACCTTGTACCTTGTGTATAATACAGCTATTTTCTGTATTTTATAGTAAATTCACCCGCCTAGGTGGCGTAGTTAGCTAACTGGCTTGTTTCGTGTTGAGCTAGACTGCCGAGGTCGGGGAGATCAAAGTTCAAATCTCGGTCGGGTGAACTGAGGGTGGTTTTCCCCAAATGGTTTTACAATCTCCCTCCACACAAATTCGGGTTCCCTTCCTCTATATTCAACCTTCCCAATTCCTAGCCCATTAGCGTAATTAGTACTTAAGCGTACATCCCAAACGGGTAGTAAGACGCGGCACTAAAAAAAAGTGAATAGTGCATAGTGTTCGTTGTACAATTCATAAGAAAAATACAACATTGAAAATAAAATTAACTTAAATTAAGAGGTGCCTGTACAATTTAATCAAATTTCATTTTTATTTAGTTCTGATTTTATTATTGTCATGAATATAATGGCATAAATACTTTTCATTTACAGGATCAAAAATGTAATATTTCTACTTTTTTTTTCAATCATATTTACAATCATATTCAATTACACTAAAACAAAGAAAATCTGTTGACAAAAAACAAGTATGGCTACTACAAGGCATTTTAATCATGAACAGAAGATATTTTTTGTTTGCTGTGTATACTGACTAGAGCCTCTTCTCATCATTCTCATTGGCTGATAGTCTCAAGTCCACTTAAGTCTATACAAAGTTTATGCACTATTCACTATTAGTAATGTGTGATGCATGAATATAAACACAGACATAATAGAGCTGATGTCAAAACATGTGGGTGGTCATTGAAACAATTTAACAAATGGTTTGTTTCTCTTGTCAATAAAGGGTGTGTGTTTGACACAGCTTTTGGTATTTGTGAGAATAATATTTGATAGCTGTGGTGTTAGTGAAAAACACTTTTAACTTTCAAAAGAACCACTCTAAATAAATTGTCTACACCAGCTTAAAAATGTTAATTTTAAAATACAATATGACTATAGCAAAAATTCTCTTTCATTGTAATTGAAGGTACAAAGTTCGCAATTCAAACAGTTATTTGTGTGAAAAGGATATTCCCTTGATCTCTTATTAGCAACTATGTATTTTTAAGAAAGCATTATGAATAATGCATATTATAAATTGAGAAAAGTTGTTAATGCAATTCCTGCCAAATGTTTGATGAAAAGATTTGCAATTGTTTTTATATGAAGTTAAGTGTCAGTACAGAACTATATTGTTTCATACAAAGGTATTAACTTGTTGGATTACAAAAAAAAACCTATTTATATTGACTAAAAGTTTTTATTAGACTTATATTTTAAATAATGTTCAGAAGCAACATGTAGAATTAATTAATTGTTTGGAAAAAATCTCAAACCATGAACTGCCTTTAATGCACTGATTAATCACAAATCTAGGAAATTTTAATCTTTAAAAAACATTATTGGTTATTTCCTCTTTCTTAGTCCTTTTGCTATATAAACAATAAAACATTAATACAATAAATCAGAATCCTCTCACCTAATACAGTGGAGACTAACCTTCTAGCCAAGGTAAATATAATTAGTTTTATTTGTTCTCCTTGAATTCTAGTCTTGAAGTCTATACATCATGTTATAAACCTCAAATGAAAAAAATAGACAGATAGGCTTAAAGCCCAAATTTTTACTAGCCACTAATAGTTATAACCAATACTTACGAAACAAAATTTTTGGTTTATTATTTATGCAGTTTTGTCAGACTTTCAAAAGGATGCTGTCTTAAAATTCCTTTTTAATTTGTTAACAATCCTTAAGTCTTGTGTTCTAATCATGGAGAAAGTGATTTTTCTTTGGATCAATCAAAATAATATTATTTGCATTTGTTAACCAAACTGATCAAAATTGTAGTTCACATAACAATGAATACCGGTATTGTCTTAAAATGAAGCAAAACAGACTACTAAAGGATCATACCTCTGCAGTTACTAAATCGGAATACAAAATCCCTGCTCATTACAAATGCAAAACAAAAAACTTGGTATATCAACTACAGTGCAAATCATGTGATGCAGAATAAAGAGAGGTTCTCTCAGACAGCGAATGAACAATCATCTTTTGACACAAACCACAAAGACCTGGACAAGCCTGTACTCATTCATGCTGGTACCCACAACCAGGACTTTCAAACCTGCTACACCACCAAAATATTAAGAGCATTTCCCAAACAGTGCAACAGTTCTCAATTCATCTAGTGGAACTGGCCCACCAAAGGATTACCACCAGGCTTTAATGGAAGATAGTTTCCTCCTAAGAGATCTAAGAGATTAACACTTTTTTTAAATTATTATCCATATTATGATTTGTGCATTATTTATATTTTATCACTATTACCTTTTTTCCAATTAATCATTAAATATTAATATTATTTATATTGGATAACCACAGCCAGAGCTTTTAGAAATTCATTTTTACTCCTACAACAGTTTACCAAAGTGTTTCTAACAGTTTCTTTTTTAATTCAAAATGGAATAATTTAGTGTTTGTGTAAAGTGTATTCTCTTTTTGCTTGATAAAGGCAACAATGCCGAAATATTATTCAATTTGTGTTTTTGTGTTTAAATGTGTGTTTGACTATTTTTACTAAGAAGATGTCACCTTCGTTTATTGGATTCTTCCAACATTTTCCTCTTTCTCTAAGTGGGCTTTCTTAATTAAATTTACATTTATTAGTTTCTTTTTTATTTTTATTTATTTACATCAATTTCTATAGTAAAATTATTAGGTAATTGTTAGATATTTTGATTTTACACCAATTCATGTTATTTTATTATATGACAGGATTAGGAATGAAGATATTTGGACTAGAGTTAGGCTACAGGGGGTAGATTAAATAGTCGAAGAAGCATGGGTAAGATGAGAAACATAATGAGAATGGAAGAAGAAATAATCTGAAAAAAGAGTTGGGAGGAGCTATAATAGCAAGTGTGCAAGTGAAAGGAAAAGAATGGTGGAAAGACAGAGAAAGATAAGAGTAATTTTACTAAGCTAAACCAGCCAAAGGCTGCAAACAATAATTCATGCTGATTTTTATAATGTAAAATCCAACTTTGACAAATATTTTACAACACTTAATTGATATTCTTTTTATAAGTACGCTCAGAGTTCACGTCCTATTGGATTTGTTCAACCCTCAACAATAATTTTATAGGGAGGGGTGTAATTCCAAAAATCATGCACATATTCCATGCCTTTGCACGACTTTGCACATAGTAAGATATTGCTTTGGCACTACACGTATTACTTGATGTTCAGACTGTCCACAACTCAAATTAATTCAAGTAATTATACAGAATCAGGAAAGTGAATTTTAAGGAATACACAAGCATTAATCTGGAGAAAAGATGGAAAGCCATTAATGAAAAACTCCCTAGTGTGGCATGATGGTATTCACCAAACAATGCCCTCCCAGGTTATAGTTGAGCAGGCTCTACATATACTAGCTCCGCTGATGGCCAAATATACTTCTTTATTATATTTATTGTATTCTGTAGTTATTACAAACCATCGTGCAGTTAAATCCACTATAATTGTCAAAATTATTCTGAAATATTAACCAAAAGAAGGTAGTTTGTTGAGTAAGCAGCAAAGCATATTAAGCAGTGCACAAACATAAGCCCAAATCACATGAAAAGAGGTAGGGTACCCAATCAAGTCTGCTGAAAACAATGGGGCACTAAGCTCACTGGGAAAGCTTCAAATGGCACTTTATTGATACCGGAATCTCCAAAGTTGGGACCACACCATCTGTCTCAAGTTCAAGTCAACAGCCAGGATTCAAATCAGACACACTCCAATGGCGAAAGACTAGTGTCAAGACAATTTCAAATATTGTAAATACATCAAAACAGAAACTTGTTCCCATAATAAAATGCCCAAGTTTTAGCTGAAGCTAGGCCAAGTTCATACTCAGACTTGATCGAGTGAGGTAATAATCTTGCCTGCAATTAGACTAGATGCTGTCATGTAACGCAAGGCGAAACAGGTCATGTTGGACGTAAAAACTGGTCCCTATTGGCTTCAACACAAACGTCTGGATATATGCATGGGGTGGATCCTCGTCCGTCTGAAGAGAATCACTCGTCAATTACATGGTGTTCTGTGTTTATTGTTTTATTATCTAACTTATTTAAAAACAACTCAGTCTAAATAGCATTTATGTGAGCCACATATAAATATAAAAACAATACTTCCTGTGATATATCATCTGCCATCTCTTTGTTTGTGCATGTAGCTTAGTTCAGGCAATATCTATACTGGTGCAATTACTTTATTAGGCAACTAGGTGTCCAGACTCTGAATTAAAAGCTTAGACTTTTAACTTGATACACCACTACTCTAACTTAATTATCTAGGGACTTGTCCAAAACTGGGGTGCATTTCTCCATACATAAATATCTCAGGACTCCACAGCAAGTGTCTTGACATTCAAGTCAAGATTACTGCGTAGTCAGATTTTTTTGGAGATCTACTTATACTTAAAGTTATAGTTCATTTCAACAAAATTTGACACTGTAATATATGCCTAAATAAGTGAATAAAAAATATTTTTATTTGGCTTTTAAGTGCCTAATAAAACTATGATTACCATAGTATATCAATTTTATTTACTCTAAATTTTCAAGTGTTACAATTAATAAATTATAAGTGGATTGCATGCACTGTTATAATTTTTTAGATAGCTCATTTCTATTTGAATTATGAGCTGTCCTTTGCAGTTTTTACTAAACAAAGTAAGAGTCTTACTTGCAATCGCCCCAAGACATTTATAAGAACACCTCCATCAAACATGGGTTGAGAGTCGACTGCTGTAATAATTCGATTGATTTTTTGAAAACTTAGACTCTGAAAAACAATAAAGAAAATATAAAAATTATCTTCTAACTAATTCAAATCAATTTCCTCAAAGTACAACTTAAGGACTAGTAAATTTATAGTTGATCAACAATAACTGTGAAAACTTACATTCATTATTTATTCTGAACTTTTGTTCTATGTTCATAACATAAAATGCATGGAATCAATAACACAAATAAGCTGTTTAGAAAAATATTAAAATTGTCAGAAAAAACACAAACCAGTTAAAGATAAGAAAACATCAAAATCAAAAAAACATTAAAATATTAAATTGTAGGATATTTCTTAAGTATTGGCAGAAATGGGTAAAAGGGTTCTTGGTTGTTAAATGAAGAGAGATAAAAATGTTGATCTAATTATCTTTGAAATGTTCCAGCTTGTTTGCCCCTAAATTTGATGTTGTCAAGGTTAACAGTAGAAATTTGAAATACTTGTAACATTACATATACTTGTTGTGTTAAGAAGAAAGAACAGAGTTCAGAATATATATAATAAATATAAGCTGTCACCACAAATATTATTAATGATAAAATTTGTTTTCAAAACCAACAATGTTTCCTAAATTATATTTGAATGATTTAATAATATTACACTCACAGTTATCTTCTCCATTATTTTTACAGCCCCCTGTATTTGTTGACCTTCAAAGGTCATAAAAGAGGTCTCTGTCTGAAATCAAATTAAATAAATGTGAGTTAGCTGCAATATGAAATATATTATTGTGATTGTTTCATATATTTAATTAAGTTTTCGAGAGGTACTTAACATGCTGTAGCCCGGGAACATTTAACTGTAGTGAAATTCAATATTTAATTTGGCAAAAAATATTTTTTCCAGCGCAGTGATTGAATACACCTCAGTACTCCAGGTATTCCCGACTCAAAACTATGTCGCACCCTTTTACCCCCGTCCCCACCCTCCCCCCGGGTTCCCAACACAGTTTTTGTTGATATTTTTTATGATTTTTTAAAAAAATAAAGTTTTTTATTTGTATTAACAAAGTCTACTTGGAATTAGAAAAATTATAAACTAAATTACACAGCTACAAACAAAAAAAGACAGTTTGAATCAAATTGTAATTTACTAAATTATTAATATATTTCATATTTTGAGTAAAGCAACATTTTCCCGGGTATTTTTTGTAGGCCTAATATACCAAATTTCTCACTTATTCTCGTTTTTTCCCGACCACCTCAAATTCCCGCTTTTCCTGATTTTCCCGGATGGTAGACACCCTGAACGTGTTATTAAAAAAATTTAACGACTATAACAAAACAGTGATCTTTTACAAGTGTTGGTTGGTAACCCAAAACCTAAACATCTGATTTTAGAATTGTCATCCAGGTAAAAACCTATCATCAACAGACTATACCTAGTTTATTTTGTGAATAATAATTGAAATTCTAATTTATTTGTGAATTTAAAGTTAGCAAGGATAGATAAATTCAGCAAAGTAACCATCATAATGAAGGTTAGGCTTTAAGCTAGGTTGAAAAGGAACTTTAATAATAGATTGAGGTTCATTTCCAACCTAAATAAATGTGTATTGTACATAATTTATCCATAAAAGACTTACATTATTTAATTTAATAATTGATTTTCAGTGGGTGAATTCCCGTGGGTGTGTCCGCTTGGATCTTATAACATTTTGAATTTGGTTATAATGTAGCCTTGTGTGTGTTGGATGTAAAATTGTTAGTGAATGTGCAAGAGTGTTTTTGTTTGGATAGGAAAACATGAGTTAACTAGTTTCAAGATATTTATTTGTTGCAAAATAGAGCAAAGTGTGGTCGATGGAGAATATTATTACGGATTGATCAACCTAATATCCCTGTTTCAGCCATTCAATTTTACAGATTTTTCAATGATGTGTGTTCCTGCATCACTTAGGTGAGTTTGGTTTTAAATTGTTCACTGTGATAATGGCTGTATCCAAATAGTCTAAGGCTCCATAGTCGGACCCTTGAGTTTTAGACTTGATGCAGTCTTGATGATTTTACACTTCTTGCGCTGTTCATAGCGAAGACTCCATCAAACTATTCGAACAGCAACAACCATATTTAAAATGGGGCAAAACGTAAGTCAGTGCTCTAACAGACAAAACAATAATACTAAAAAATGGCCAGACAAATACCACAACTGAGACCATGAGAACAGCGCACAGCTAGTAGCCTTCATATCCATGATGACCAAGACCTCGAGAAGACTGCATTAACTCCATTCACGATAAGAATTACTCTCTGAAAGGTCTTTTTTCCTACCAATATCCTACTATATAATAGATTTCTGGTAGGAAAAAGGCCTTTCAGAAAAAAAATCCTACGCTGAACAGACTTGTAGATATCCTTCGCGACTATTCGGACAGACACGTGATTGCCAATGCAGATATCAGGCTACGAGTCAAGGCGACGCTGCATAAGTAGACTATTATGATACACCCAAAGTTTTTTCTTGAATTTATTATTGGATTCCCCAAATTTTTTTACGTGTAATGCTAGTATAAATTTATTTTTTTACGTGTAATGCTAGTATAAATTTTTGTGATTTTTGGGTTTATAAGTAAACAATATTCGCCTGAAAATGTACAGTTCTTAGGGTTCGTACCTTAAATTTTTTCAAACACATTGAAGCTAATTGACTCACCCTAATATCTTCATCATTTGATGAAATTAAACACACTATAAGTAAACTATGACATGATTAATATATTCGCAAACTCTAAATTTTACTGGAACTTAGCTAGGTCTAATACTCAACGATACTTTGCGACAACTTTTTTTAAAAAGATTATAAGATAAGATTACTTACGTTATACATGTTTATTAAATTGGGTCGTTGGACAGGATCGTCGAAAATTGCATAGTATTGGTGAACGAAGCCTTTACCTATAGCTTCGTACGCTGGATTTAGTGCCATGTTTTATAAAATTAATTTAGACTATATGCCAGTTAAAAAAAAATTGTTAAACTTATTTATCAGTAATAAACTAATTTAACAAATTCAAAATATCACGTATAAAGGCATTAAAACACAACCATAGATGGCAGCAGTAAATTCATCAGATAGCCAACATAATCCAGTTTAAAATAAGTTCCCTTTCTATTGTTTAAACAAAAATACCTTGTATACTTTTTATTTAAAAAGTATTCATTTTACCCAGGAACTCTATATATTACTGACGGAACCAGTAAAAAATCATTTGTGATGGACCAATATTTCTTTTCACATTTCTAGTATACAAAACTAGAAATTATATAGTACTGTCAAAAAATTTTTTAAGTGCAGTCACTTTTAAATTTAAAGTTATACAATTCTGATTCACTGCTAATCTGGTATATCTAAAAATAAAAGCACTACTATATTTAACCACGCAATTGCTGACCATGTTGTTAGCATTCTGCTGAGGTTTTCAAATATGATATTTAACTGTATTCGATAGCATGTGTTTAATATTTACTATCATAAAGTTTGTAATAAAGTTTTAGTTCTCTATACTAAGCGTATATTCACTTTGGTGGATATAATTATTTTGTAGGATTCTAGTTAGGCTGGCTGTGTTTTTTTTTATATCTTTGACTTTTATTTTACGCCCCTGGCGGAGAACCTCGAGCTCCTATGAAGTACATGATCGGATATCTCATAAGGAAACCCTTTCAGCGATCACTTTAGTACTGCAATCAGACACTGCTAGCGCTGCTGTAAGTAGATCGATATATTTAATCGACTAATTGTAGAATATTGACTATCTACCGGCTACCCTATTGAATAGCATTATCGAGTATTGACTAGTTTTTGTTTTCGAATTAATATGATGATTAGTTTTCAGTGAATGGCGTTCTAACTTTTTGTTAGTTATTTATTCAGAATTTATTTATAAAATGAGCCAAAATCAGCTCGTATACATATAAACATCCTAATGTAGGCGTGGTTCATTCACTAACTTGTTACATACATTTAGGAAAGTGAGATCTATTCCAGGATGTAAATTATTGGTCCTCACCCGGCCACATTATTTTATATGCAATCACCCCAATGATAGTAAAATTACAAATAAACATAATAGTATTAAAAAACCTTTACAAAAAAGAAAACCACAATAAGTACGGTATACATACGCATTCTACTCCAATTATCACATCAGTGCTACAAAATTATAGATACCTTTTCACCCACATATCACCTGGTCAAAATTATTTTCCAGAATGTACCTCTTAACTTCCTTTTTAAAATGATTAAGTTTCTTCAACTTTATTTCTTGTGGTATTATATTGAAAAATTTTAGTCCCTTAATCTTTATTGAGTAGAGTCCAAAAGTAGTGGTGATTACTCCGTTTTGGAAATAATTATTCAGACTTCTTGTTCCCCTTTTTGTGTTCCCCAATTTTTAGGTTACTATTAGTTAGGTTGTTTTCAAGTTTATATGCCATTACAACCGTATTAAAAAAAATAGCTTCTGTTAGTTTTAAAATACCCAACCTTATAAGTTTAATGTCACCGTCCTCACTACTGGGCAACCGAAAAATATTTTTAATGCTGTGTTTTGTAGTCTTATTAGTGGTATTAAATGACTTTTAAAAGTACATTTAAGTAGGACAAGTGCGAGTTAACCAGAACAAAGTAGATGGGCTTTAACCCGTTAGGAGTGAATTTTTAGGAGAGTTATTTTAGCACCCCAACTGGAACCCTATTTTTTTTTGTGACATGGTTTATATGTATGCTCCAAGATAGTGAGCTGTCAATGGTCAGACCGAGATATTTTGCTTTCTTTACTCTTTTCAATACGTTAGTCCCAAAACTTATCTGGTAATTATTTATATTCCTTCTATCTTTGTTTCCCGGTCTAGTAAAAATGACGTAGTTAGACTTTTCAAGATTCAGCGACAGTTTATTGACTCTTAACCAATGTAATACCATTTCAGGTCTGTTTGAATATTCTCTGCTATAGTTTTGAAATGTTGTCCAATGTAAAATAAAATTGTGTCATCTGCATATAGTTGTAAATGGCCTTGAAAATTTACCTGGAAAATGACGTTAGCATAATTAAGAAAAAGTACAGGCACAACTACCGAACCTTGAGGGACCCCACACGTGACACCACGTACAGTGCTTTCGTGATTGTTTGTGTAAGTGTATTGATTTCTGTTAGTAATATAGTTCTTAAACAACTCAAGAGCTACTCCGCTTATTCCTATTTTAGACAGCTTGTATAATAGAATTTCATGGTTAACAGTGTCAAATGCCTTTTTTAAATCAATACATAAAGCTCCAAAAAGCTTAGTATTGTCATCCAATGTATTCTGTATTTTATCAATCAATTCAAAAGCCACAGTTAATGTATCAGATTTACCCCTAAATCCATATTGGGGGTGTTTGAAAAATGTATTTTGTCTAAAAACTTAAGTAATCTAATTTTCATTATTTTTTCTAATATTTTTGATACGGAAGAAATAAGTGAAATAGGCCTGTAGTTTGATGGATCACATTTTAAAGTGCCACCCTTATACATGGGAATGATGTTTGATATTTTCAGCTGTTCCGGAAATTGACCTTCTGTTATAGATTTTTTAAATAGAACAGAGATTTACTCTGCAAAGAAAATTTGAGCATTGTTTTAGTACTTTATTAGAACATTTATCAAAAGGAAAACTTTTTGAGTTACTAAGATCTCCTATCATATTTTTTACTTCCATTACATCTGTCAAGAAAATTGAAAATTCGCAGTCTATAGGGGTAGTGTAATATGTCACTTATCATCAGGATATACAGGAATATTCATTGCAAGATTATGTCCTACATTTATAAAAAAAAATTTAGCAAATCTGCCATTTTAGAAGTTGTACTATATTCCTTGTTCATAAATTTCAAACGTATTATTTTATCATTAACTTTACAGTTTTTATTTAGGGACTTATTTATTTCCTGTCACAATTTTTTAGGCCTATTACTACTACTTATAAACATTTTTGAAAAATAATTCATCAACCTTCTCTTTAGTGCTGTTACGTTATTTCTAGCTAAAATATAATCACTCTTATAGTTAGTATTTTCTGGGTTAAATTTACCTAGTTTATATGTTTTGTAGGAGAATAACGAACACTATTTGTAATTATTTGACCTCCCCTTCTTTCAGCAAACACAAAGCATTTTGCACTATCATCATGAGTTCCTAAAAAAAAAGTATTTGTGCTGGTGTTAATTTGTCCCAAAGATTCATTAAGCTTAAATTCTAAGATATTGTAATCAATTACACATTGATTTTCAGTGTCGTTTTTCCTCTCCATCATGATATAATTTGATTCCAATTCTACTATTAGAATGTTGTGATCACTTAAACTATTGTTAATGTTTGTAATCCACAGAGCCTGGCCATCTATACATTTGAAATAATTTGGTCTAATGTACTTTCATTGTTGCTAGCTCATTGCAAATGTCGTAGCCATAGCTGTTTAGCAGATTATTAAATACTGTATCATTCATTGTATTAATGTTTGTGTCCCCTATAATTATGCATTTTTCCCCTGCCAATTTGTTTAGAATGTTTTCAAAATATGATAGGAAGTTATTAAGAGGGATTTTTGGAGGCCTATATATAACACTGATCTGTATAGGGGTGGGCTTAATGAGTCAATTTCAATTATTAGAAAATAAAACCCACTCTCATCCATTTCCATAACATTGAAATTCAGGTTATTTGCAGTATATACACCCCCCGCCTGTCATTCCTACAGGCAAAGGTTCCTGTATATCCATTAATATTATAAGAGTTAGTTTCATACGTTTTAAGCCACGTTTCTGTAAGTATAATTAAATCCGGTTGTAAAGGAAGAATACTTATTATCACCTGTAGTTCATCCAACCTATTTGTAAGACTTCTAAGGTTTAAGTAAAATATATTTAGTTTGGGCTTAGGAAAATAATTAACAAATTGAGTCAAATTATTTAACGTCTCGTTTTTTATCATTGTTTGTGATAATTCAAACCAATAAACGGCCCCATGCTAATTTGTTTATAGAAATACATGTTGCTAAGCAAACCAACTAGGCCTACTAATACCCTATTACAAAAAAACAAACAGAAAAACTTATAAAAGTATAAAAGAAACATAAGGAAATAGACAGCTATATTTACCAATAAGACGGTTTCTTTGACTAAAGCAAATTAAACAACAGTAAAACACAAAGGTACATATCCAGGGCCGGATGAGACAAAACCACAAGTAGAGGACATTAAAATTGTACTAAAAAAATAAAAATTTCTTATAAACCGAGAATAATAAACACTCCATAAAACATTCGCAAAAAATACACTAAGGCTGGTAAATTTAAAAACAATCACTAACGTATTTTTTAACCACAACAAAACCGTTTGCGTTCTCGTTTTTATTTACTTCCCACTTTTTTTTGTTGCTGTACAAAACAGCTGGTTTCCCCTCCTCTTCTCGTATGTAAATATGACCATTCTTGACCCAGACAAATTCAAATTTAACATCATCTCTTTGTTTTCTTGCTTCGGCATACTTCTTTCTGTTACTTGCTGTTAGACGCTCATTCAGGTAGATGTTATGATCCGCTGCATCCACAAAAGAAACTGAATTTGTGTTCCTCAACTTAGCCTTCTCTCTCATGAAATCTACCTTCATTATTCGCCAAATTTAACTATTATAGTCGGCGGTTTTCCCGCTTTCCATTGTGGGAGCCGGTGAGCAAAATCATTGTCACTAGCTGCTATGTTTACACCTATTTTTTTGACCAATCTTAAGAACTATATCTGTCACCTTTTTTTTTCAGTTTCGGAATCCCATCAATCAGGACATTATTGAGTCCCATACTGTTCAAGCTCTTCATTTTGCTCAATAAGCACACGCACTTCTTTTTAACAGCCACGTTATCAAGTTTAACCTGACCCACACTATTCTCTATTTTCAAAATTGAATCAGCAAAAACTTTATTATTATGATTTATTTCGTTAAAATGTTAGCTCATTCTTCCTAGCTCCTGCATCACGTCACCGATTGAGTAAATGTTTTTTCCACTCGAGTCTTGCTTGGTGATTTGAGCATTACAAACTTCGGGAGCCGTTGTTGCACTGCCTTTGTTGAAAGTTGCAGCTGCACCATCATTTCCACATCTCTCACATAACCATTTAGAGCCTTTAATATTTACCAAAAAGATAAATTTTCGTTTGCCTACTTTAGCGCAGATTTTGTGGTACCACATTGCACATTTTCCATCACAGAAAACACTTTCCTCGTTAAGTTTAAAAGAATTTTTACACACGCCACAGATAATAGAACCACGCCAATCCACCATCATACCGACATGGCAAAACTTTAAGTTTTATTTTCATAAATTTGGATAATTGTCTTGATGGTGAACTATTGAGATAGTTGTGTCTTGTGTGTCAGGATGCACATATCGAACATATATTAGACATCGGCTACCTACAAAAGATTTAAACCGATTTATCACGTAAAAAAATTCATTTACAATCACAAATTTGAGCAATGAGATTATTAATTCTAAATTTAGAGTTTGTAATGAACATTTTAAACCAGACTGTTTCAGACCTAGTACCAAACGATTGCATCCCTATTTGCATTTGCCAGGTACGTATGTGTAATGGATTTATTTTCTAATTTCTATTTAGTATTTAAGGTTATGGGGAGGGATGGTTGAGGGTAGCCTAGTCAAGAGTTGGCCAGGGAGGTGGCTTTCAAAACCTATTGGGATCAAGGGCCCTGATTGACAATTGTTAACGACAAGTATGGGAGTCAATATAAATTATAGGCCTACCTTTTTGTTTTTGTTCAGCACACTGGCTATTAACGGCATTAACTATTTGGGTAGAGATGAGGAATTATTGTTAAGAGGAAGTGAATCAGCATTTAGGTGGAGTGAGATGGGAAAACCACAGGGATAAGTAGTTATTTTGTTTATAAAAACTATGTAGGCCCAAGTTATCTATTATTTAGATGATCCACAAAAGTGCATTTCATTTCAGTTGAATCGCAATGACAAGAGACAAACTTAGACCCTGCTTGTCAAAATACACGAGCATCATGGTCTCTTGTGAACCTAGAGGTGATTCCTGAAGGTAGTTACAAACTTTTTTTTATATATTTATAACTAAAGCACAAGTCAGTGATAAATCTATGTGGAAAGCCTGGACCTCAGTTCACCTACCCGAGTTTAGAACCTTGGTCTACCTATCAGCAGTGATTGAGTGCAATGCAATACTAGTGCGTTTGTACGCTTGGGCACTGGTGCGGGTACAAAGTAGGTTCATTTTTATTGCAAATAATTTTCTTTGACAATTATTATTATTATTATTATTATTATTATTGTTATTAAAAATGGCGTGCAGGGTGTTTATGTCTTATAAATATATATATTTAATAAAATTATTTATATAAAAAATTAATTGGATTATTTTTTCTAAAATATAAGTAATTGAAATGCAAATCTAAACCAACTAGCAACTTTATAAATTAACTTTAGACACTTATGATGATTCAAAATTGAAAACGGTTTGAAAAACTATGAAGATATGACTCCACGATGGGCGCCGATTAAAATGATACGGTTGCACGTTGGGCTTAAATTGAAGTGATACGAATTAATCGGTCCACGTTGAGAATCAATTATTATATTGTTTATATTGTGAGATAATTTATATCTATAGCCCCGTGATCGAGCGATAAATTATTACGATACGGTTTATTATGCCCACGTTTGCTTGGGACACCGGTTAAAGTGATATAGCTTAATTATCTGATAATTTCCCCGTGATCGAGCACTAATTAAAGCGGTACGCTATTTCGATATGATATAATTGAATAAATAAAACTTTCAATGTTGCACACGATTTATTAAAGTGATCTTATCTTCGGCACTGAAGATATAAGTTTATATGATACAGTTTAGTTGATCTACAGATTATTTCTTTGTAACATACACGTTCCATGTTTTGAGTACCGTGCTGTGTAGATTTATGTGACTATTCTTTATTTCCTACCGGTACTGTTTTAACGAGCCGCGTAATGATTCGACTTATATCGCCAGCACTATGTGTGTTCATACGCACAAACAGCTTATATATGACCTACCCCTTGCCTCTTGGACCTCTCGTGACCAGTGTCAAAACCAACTAATCTAAAGCGTCCTGGCGACAAGTGTCGTGAAGGCTAGCTTCCTATTGGGCAGAGAGAGCTAGCGTCACTTTTTTTTTTTTGTAAACACTACGGAGTTAAATTTTGAAAGAAAAAATAAGTTTTAATGGTGCAATCCTTCGACATTATTTATGAAAAGCGTGTGATTCTCCATGGATGAGGTCTTAAAAGGATATTTTACATACAGTTTATTGAAGAAAAATACCTTCATCCTTGACTTTTTGAATATATTAGAGGGACCCAAAACAGAATCATTACAAAACTTTAATTAGGCCTTATATTTTAAAAGTTATTTTAAAAAAAAGTTGTTTTCCAGAGTGTAGAAAAACTGTAGGCCCTTCTAGGCTCAAACTAATCAAAGATAAAGTATTACTAGTCTTCAAATATATTTGAGATAACCATGTTAAGGTTTCATCAGAAGCATCACCAGGAAAATAGGGTGGGGGGCAATATAAGGGGTCTAGCTCAGCTGGATTCTAAATAAAATATACTAGCTTGTATACTTTTACAAAATATGTCATAATATAAATTTAAATATAATAATTTGAAGAAAAAAGTGACAGGCCACAATTGTTTAAAAATACATTTCAATGAAGGTGCTTGGCTGAATGGCATTTTTTTTAGAGCCTCACCGATTTTTTTATATGTTTGTACAAATGTGAGTAAAATTTAGCTCTATGAAAACTTCAGGAATATTTCATACTCTTTAACAATTTATTCATTTATTCCAAGTGTTCCCAATTTATTTGCAACTTTTTACTTATTTTTGTTTAAGTTTTTTAACCCTTATTGAAAAAAATGGCTACTACTGTACGTTTTATCACAAAAAAAAGTTACCAATGCAACCGAATTATAATGGGTAGGTATGATGAAGGGACTTAAAGGAAATGCATTTGTAATACCGATAGAGAAACCCGCACCAGTGACCGAATGAGCTAACGCACTGGTCTCGAACATTGTTGATGGGGAGACCAGGGTTTGAATCTTAGCTAGGTAAACTGAAGGTTGTTCTTCATATGTGATTTATGAATGTGTTTTTAATCCATCCTTTCTGACACCCAAATGTAGGTTCACTTCCTATTAACTACTTTCCTCATCTTTATTCAATTAAATTAAGCCGTTAATATACCATGTGCTGAATGTAACAAAAAAAACCCAGACAGGATATGGGAAACCCACTGTGAAAGATTACATGGGGGGGAATCAACCCCAGTGTACCCCCGGCTGGGGTATGAACCTCCACCTCTCCATCACTGGCACCCAGTAAAAATTGAAGTTGACGCCTTAGGCCTTGGGCCCATCCTTGTGCTTAAACTTTTGTGAGCCCCAGATTATTTATAGTTTCATTTTTCAAATAAATATAAACCATGACTTGTGAATACGCCAGATTTGAAATAATAATATTTTATTATTTATATAATAATTAGCATTACTTATTTACAATTAAATTTTCTTTAGAACAATATAAACATAATTTTATGTTTTTCAGCGGTACACACTCCTTAAAATAATATCAGCAAAGCATGTGTGCTTTCTTCGACATTGGACCTTACAACAACAAAAAGTCGGTCATCCAAGAGATATGACTCTATTTTCAAGTAAGTCAATTTGAAAACTCATTACTGAACCTTCAATTTCAAATATTTATGTTTAATTAATAGGCCTAATTTAATAATAGGCTTGGATTTATTATTACCTGACGGTCTAGTGGTAAGGTTTCAGATTTTTGTGCTGGGGGTCTGGGGTTCAATCCTCGGTCCCAGTACGGATTCATCTGATTGCCAAACCCTTCATTCATCTCTGACAAGACGTGTATTAATCACAACTTGTGAATGTGTGGAATGCCAGGCCTCCACCATGGTTCGGATTCCACGTTATACTGTAGGTCCTCCATTTCATCTCATACTCACCCTACCATTTCACATTAGCACAAGTGCGTATAACCTGAACGGGTAATAAGGCGCAGTGCTAATAATAATATTATTAACTAGCTTATTGGACCCAGCTTCACACAGGTAAAAAAATGATCACAAGGCTACCCGTTACCTAAAATGAACCTTCCTGACAAGTGATATATTTCCTGCTCAAGCTGTTTTGTTTGTAAGATACGGAAAAACTACTCGCTTACCGTTCTACCCCTTCTGGCTTTTAGCATTCATACTTTTTTTTAACTAACCACTGCGTTTTACTACCCATTCGAGCTAAAACACACAAAAAAGTTGTTTATTTAAATGATTTAGTGAAATTTGGAACCCCCGTTTCTTGGCACTAATTTTCGTATTTCAAATTTTCAGGATTTTATGATTATTTGTGGTAATCTAGCTGTTGGCTTGAGAATATTTTGATTTCCCACCACAATATTTTTTATAGTTTTTTAAATTATTAGCTGGCCCCTATTTTCATAACCTTGATTTTAAAATACAAAAACTTAAATACATTTTTAGTTAACTAGGGTAGTCCCTCACCCTTCTTGTAAAATTTCAAAATTCTATCAATTTTTTTTTTAATTCACACATATGCTCCACCCCACATTTGACTAGCCATTGTATAGAAATAAAATAAAAAAAACAGTTTCTTATGTTCATATGTGGTTGTCTCTCCACATTTATATAAACCTTTATTATTGACTATACTGACAAGTATTCAACAACAAATAAGGTTGAGATTTTCTTATATAAGGATTATTAGACACTTTCCATGTATTTTAATGCAGGTTTTAAGTCCTTTTTCAGCCTACTACCCCTGGATATCTCATTGTTTGACTGGGAGGGGAGTACTTAAAATGTAATACTAAGTACAGCTTAATAACTATTTATTTCTCTTTTATTCCAAGACTTTTTTACTTGTAGAACAAAGACCCATCGTTGATCCTTTTATTTTCATTAAATTTAATGAGCTGTTTACTTTATTATTGTTGACCAATTATATAGTATTTTATTTTCATTATTAAAGAATTTCACTTTATCTACTAAGTATTATTTTTCTTTGTTAAAAACTATTATTTATTTTGTTATTGTTACTGCAGCTTCAATTTACTCATATAAATTCATCCCATTTGTTGTTAAAGATTGTTATTTTAAAGGTATTATATCCCATCCATTAATTTTGTTCTCTGTAATTTTTTTTATTTTTTCTTGTTCAATATTTAACTATCGTTAATATTCTGTTAATCCACTATTGTACCGATTAGAGATGTATTTCTCCTCATGACGTCTGGCAGGCAGGTTATTTTTTTTAACTAAATAATTTATTCTACTTTTTGAGAAATTGCATATTTTAAATAATTAGCCAACCTGTTACAGCTCTTATTATTTCATTCATATGTTTTTTACTCCTCCCTCTTAGTGTATTTTATTTACCTGTGTGTGTGTTTCAACTTGAAGCTCTGACAGTAGTCAGCCTTCGAAGACCAAGGTTCGTTTCCAAGGTGAGTGACAATGGTATATATCTTTATTAATGTGATAAAGGAACAGGGCTACCACGAGAACACTCCTATTATCTTTCTCTCTCTCGATCTGAAAGCCGATACATAATTTATTATTTATTTTAAAACACAGAGGATATCCCAAGATCTATTTACTTTACATCACCCCGAGATTGTATTCATATATATAAAATTATATTGAAGTTATTTCCTCCCTATGGCAAAAGAAGGATTTATTAAAAGTTTGACAATTTTAATAAAATCCTGTTTATTAGGCCTATTGTAAGAACTCTTATCTCCTCTCTACTATGAAAACTGTCACCTATCCGCCAAGCCTGGAAACATTAGTGACGTGATGCTGGTGATGAGGGGAGGGGGAGCAAGATTCTTACTAAACTTATATTAATGGGGATGGGGGCCATAATCTACTATTAGCGCGGTCTTAAAATTGGCAAAGACGCGGATTTTTCTCATCGGGACCTCCAAATATAGTTAAAGTAGACATATTATAAGAAAATGAGAGGAAGTATGATTTGTAGGTGTTGATATCCAACTAATACTGACACAACAAAATTAAGGTTCAACTCAATTTAACATTTATTTTAATACACTACCTCAATATACCCCGAACAAAATATAATCTATATAAATGGAGATGATAAATGATTATATCGATTAGGTTTACAGTAACCTACCTAGTTAAGGTTGTACACTCTTATCTATCCCACCGCACCTTCTCTACTACCTTTGGGAACGCGATTTCCCAAGTCAGAAGCATTTGGGCTGGAGTGCTGCAGGGCTCCCTCGTGGGCCGGGTTTTCTTCAGTCTGTATGTGAACGACATTCCTAAATCCCCATACACCAAGTTGGCGCTGTATGCGGACGACACTGCTCTAGTGGCGGAGTCGTGGTGAGAGCAGCTGGTGACTCCAGACGCACCTGACGCAGTTGGAGGGGTGGATGACAACATGGAATACAAGTATTTATGTGGAGAAGAGCACAGCAGTGCTCTTCCCATGGAAAAGAAAGTTATACAGGCCGGCCTCACTCCGGCTGTTCGGAGAGCAGATCAGATGGGTGAAAAATGCTAAGTACCTGGGACCTATGCTGGACACCAAACTGACCTGGCGACTACACTTTACTGAGAGATTTAACTGCTTACCAGGAGTACCATCTTGTCTAAAAGGAACTGTCTGACACTGTACAAGCAGTTGCTCAGGCCGATCCTCGACTATGCCTGTCCTGATTGGGGCCCCCTGGCAGACACGTATATGAGGAAGATGCAGGCGTTCCAGAGCAGGTGTCTGAGGATCATTGTGGACGCACCTTGGTACGTTCGGAATGTAACTCTGCATCGTGACCTGGATATGCCTACCATCAAGGACCACTTCCGAAAGCTGGTGCAGTCCCTCTACGACAGACTTCCCGGTGCCACCAATCCAGGGGCTTGGGAATCACGTCATCGACCCTGGAGGGTGCCATCGACGTCGCAAAGCCCTGCTCGGATAAGCGAGATGTGTCAAACAGTGGTTTGGGAGGCTCTCACCCAGCCCCCTCATAGAGTAGTATCTCCGCACGTTGCTCTAAAAACCATTATTCGGTTTACCAACATACTTTTTTTTTTCCCCCACCAATATTAATACTTTTTTTCTCTGTTTCAGAAACTTCACGAAATGAGACAATCCGTTTGATTTAAAATCCGAAACCACATGGTATGACCAATTGGTCGGTACGTGTTGGAATTTCCTCTCGTGCTCCCCTTCAGGATGGATCAGAGCATGTTAATATGCTACTGCGACTGCGACTGCGACTCACATTTTGTATTCTATTCTAACTATTCGTCGAAGGAACTGCCTAGAAGTGAACTAAGCAAGCAGTGATCCCGATGTTTGAGGCGTCGGTCTCTCCTCGCCACAGATGAAGTGAAGTCTGTGACTATGAGAATTTATATCTAGTAATTTTTATAGCGTCTTCGTGATATGTTTTTCTATGTCCATAATATATATTTTTGACTGTCAAGGCTTATGTTCTATTTTTTTAAGTCCATAAGAAGTAATTTTGAATGTCAGAGTTTCTGACTTGTTTTTACTATGTCCATAAGACATAGTCGTGGATTTCAGAGTTTCTGATCTATTTTTCTATGTTCATAAGACATAGTCTTAAATACCTGAGCAATAATCAGACGCCCTATACTGTATAGCCATGTTACGGCTAGTCTAACTCTTTAGAACGAAAAATGGTGGAAATCAGGTTATCTAATGCTTTGTTCAATGACCTAGTTGGGTCTTTGAATGATACCAACCTCTAATCTTTCTGTTGCTGTATCTTTGTACGGTGATCGACTCATGGGTATGCTACTAGTACAGAGTAGTGGCCCGCGGGGTATTGTTTATTTTGTCTGGCCCCCTTCAGGTGCTGTTTGTATTAGTTAATGTTTAACTGTTTGCAGTTATTATAGTTTGTATCCAGACTTGTGTTGGTATTTAAATAAACTATTGAATGAGCAGGCAGTACTAATGAGGAATAGACCGGCCATAGTATCTTTACAGCCTGGATTCCTGGTAGCTCGCCAATAACTATTTGTAAACTTATTGTTCCTATTCTAGGAACTTAACCTTTGTAACTCGTAACTCAATATGGATTTAACTCATGCTGGCTAGCTCATTTAACTGCAAACGTTGTAACTCTTTAAACTAGGACTGTTTTTAATTAGGTATTGTTAACTAGTATTCTTTTAGATACTCATTAGGTTAAAGTCTAGCAGCCGCAAGGTTGGAGCGATGTTATGTATTGTTGCTTAACCTTAAATCAATAATTGCTTCCTATTTAAATTGTCGTTGTGATGAGGCAGACGCTTCATAGTAGAATGTGTGTTCTACTTTAACGAGTTAGACCCTTTCTAATAAACACACAACCATACTTGATGGTTGCAGGTCAAACCTAGGTGCTTCACACCTAGTGCTCCCAATTGGGGCGACAATGTCTGAAGTAACAGATATAATTCCCTTCAATAAACCATGGAACGTTTTGTATATGATCTCATCAAACCAATTGTATTATTTTCAACTTGTTTAAATTTAAATAAACTGATTTGTTAGACTTGTATATCTCGCTTATGTTTGATCATTACCATCCTTCTTTAAATATATAGGTAAATGTATTCATCACTTCTACTATCAGATAGGAGAAGCGGCCATTTCCCAAGATGACAGCCGTAGCAAAACTTTATTTTTTGAGTACTTACTATGTAGGCCTATAAACAAATTCATCTGTTTGTAAAAGTTTTTAAAACTGATTGAGAAAATTTTGAGCTAATATGACTACACTATCTCTCATACAACTAATTATTAATTGTATGTGTGTGTGTGTCACGAGTTTACTGTCTGCCAGAGCTATCTCTATTTGCAAGGTTACTCAAAGTCGAAGGTATAAAATACCTGAGTGTGTTTGAAATTCTTAAAGAAACTAAACCGTTTTGTAAGTCTCTGTTTTATCATAGTTAAGGTCATATCTTATTTTTTAACACCCAATACTGTTTCCCGCCTTGGCCTGGTTCAGTTTTTTTTTAATCAATCCATATATTTTTTCCCCTACCGGCTTGCTAGGTTTATTGTAGCTTCATATGCCTTATAATCTAACTTAATATTAGAACAGACTCAACACCCAGCCCCTGGCAGTTAATATTCATCACTGTGAAAGGGCAAACCCACATTTCACCAATCATCTTAATGACAGTAAAAATGTGTACGATGTTGCTGGAGAACTTGGCTTGGGGCACTTTCTTCTACCTTGATCTAGCAACATTCTTTACCAAAACCTTAAAATATTATATAACAATTTAATTGGCTCACCCGGGGGATGGGGCAGTTGATCCCCCCCTCCCCTCCCTCAAGGACCAAATAATTTCTATACAAACTTAAAATAAATCAAGTTGAACTATAAAATCGAGCACTGAATATATTGTGTTGAATGATTATTAATCTACATTTTTTGGTTTAATAGTAATAGGCAACTAATTTAAACAATATGCCAAGAGAACAACACTTCCAAATAGCTTCTAGAGGCAACTCATTCTAGAAGATGTGACAAGCGAAGGCCAATCCAAATAGCTTTTAAAGGCAACTAAATTATTTAAAAAAATTAATGAATGAACACTCCAAATAGCTTCTGGGTGCATCCACATTTTTTACTCTTCACTAGAGAGGGTTCTCGGACTCCCCTTTGAGTTGGAGGGCAAAACTATTTTTTTATAAAGGCCTTTGTTTAGCTAACCACCTTCATCCATAATCCATAATCCCTCCACCCCCAAGTAAATTTCTGGATTCACCACTGACTTAGCTTATGTATACAAAGGTGATTATAATAGTGACCAATAAGTTATAGATTCTTTCTCTTTCATCTTTTGAAAGAGGTCAATGTGTACCAGTGCTGAATAACTATTTACATGCCTTAATACTGTTTATCTAAAGTCTGTTGAACATCTGCTGGTTCAGTCGTTTACTGTGAGCGCAAGGTAAGAATATTTTATATTCCTTCATTATCTTTCTTTTTACATAAAGTGGGAGAATAGGAGTGATCTCTTACAATATTTGAAATTCATAAAAACAACAGCATATCAAAATACATTACCTTATATTTGTGTATTTAAAAACTTCTTATCTCAAATGTGAGGGCACATTACATTTTATTCTTTTTTTACATGAAAAATTACCTAATTTGTATCTGTGGATTTCATGTTACTATTGTTATAGTAAAAGGAAATTAATACTGTTTAGGAAAGGGAAGACATCCCAGATATGTCTATAGTAAAAATAAAATACATAGAAACTCAACTCATCTAGTTACTAATATAATGTAAATATTATTAGCTCGATTAACAAAAATGTGGTTGGGGTTTAAAACAAACTTTTAGCTCAGCTGCACTAGAAGTCTAATAATCTCTAGATTACTGTGTATTTATATATTAGGAAACACAGAAGGGTTTATTCCAAAAATGAAACCTTGTCAAAATTACAACTTTTTCAGGAAACACAAAAATGTTTGTCCCTTCATGTAAGTGCGGTCAATTAACCTGATATTTTTTTCTTTAAAATGGCTTACCAAAAGTGGTATTTTTGGTTGCATTTCAGTTCAATACATTTAATACTGACTCAGCAAAACGATTATTTTTGATTTGACAAGTGTTGTTCTTGTAGGAATACTATAGTAAAACACACATATTTTGATTGTTTGTAAGCTATTTTTACTATACAAAAACATATATTCAACTTAAAATGGCTAACTGACTTTAAAATCAATTGATGAAATCATATAACAATTCACATTGATAAAAAAATAGTTGATACTGTATGAGAAAACGAAGAATTTTTCTGCAAAAACAACACTTGTCATTGAAAAATTAGGGTTTTTGTAAGAATTCTCCATGACAAATGAACTGATCTAAGCCCTAGCCGTTTTTATATGACAAAATATATTTTTGTAAGAAATGTTTGTTCTAAACAGTAGACAAAACTATAAAGACAATATATACAAATAAATATCATTTTGACCTAAAATTGACAAGTGTCGTTTTTAGAATAAACCCTTCAATTTTTCTTTGCTTATCTGGTTGTCAGAGCAATTTTATATGATACAATAATGACCTATTTTAGGAAGCTGGTCAACAACAATGCTTAGGGTAAAACACGCACGAAATGCACTTACACCCTAATTTGAAATATAGTAAAAGAATAGATATAAGGGTTATCATGATATCAATAAAAAATAATGTATATTATTAGTTTGATAATGTATGTATTCTGATAGCTCTCCGTTGACTGCGGAGATAAACGACTAATAAAAGATCCGTGGGATCCAAATTAAGGTTAACGTGAAAAGAAACAGTTAAGTGTTTAAAAAGTATCCCACGTAATATTGTCAGATAATGCTTCCAAGCCTTGATTATTCACATAGAGTTACCATGGATTCTATTATTTTAAAATAATCACTCTGAAAAATCCCTCGAGCGTTAACGGCAGCTTCATCCAAGCCATAGCTACTGATTAGCTACTGATGTCTTGTAGACACATATTAAACAATTTAGGTGACAATAGTCCAACCCTTACATTAATGATATATTAATATAATATTTTTAATTTAAAAAATTATATATCTTTAAGAAGATATTTCAAATCGTATAGTTTATAAAAAAAATATCATTGATCAATATTATTAAATTGTTGACAGAACCAAAATTCAAAATAGTAAAATTTTGTTGATATAAAGAGGAATTTGAGGCAAAATAATATAATGTAAATGTTATGTTTATAATGATATGAGTATTGGCAATTAATGTTAAAAAAGGATGAATGCCTTACCCCCCCAAAAAAACAGTATTGTCTCAGGTGAGCGAAACACAATGCCAACAAATAAATATAAAATACATTAACAAGGGTAAAGACATAGCACACACACCACAAATAAAGCTCCTACCTTTTACAAAAATATTTCATCAACATATTACATATATTTATACACATTAATATTAAATTAAACCGAACAGTGAATATAATGTTTTGAATAGATTACTTTTCTGAAAATAAAAATAATTCTCGCACACTTTATCCTAGATTTAATTCACGCTATCTTGTGGGTCTCCATGTTTTATTACGATAGCGGCATAAGAGAACCTTCTTGAACGCTTGTCTGAACACTTTGTTGAATATGGTGTAAAAAATAGGGTTAACCATAGAGCTTGCGTAACCCAACCACGTGACAAAATCAAACACCCCATGATGAATGTTCCTCTCGCAGTCAGCACACAGCGTTGGAAGGAGATTAAGCACGAAGAAAGGTGCCCAAAGAATCACAAAAGTGAAAAATACAACACCAAGAACGTATGTTGCCTTTTGCTCGAGTCTGATTATCCTCCCGTGCCTTGACGAAGTCCGGGATATTACACTAGAATTTCTGCTGTGGGGATTCCTAACCATACCGGACCGACTTAAACCTCCTCCTTCATTGCCGGCTGCATACGCCATTAACAAACATGGGGAGGATGTGTTGTCACTCTTAGATTTCTGTTGCCTGCCCTTTGTAATACCTGTATAATGTCTCAGCGTTGCTGCACGATGGAGTAACGGTGCCTGATTCACGCTGTTAACTATCAGTGAATTGTTTATCGAGGAGTTGTTGTCAAGCAAAATCATCCGAGAATTTGTTCCAATATTAGAACCTATTCTATGCACTCTTTTCGAGCCCGATTCCCAAGTCACCACCATGTTACCGCCGACAGCACACCCTTCGTTTCCAGTTCTACTTTTGAAAGTACTGTCCAACAACCTACCTCTTCTGGTAGGTGACGTGGAAAGACTTGATGTTGGGGAAGAGCCTGCACTAATTATTTCTACCTTCAAGGTGTTATCATTTTCACCCATCCTAGGCATCATGCAATTGTGCTTCATCCTTTCATTCCTCTCGGTAGATATTGGCAAGGGTACTTTGGTTTTCCCGTCTACACTTTGCTCCCCGAAATAGGGACACGTACATGGAGGAGGTAATGGGAAGGGCATAACTGATTTCTTTCGCTCCTTAGATTTATGAGGCGAATTAACTATCTCAAAATGTGAAACGTCATTCTCTTCTGTTGTATTGGGAGCACTGCTATCGGATTCCTCCGACAATTTGGAGGCCAAGGACTGGTACTGGTCGATTGGAGTAAGGCCCACTGTGGGATCTTGATCCTCAGAGGATGATGATGACTCACTGATGTTTATTTCTTGACGTTGATCCAGGAAGTTTGTTACGTGCCTGTTGAATGAAGGAGACTTCCCAAAGGAGTTTATAGACTGCTCGTGAAAGGAAAAGGTCAGTTCCCGTCCCTTGCGATCTGAGACTGGAGACGATTCTTGTAGTTTCAGGGATGAGCGAGAACAACTTAAGCTCTCAGGGGCACTATTTTCACGTCTCCTGGACAAAATACAAAACAATTACCCAACATAAATAAAAAAACAGAATCAATTTAACTTGTGTTCGATACTGTGAATCTTAAAGATAACAAAAGCGTACCTTAGTATCTCAGTGGAATTCACGTTAGCACTGGTAAATTATGATTTCATTTCAGAAAAGTAATTGTTGCGTTCAATTTTATCAGTAAGGGATCAAGCTAACTGCTTACTTGGTTACGAGTGATATCTCTTTGTGGAAGTGAGTAGGAGAAGTCACAGGGAAGTTCTCCAGTCCTCGAGACAGTCGGAGCATTTCAGCGCCAAAATGTTGGAGCGCTGTCATGGTGTTTGGAGTTGGTTCTGGAATCGTTGAATCCTGAAGCCACAGCTCGTGCGTGTCGAGTGTCGTTAATTCAGTGTCTGTTGATCCCGCTGAATGTTGGTGTTGAGTGGTATGGCAGGAAGATGGAGGGACCTTGTTCGAAGGAAGGAGTAGGCGCCGCCACGTGCTTCTTCTTTCCACACCTTCAACAACAAGTTTTATAGGAATATCTGTCTGTATTCACGATAAACATTTTCCAAATTTAAATCATCAGGTATTTGGAATAAGGGTTCATTTGTAAAATACCACCTGCATAAACGATATAAAAGCGTTAGTTCTTATTGTTATCTTGGACCAGGGACTTCTATAAGGGTCGTTTGGATAAAATATACTATATATCTTTTCTTTATAATAATACAATATGGGCTATTAGGAACTAAAAAATCCACAGTGTTAATTTCAATTTATTGATGATAGTATTAACCCAAAGTTTGAGTGAATCCTTCCAGTTCCAATTTATTTGGAAACCTAGTAAGACGTTGTTCTAAGAAACACTATTTTCTGAGCTGAGTTATTAGTGAGCATAGGACTTTAGAAACCACTTTAAAATAGACGCAACAATCAGCCTCTCAGATGTCAACTATTATTGTTCGACTCTTGAGCATGCCCACTGTAATGGCTTTATTTTTAAGCTAATCACTTATAACTTATAGTGGTCTTAGGGTAAATACAAGGTTGCAACTAAAAGGTAATTTCTCCTTATCTATCACTCCAACCACCATCACTACTACTACTAGCTCAGTCACTCGGTCAATACTATAACAAAGTGTTGTGATGCTAGAGAGAGTGGGGAAAAGAGAGGGTGGCGACTATATGGTCCTGAAAATCATAATAACGCTGTGGGTGTGAGAGTTCCTCGGCTTCTAGGCTCAGGGGTGGATTTACGCATAGACATAGTAGGCACGTTCCTACGGCGGCAGATTTTAGGGGCGGAGAATTTTGAATGAAGGAAAAAAAAAACTTTTTTTTTCTGACAATTAAAATAATTTTATGGCTTCATCGTGTGTGTGACTGTTGTGGTTTGCTGTATCTGCGTACCAACATGACTTAATTTACTGACAATCGTTTTAATTGAAGGTCACTTATTGGATAAAATGGTTGTCTGGCACCATCGACCGGTTCACTCAGCAGAAATCAAGGCGAAAGACACTAGCCTATATACTATTTTCTTATTGTGCACATGCCAATATTTTATCCGTAGAAACATGTTCTACAGTCTACTAATGCAGAATATATTTTTAAATTATATAATATTTGAGTTTGTGTGCTGTGGTAGTGCAATACCAATTAGGGCAATACCGACAAACATGCTTCGTGATGTCATGACTAACTTCAGAGCAGGACTTGAGCAATGTGTGAATGAAAATGAAGGACGTTTGTAAGACGATATTTTCCATACCTAGCTTGTGTTCTAAAAATTGTTTCATGGTGTAAATAACAATGTCAAAATATGCTGAATTTAATGACAAAATGTAAACAATTTTTTGTTCGAAAATACAAAAGTTATTACACTTGAAAAACCATAATATATTTCTGCCGTACCCTATACCAATGATGAAAAATATAAATATTAAATCACGAAAATTCTGATAGTAAGATTGCTTTAATTTATTTAGTTGAAATAGTAAAAATTATTTGTACTGTAGTTTTGAAATTTTAGTTTAGATGTAAAATAAAATATAGAGCTACAAGTGCTGAAAGATAATGATTAAAAAGAGCTAACATCTTTCATGTCCAAAGTCCTAGAAAGCTATTTTTCTAGGGGTGGTCTGCTAGAAAATTGTACTATGGCTTTAGGCTATAAAATATTGTATACGTGTTATATGAACACCAGTGGCGGATTTACACATTTGCCGCAAGTAGGCTATTCAAATTTTGCCGCCCCTACCTACCTCTACAATGTGTCAGTTCCTAGATTATTTTTACAATCCAACGATTTAGTTAAGATTGCACAAGAAATAGTTTTTGGGTATATTTCTGAGCTAATAAAAGCTCAATCATGTACAACTAATAAAGCGGGGTAAGGTATGCCTTAATACTACTTACACAATAATGCACATTCGGTAAACATAATTAAATAATTTTTGAAGTAAATACGGGACGGGACTTCCCCGTTTGTATCGCCGCTCTATATCTATCTCTCTCGAACTCAATGCCACCAACACCACGCGGCGTATGCCTACAGCACGACCCCGCTTCGGCTCCGGTGCACCACGCCGCGCTCGTGCAGTCAGGTTCGGCCAGACACACTTAGCGAACGGTCATGTCACTCGTTCCCGCGCCGCAACCAAACGCGACTACGCAAATTGTAGAAAAATTTATCTAAGTGGTGAAACATATTACATGTTGAATTGTTTGTGTGGACCTAATAACATTTAGGTATATAAATATGAATCTTTTTAATTTCTGTAAGACAAAAAAATAAATAAAAAAAATTGCCCCAAATTTTCCGCTCCTAAAATCTGCCGCCCTAGGCTCCAGCCTACTAAGCCTGTTGGTAAATCCGCTACTGATGGACACTCCTAGGAAGATCCCGGTTATAACCCAGGAAGACCGAGGAACAATACATGAATGATCCATGCACTGCCCATCAACTTGGGTTCAGCCATGTTCTCAAACAATCACATTAGCGACAGACTATCCCTAAGCCATGCACAACCTCAGTATTTTGGATACACCCTAGTCTTGGGGTCAGGCCCTATGAGGGTACATCGTACCCGGGCCCGGGAGTCTAAAACAGGCCTGGGAATTTCCTGGGATCTCAGAAAATGTTAGCATACATCGAAGACTAGCAGTCATATTTCCACTACTAGTAGGCCTACTATAGCTAAATTATTAGTAGAGGTATAATATTTATTATTATTATTTTCTTTTTTTATGTATAAAAGTATACATTAATATCTTTTGCTATCTCATTTTTTTTTCAGCTACCTAGCTAATTCTTAGACAGGATTAATGTAAAATGGAAGGGGGCCCAAAATAAAGCTTTGTATCCCCTTATAAAATTCCTCTCCGAGGCGATGCTTGGGGTTCTATTTTCAATCACCCTTTAAAAGCAGGGAATACCTCGTTTCGCAGGGGTTCGTTGTTATCAACATACAAACTGGGGCCTACAAAAGAAGGCTGAGTTAATACTAATTTGAGATTTTCTAGTCGAAATTTAAAATCATTAGATCCTAAAATCTTATATTTAAATAGTTATATATATATATATATATCTTTGTTTCCTTCGTGAAGATACAAGCAACCATAGCGTGAAATACTTTTTTTTATTACGTGTTGTTGTTACTGACTTTGCAATCGGGTGCCAAGCTACACACTTCTGCTTCTTACACGACAAGGTTTTTCTTCCACATCGTAATGCACTATGTGATTGATGTTATTACTGACCTAACGAGGGTGTGCCAAGCCAACCACTAGACCAGCCTGCACCTTCTCCTCCTAAGTTCTGCTGTTGCAACGCTAGAAGTCTCACAGTAAGTGCATATGTGTATAGCATCACACCCAGTGGGATGTAGAAACAAACTATGGAGCCGATGAGCTTGTACAGAGGATCTGGGATTTGGCAGGTCCCTTCAACCAGCACCGAATCGTGGTCCTAGGGACATACATTAATCCATTAGCAATTAGCATTAAATATTACACACGCATAAGATTATTAAGTTTAGATTAGACAGATAAACAATGCTATTAAGCCTAAATCAGCCACGTAAAAATATTTATAAGCAGCTGGAAGAGTTTATCACGATTTTGAAATAAATTAACTAGTTTATGAATTCTGTATTCAAACCAATATAGTATATGCCACTAGTCTAGAAAAATCTCAATGTAAAGAGTATCTTATGTCTAAAAAAGTTTGGTTGTGCTACTGAGATAAAGAGACCCAAAAACACAAAAAACTTGACCTAATATATATTAGTGTAGGCTAATAGTCCATATATATTTTTGTATAAAAGGTTCCTTGCACTTAGAAAGTTGGTATGGCTACCTAGCCGCTAGGAACCATGAATATTATTATCCTCCAATATATAAATACAGTAAGCTCCCGACTATCCGCTTTGCGGCTTAACCGTCACATCGCCAACAACAGGGATACATTTTTTGGAAAACGCCACGTTGATGGAGAATACAGGGCTACAGATTGTTGTAATCAGTAAATCCTTAGGGAAAAGATAATGGCCAGAGAGGTAAAAGGTTAGTGTTAAGGGAAAGGAGGCCTTTCGGGGTTGTACCTGCTTAATTATCTAGAACAGGAAGATGACACACTCCTATCTGACAAGCTGATATTAAGGAAAATACATAGCGGGATAAGGAAAAAGGAAGTAGAAGACTAATACAAACTTTTTAAGTGATGTGTCTATTTGGAGTATACTTTACATTGATTTAAAGTGTTCTTTTATTAACTTAGTGTGTGTGACGCAGTCACGATAGGCGAGAAGGCCCCCTACTAGTTTGAATTGAACGTGCTGCAATCTCTTGCTTTACTAAATACGCGGATTATCCGCGGCACTCCTCTACTACATTATTGCGGATAGTCGGGAATTAACTGTAAGGGGGGAAAAAATTATAAATGACAAATTCTTAGCTTCTCAGCTGGTAGGTTTTATATATATACTCAGGGGCCACAAGGGCTAGGCCCGACCAACATTTTTCCAACTTTTTATAAGATAAAAAACTATTATTTTATTTCTTTTTATTTTATAAAATATTTTGGAAAAAACATGAATTTGAAGTGGAGCACTAAGCTCTGCACGCAGTGAATTATTGGATCCGTTATACAGTATTCCAGTCAGGATTATTTATTCCTCACTGCAAACGTCACGCGAGGACTGTACCGGCGCTCTTATGACTGAATATAGAGGCTGAAGTGAGCCAACTATGACAGGCCCTCTCAGAAAAGCCATACCCAGTGTGACATGTATCTCAAGGTCAATGCACCCTATCTTTCCAGTACGAGCTTTACACTAGCGAATGGAGCTAGTCTAAGTAGGCCCACTATACGATAAAGGTGGTCTGTATTTTGTTTTTTCGTTTACGTGTCAGTGTTTTAGTATGTGCTATGACCCAAGAATTAAGATTACGCGTATCAATGGTTAGTACAAATTAATAAAGTTTATAATTTATTTTAAAAAATCCATTTTCTTCATTAAAATTAAAAGAAAAACTTGAGATTAAACGATTAGGAGCACATCAGCCTTATGACTTTACATTTATCCAAGTGGATGGCAAGAAAAAAAGAACTTTTTCTAATACTTAGTTTGGTCAACAATTCTTGTTAACTGTGAGTGTAGAAAAACAGAGCTTATTTTGTTATTAAATTTATTACTCGGCTGTGAGGTGTTGTGGACAACAGCAGTCTGTAAGGATCTTAAACATTTAAGATCGTTCATCATAGCAGGCCCAACTGAGCTTCCGGCTCGCATCTGCGATTATGTGTGTGCGCGTGAGGCATGGGAGTAAAAGGGAAAAGAAAACACCTACGATATGCCAGAAATGTATGTAGTGCATTTGTATTTGAATGAGTATTCGAAATTTTCCGTGGTGACGATGGGGGGACGAAGAGACAAAGTTTCTTACAGTATGTGCCTATTATGACAGAATGAATATTTGTGCACAGTGCTTATCTGTGAAGCCATTCCAATTTAGTCGGAAACCGCCTTTTTGATGTAGTTTTTATTTATTTCACAGCCGTTGCACGTGTGACGCTGTAGTCATTGCTTCTAACATTACATACAAGATAAACAATATTATAAACAATAACTTAATGAACAACAAACATTCTTCTTCTTAATTATTAGCTAACTTAAAACTTTATTCTTCATAATTATTAGTTAACTTAATTTTATGAAAATAGGTGAAAACCTATGGAAGTAAAAATAAAAATACAAACTTATTTTGTAATAGAACTCAATCTATAAAGGATATAACAATGGTTAGAAAATGCGGTGCGGTGCGGGTCGGCTTCATGTAGCCATAGCTTTATCGTTCTAACGGAGTATTGAGGCATTTGTAGCATGGAGACCATGGCGTCATATGACCAGACATGCTACGCCGGCTCATACCAGAACTAGCTTCAGTTTATCAAGTGTGTTAAAAGGGCTGGTTGGGTCAAATCTTTTCAGGAGGTAATCGATAGGTCTCTTCTTAATAGTGAATGTATTGTACGATTAAACTCGTCATGTAAATAATCGATCATATAGATCCACAGATACAATCCCTTAGACATGAATCGTGTCTGCATCATGTTCTTGAGCGTTCGATTGAATCGTTCTACGACGCTGGCCTGAAAATCACTATACATAAAATAATGGTTATTCCTCTTCCTTCTCAAGTAAGCCTTGAAATACACATGGTAACATTCTGAACCGTTAATTATCAGTTTGAAGATGATGAACGGGAGGCAAACCGTTCGATGTTACTGTCGAAGGACGTGTACCATAGTAGCAGTAACCTTCTTTCCAGTATTAGCCTTGATGCGTATAGCCTAGACACGTTTGGAATAGGCATCAATGACTGTAAGAAGATATTTGTAAACTTTATTCGATCTGGAATAGGGTATCACCTCAACTAGATCAGCATGTAGCAGTTCGTTCAGTACACTAACATGTCTTCTGAGAAAACGATGCCTTGCTGGACGATGTAGTTCACGTGCAATCTCCTGTGTGACGCTCTTGTTTGTGGGGGAAGGGAGTGTGGAAAATACACTTTATAGAATGATATCAGCCCCACGTAGATGTTCTATGATTGAGATGATCTCATTGCTGTGGGAAGAATGAGCAGCACTGAATAAGGCATGCAAGAAACATCAGCGATAGGCCAGCTCATTAGGATCATCTCCATAAGTTTAGTCAATCCATCTTACACTCAGTCTCGAACATGCCCTTTCTCTTAAGCTAATCATCCTCTCTAAACAAGGGTTAATGAGGCGGTGTGTTCAATTCGACCCGTGGGCTAGATAATTTAAATGTGTTTAGTTGTGAAGCAAGCTTTTTTAAACACAGTAAAATTGTAATGTTAAAAAAAATCACGCCAAAATCAACATTTCCAAACTGAAATCTTGCCCAAAATATGTATGGCAATGTTTGCATCCCCATATTCATATGAACAAGTGTTTATAACCATGAAAATTAGAAAAATTGATCTTAGAAACCAACTTATTGATGAGCATATGTATGTGTGTATAACTATGAGGTATTGTCTACAAACAGTTACCGTTCAACTCTATAACTGAACTGCAAGAAGCTGTGTATACAATTTCTTACATCTGAAAAGGATAGTTTGAGATAAGAGTACTTCAAAACAAACAATTCCTTGCCACAGATAGATCAAGTTTTTGCTACTTAGCTACGAGGACCTACGCACAGTGACTTTACAGTGAGAGTTTTAGCTTATAGTAATGAACTCTGAAGTATGGAATATCGTACATAAACAGTACCTTTTAAATGTGACTTATTTTTTTATATGAGCTAGTGGGGTCCTACAACAGACACTACCATACAGATCATATGGTTAGACTTACTAATAATCCACGCTGTACTAATATCTTCTGTTCGCAGAGTAGTTTACCCGTACCCTTGTTTGCACACTTTCCCTTTCGAGCTAATTATGTTTTGTTTCTGCTACAGTGCGTCTGTCTACCTTCCTCTGATCGACCGGGGCAATAGGGCTGTAATGGTTGTGTGTATCACCCAACTACACCCCCTTTTTTTAATCTATTTTCTTCCCCATGCGTCTGTGTGCTTTTATAGGTTAGATACCTTTTATTACAGGCTTATGCAGTTCTTTTTACGAACGACCCATGCATTTTCTCGTGGATCTAAGCTTCGATTGAAGAACGCGACAGACGTTACTAATGTTTTATTGTCTGGGAGAGTAGATGGTCGTTGAAGAAATCGTTATGAAAATGTAAGGCTCTATTTAAAAAAGTATATTCCTTACGCAATACGAATTAGATGAAAACAATACAACGTACAAGTTCCCACAAACAC
The DNA here is from genome assembly GCA_902155825.1 of Timema genevievae. Lineage (NCBI taxonomy): Eukaryota > Metazoa > Arthropoda > Insecta > Phasmatodea > Timematidae > Timema > Timema genevievae. The sequence goes on from CABFWO010000064.1 coordinate 218,340, forward strand.
TTAGAAGCGTAAGTTTATACTAATATTTTACATCTGGCATCTCCCTCTGTCTTTGGCACAGTCGAAATATCCTTTTATACATTTGAATTCATGAAGGAAATGGAAGTGGGAGGGAAGAAGGTAAAATATAGTTCTAAGCTCACGGCTCTTAATGAGATAACACATTCCATAACAAGAGAGGAGAACTCTACTAGCTTTCTGAGCTTGGAGCTGTAGTTTTCAAGGGTGGAATAAATACTGAAGATTAAACACCCTTCTCAAGATTTCAGCCAGTAAAAAAAAAGTTTAGAGAAAATATTTTGAATAGATGCTTATAAAACAAATTTTCTTCGAACAAAAATTATTTAAAATATAAAGTAGATATTTCAAGATGATTGTTTTTTTATAAATTAATAAAAAAAAGAGGGAATTTTACCTTCCTAAGAGTCCTCTCCCTCCTCAGTAAAAAAATAGACAGATCGTTTACTGCTATAGTTTCTTTTTCCTCGCACTAATGTCTCCCTAGATTCTAATCTCCCTATCTTTTGTCAGTGCTCTACCTCATGACTTTCCTTTTGACTAATTTAGGTGTTCTTCTCTACCTCTCGACTGCATGAATTACGTTTGTGCGTGTACGATGTGTCAACCCCTTTTCCTTTATAATTTTCCCCTTTCATAGCCTTAAAATTGGGAATTTTGACTTCTTAACATAGTATTCATTATGTTTTATTACAGTCCCAGATGAATGTCAGTGCACAGTTTCTATCAATGAAAAAAAAGAGGTAAATGAGTTAACCAATTGTTTCCCACTAAATTGTTTACTGTTTCTAACCTAATATATTTTTTGTTTTCCTACCTTATTCTCTTCCCACTGTCTGCGTTATATCTCCTTACTTCTTTCTAATATATTTTAGCTATTCACGTTTCTCCTGTTCCTCGAATACGTTATACACGTATGTGTACGTGGACTCTTCCACTAAGAGAAGGTACGGTTCGTTTCATCTCTTTTAAACATATATTGCTTCGGGAAAAAACAAATTTTAAGGGTTCGCTAGTGTCAGGTAAACGTAGGCATGCAAGGTGCCCTTTCTAAATGTTTGAATAGTTAAGGAGTGAGAGTGAAAGAAAACAGAAATGAGACGTACTGGAATGGTTTGAATACCTAGTCGGATCGCTGATGTTTCCGTGTTCTGGAGTTTAGGGGAAAAAATACTTTATGTTTGATGACCTATGGAAACAAAATATTCATCCAAATTCCACTTTCCCCTTATTCTAAGTTACTATCATAACAGATAAATTCCGCCATTAAAAGCCTCACGATGGGTCCAGACTTGTATCATATCCTCGTATCGTACCCTCGTCGCAATCAGGGCTGATGCCGGTAACTATATATACAGACCCTTTTGAGATCAAATTACGGCAAACCCGATCCTCGTTCCATCGTAGTTAGTGATGTGACCCATAATTTCCATCATTCATATGTTGTATCGGTGAATAAGAGGACTGGACCGGTAAAACCCAACCTATGACAGTGTTTGGCACAGAGCACGTCCAGACGTATCTTATCCTCACCCCTAGCGTCCTTTGATGCAAGGGTGATATACCAACTGGAAGCGGAACGCAGTGAGCTGATACGCGTATCGCTCTCATGATCAGTTCAAGGACACAGGAGCTCGTTCAAACTGACGCATTCAAGAAACACGTGGGGATACTATAGAAGGATCTGATAAAAGTGTATACTCGGCTTTGAATGCGCCCAAGACAAATAATAGTAATGGATATGCCTTTATTATCTCCCCATAATATTCCGTCTAAAGAACATGGCTTATCTTTTGATAGTCAAAATTATAAATATTTATAATATGGTATTATACAACACAGTTTCATCATGTATTCAATAATTTAAGATACCTGAAACTATAGTTCTAAGTCACCTGGTGCTAACTTCATCCTTACTACTGCCTTTGGCATTATCTGCTACTTGGTCAAAACGTATTTTTGTTGGGAGCTCAGCCATTTTAGCGCTGCAATACTACGTATGAGAGAAAAAAAATACATGTTTTTAAATCAAGGTGATACGATATTAAAGTCATCTTGATTTTAGACGTGTGAGATATAATTTGTGAACCTTAATAATAAATCTCTTTATTCCCCATCTTATCTAAACAAAGGCGCATGGAGTAGCTGCGCCTTTTGTTCTATTCTACTTGCCTTTGCCTTGTAAAAGCTCATAGCTGGGTTGCTCTTATTAGCAATACATCGATTCAGTGCACAACCAGGGGACTTTCAAGCTGCCATATAATTATTGTGATTCAATATACGTTCTAAGCTTTGAACGTTGTGGCCTCCGAATTGGATCTAAAAAGCAAAAGCTCAGAAGGAAATAAAAGTCGATGAAGCTATTAGTAAGGTGTAAAAGAGAAGAGGGAGGGAAAATCAATGGAGGCCAGTCCACGAACATGAGGAGGAGCCATCAGGGAATGGCATCTTAGAGATGGGGTTGACTAATGCCTCAGACAGAAAAGAAAGGAGTGAAATAATTAAGCGGTTTATTTTTAAAAAAAGAATTACTATTGGGATGCTGATATAATGACACACCATTATGCTAATTACTCTGGAGTATCCAAAAGTTGGTTTGATTTGTTTTATTTGCCAGATTTCCTAGCTGCCACTGTAACCTTGTTACAACGTATTAACGCTATGAGGTTGCTTGACTCACCATCCTGACCACAGTTGACCCGTCTCAGGCAAGACCACGACTCGACAAACACACCGCAGCACCGTCAATGTTGAACTGGCTCAAGAACCGAGGTTCACTTCCCACCGCGATAGCTGTGCCGCACCCAAGGATAAAAAAGGAAGAGCGGAATGCGCGAGCTCGATGCGCACCGGCAGCCGTGTTCAGAAACTCAGAGAACTTATTCAGCGCATGTTTGAAGGCGCATGGAATGTTAGAGCATATTCTAGAAGCATTCTACTCCTTAACCCTCCCTTCCTTGGTTCCCGCGCCTTGAGAGCACCTAGCATAGTCTTAGGATATATAATGGTAGGGTTCTGTGATGTAGACACACTCTGATCATAAGGTGAGCAACGAGCTTGTAAGTTAATTAACGTCAGAATATTCTAAGTTCCCTTTGGCTTTAAATGTTCTGTCTAATTCAAAATTATCGTTTTGGATTCACAATATTTAATTTGGTTGATTATTAACATTAAATGACTTTAGTAAATTTGCTTTTATAGCCATGAAAAGGTTTAATATCTTTGGACGGTTAGTTCAAAACGTTTATCTGGCTTTATATTATGATCTTTATGAAGGACATCTGGTTCTTGTATTTTTAACTTATAACCCTTTCTTATCCGCCTAACGGATGGTTTTTATATGCTTAGTACCGCCACCTTGGGAGGTCATAAATCAGATAGCGTCATTGTTCAGCTCTGCCTATTTTAATTATTTGAGGGATTATAACCATTTGTTATTTATTTGGACATTGTTTATTATTGTTGGAGATGTTGAAAATTTATTGTATGTTAATCAAAGATGGGGCCGCGAGTCGGCGAGTTTATACTCTTATTTGAGCTTTAATATTTAATGTTTTTACAGCCGTTTTGAGACGTAAGATCCAAAGTTAGAATATTTTGTGGTTCTTTTCAATATGTCCGATTTAGATGGGAGGATTTACGTTAAATGGGACCTCATTGTTATTGTTTGGACTATTTGGGAATCACCGGTAAATTCAACTTGATATCTATCTCATATTTACTAGATTTATTATTAATTACCTGGATATTTGTTCTGCTTTTTAATTACTATTATGACGGGGCTAATAAGTATTTAGTTTAGTATGAAGATCAATTTAATTATAGATTATATCATATATTTAAAGTCGCCATCTATGTTCGTAGGAAGACGTCCCGCAAATATCAGATGTTGATTATCTGCTGTTTGGGCATTGGCGGTCTTCTATGGTTCATAAAACCTGTTTTTGTTAATTATATTATTGTTAATTCCTGAAAGTTATTTACAATTTCAGCACCTAACGCTTTATTTTGTCTCACTCTCGCATTGAGCTGTATTTATTTATTACCTGAATAAAAAAACTCTCTTGTTACCATTCTCGGCTGTTATTTATGAGTAATGATAAATATGGGGTGCGGGGGGGGGGAGCAGAATCACCAAGACGTGATTGTTCCCAATTATGACTTGCTGAAATTGAAATTTGCTTCTAGTGTGCCACCACATTCTGGAGTATGGTTTTCACTTAAATGAACCAGTTTGGAAGTGGACTTCCACTCAACGCTTATTGTCTTGAGTTTAGGGATATATTTATCCCTCACCTTAAGATTATTTTTCTCATCATTCCTGTTGGGGCGATACCGTTGGTATATGCAAAGTGTGACTTGTATTGAGATCATCACGTGAAACGTGATAAAATACCACAGTCGGTAAAACGTTTGAAATTGTTGACATGAGTGAAAAAGTAAAAGAGCATATGGTATAGCTTACTGATATCATACGGTGTGTGAGATTATCCTTATTCATATGGTTAATGATACTCAAAATTCTTAATCCTAGTTGGTAATATTCAGTGGTACATTTATAAATGCTACCATCTAGACTGAGACTATTTGAATTGTTTGAATTCAATTTCGAATCATTATTAACTAAGGATCTCATAGAGAATCTCAAATCATTTAATTATCTTGAACAAACATATATTTTCATGGAACAACCTGCTGAAAGTGATTGTATGAATATAGAAATATGACACCAGGACAGGAATTTAAACCCTAGAGGTTCGGCTTTACGCACCAAACACTGTGTCAACTGAGATATCTAGGATACCTCTCACGGCATTGTATCAATCAACTATACAAACATCGAGGCATAGTATTGTGGCTACGAACCAAGACTTTCTAAAAGAACGCGTTACATTATAGGTCCAGTGGCGGAGCGAGATCTTTCTTTTTGGTGGGGCTAGGCAAAAGTTTCCTGATAATGAATTTTTCTCACCACGTGTTAACATATTAAATTTAACTCATTTAAGTTTGCCTCATTTTTAAAAATCACTAGAATTACAAAATCACTAAACAAATCTACAAACAGAAATAATAAAAGAATAGCGGGTTTTGAATTAAACTTACCAAGTGATGACATTACTTGTACAAAAGTTGGGCGCGTCTGTCTCTTAATGCCAGTTCATGAGTGTCACAGTATTATAAGCATTCTATTAATCTGCTTAATGTATGCCTATTTTTTGACATCTATTCATTGTGTTTTTGAACTGAAATTTTGAGCACGAAATTTATTTATGATGTAATATTTACTGTTCCAAATATTTTACACTTATATGTATTTTCCAAAGAATTTGAACATTCTTCATGTTTTTTAATTATCTTACTTAAATGTTTAATATCCTTACAGCCTACCGATGTCAACAGCTTCTCGCTACCAAATAATAAACAATAAAAAAAAGCCTCTTTTATTTACTCACAGTTAACCAGAATGGTTTACCAAACCCAGCATTAGAAAAAGTTCTCTTTTTCTTGCCACCTACCTGCATAAATGTTATGTCACTAGTCTGACCGTTTAATTTCAAGTTTTTCTTGTAGTTTTAATGAAGAAAACAAAATTTTTAATAAATAATCCAGTTAACTCATCTTTATTAATCCACTCGTCAGCTTACTTCTTGGGTCTTAACACATACTAAAACACAGACAGGTATATGAAAAAACAAAATATAGACCACCTTGATCATATAGTGGGCACGCTTAGACTGGCCCCATTCGCTAGTGTAAAGCTCGCACTGGAATAGTAGAGTGTATTGGCCTTGAGATACGTATAACATTGCCCTTGTCTGAATAGTCCGTCTGAGGGCCCTTGGAAGTCATGTGCACTTTTAAAGTTGCAATGGCGTCGGCTTAAAGGCCGGAAGTGATTTTTGATGGTGTCTGAATTCTCTTAAAGTTTACAATTGCACTCCTTATTGGGCACTTTATTAAGGGACACATACGACTTGCCCTTTATCACGCACTTTAGTTAAACTAGCTTTTTATATTGAATGAAAGTATTATATATATTTTGTGAAAATAAAATAAAGCATTCACATAATGTTAAATAAAACTAGTATGGTTTGTTCTTTGTTTATATACATGATGTTAAACGGTTAAATTTCTATTTCTAGTGTGAAAATCTCTTTCAAAAGGAAATTTATTTACGTATTAAAAGATCTTCAATAAAATTTGTTTGAGAATAATACTTTACATATATAAGTAAATTAATTAGGGCAATATATATTGATATAATAAGCGTATATATTTAACAATTTCTCTACATATGCTCTTTAGTATCCCTGCGTACATCGCGCTCCTTTTGGGCCGTTGCTGTGATTTCTTTATTTATTCAGCAGTCACTCATTCCGGCAAAATGTTTCAAAACAAGAGATCAACATGTAACTTAAGCAATTTATTTTGGAATTCCTATAGGCCTATGTATTTATCTGGTAATACTTTTACATGCTTTAAAACAACTTGATATTAATGTAAGCTAAGCTTGTCAGCTTCTCAAAAATTGTAAGGTTTATAAAACTGTGATAAATACGTTTTTTTAACAATAACACATAAAGGGGTTAAATAAATTAAAAATATAGCTTAACCTCATTTTACTTTTATCTAAAGATAAATGATAAATATGAATTTTCACCTTAAAAAATGTCACCATTGACGCCATTGACAAAACACTATCAAAATTCAATATTGTTACCATGGAAACGCATGTTTCAGAATTAGCCACCAGATGGCTCTAGCTATACTTTGCTGTCCGAAAACTATCATGCACCCTATGTACTTAAGGGTGCCAGAAACGTGTTATATTAAAGGGTGCAGTAAAGTACACAAGTGCGTAGGGGACATACTATTCAGAGACAGCCATTGAGTGTGGATTCTCTGAGAGGGCCTGTCAGAATTGGCCCATGTCAGCTTCTATATTCAGTCATTAGAGCACTGCTACAGTCCTTGCTTGACGTTTGGAGCAAGGAATGATTAATATTGACTGGAATACTGTATAAAGGATTCAATAATTCACTGCGTGTAGATAGTGTGATAGTGTTCCACTTTATATTAATGTTTTTTCCAAAATATTTTAAAGAATAAAAATATTAAAAGAAAAAATATGTTTTTATGTTAAAAAAGTTGGTGTGGCCTGACCCCTGTGGCCCCTAAGGACCCTAAGGCGCCACCCCTGATTATAGCATTGAAGTTAAGCAACAAAGAGTTGTGTGCTAGACCACGTTAGGAATATTACATTTAAACCAATACGTCTTTTCATTAGAAATTCTGATGGAGTGAGTGATTCCACAAGTATATTAAAATGACACTAGTACAAGGATTGTTCTGTATTTACACACTCTATCCACCAATCAGCTTGGGATGATTGGACACTTGTACAATTCCCACGCGCAAAATAGAATATCGATGATATATCCGTTTTTGATCAAATTAGTCACATAGCCCATATTGATTTGTGGCACTAGTCAATTCTAGATGGCAGCCCAGAGGGTTTATTATCCACTACGGGATGTATTTAAATTTAAATAATTTTTTTTATCTAGAACTAACCAATATCGGGTAGTAGTCCTCGGTCAAATCCTACATTTTTTCTTTCTTTAGTACCACATCTTATTATTGGTTCAGGTTATACGCATATGTACTAATTACGCTAATTAATTAGGGATGAGGAAGTTTGAATTTAGAGGAAGTGTACCCAAATTTGCATGGAGGGAAAGTGGAAAACCATTTGGGAAAAACCACCCTCAGTACACCCAATCGGGATTTGTACCCTGATCTCCCTGTCATCCGCAGTCAAGCCTAGCAAGAAAGTGACGCATTAGGCCACGTGGCCACCGAAGTTATACGTATAACTGTAAGGTATCGAGTCAGAGTATAAGTGAACTTCGAGCTTCCATGGCAGCAATTGTCCTAATATTTTCAGAATCACTGTCAGTCTGGCATCGCAGCACTGTCCTGAATCAAATCATGTTAATGTAGGATAGTGTGACGGCAGCATTCCCACGGCAGTACCGTCAATTACCGCAGTCACTTGCACCGTGGGAACAGGGTTTGTATCCCACTGCCACGACAGTGTGACAGTGAGCCATTTCCTTTTCGTGCCAGTATCTGTTGCGTCTAACAACCTAAACTAGAATTTAGTTGAGTATTAATTTAAATGGTTCAGCAGTTCAACTGAAATGTCTTAATCAATTCGAAGAATATTTCAAAATGATTGAGAATATTCTCATGCTGGCTCCTTGCAGCAGCGTGTTTGATATCCCTAGTCTATCATTTAGTGCCAATCATTTTCTTATCCACTTCTGTATCTTTTTCGTACGTCTATTTACTTCAATATCAATCCGTTCTTCAAATACTCTACTATTTATACTTTAGCACCGCGTCTTACTACCCGTTCGGGTTAGAACTTAGGGAGGTTGAATATAGAGGAAGTGAACAAGCATTTGCATGTAGTGAGGGCGGAAAACAATTTAGGGAAAACCACCCACATTTCACCCGAGCGAGATTCGAGTTAATTTATTTATGTGGAATATATTATTTTGTATAAGACCCACACCAATGCACACGCTGGCAAAGGCGTATCTTATCTAGATAACCAATAACGGGGAGATAAAAGTTGAGATCCTGGCTGGGTGCAAGAGTATGTTTTTCTTTATGGGTTCTCACTCTTCTTCCACGCATATGCGGGTATATTTCCTCTAAGCTATAAATTCCTCATCCCTACCCCGTTAGTGTAAATAGGCTTATGTGGGTTGGCTTAAAGGGCATTGAGATGCTCAGGACAAATAATTGGTCTAAGAGTGTAATGAAGTAATAAGGCTGCCATTGTGCCATGTGCTAACACTTCTAATTTATCCTTTCATTCAAAAACCACCGATTGAGCTGAAATTTCGTTTAGGCATAACTCAGACGTTCGATTAACATATAAGGATAGGCTAGTTAAAACTACTTATACCACTTAACCTAAAAAGCTAACCCCCCCTCCCTTTCCCCTTTAGTTCCCAGACGTATCTCCTGAACGGCTGGGGCTATGGAGTCTCCCTTCGGGTGGAGGGGTACCCACCGCTGCCTACCAACTGGCTCCCGGTTCCTTTTATGCTTATCCCAATTGAGTCCCAGGCAGCGTTTGTACTATCTGGGTCCGAAACAATAAATTCAGGGGTGTAAAATAAGCTATTAAAATAAACATTGAAACTAGGAGACCCAAATCAAATTCAACTAAAAATATTAAGAGCACTAAAATGTTAAAATTGAACAGCACTATCATTATATTAATTGAATATTAAGATACATGCAGGCCTAAATAAAAGTGAACACAAATTTTTTTGTATATTGAAAGAATTAAAAAAAATTTCTAGCACTCAAATATTAAAATTGAACAGGCTANTTCATGAACTCTAGAACAGATATGTTTTCTGCCATTAACTGTTGCATTTTTTCTTTCACATATTATTCTTTCCTTTGACTGAATTTCCTCTTTTGAGACATTTTATAAGCATTATTAATTTTGACATATACTTTGCTTTGTATTTCTTTCAGTTATTACTAAAAATATACTGGGATGGTGATGTTAAAACATTGAGTGTAACTTCAAATGGAAGGTCTCAAAGCTATTTGTAGTTCTTATTACACTTTACGACAATTCTGCCCAAATGAGAAGATGGAAATCACAATCAGTAGAAATATAATTTGTAAAAACTTAAAACTGTGAAAGCTTGGGCTTTAGGTTATTGGGGTTGAATGAATATAAAAACATCCGTGAAAACATCTTCAAATGACTGGGTTCAAGAAATGGCAAAAAAAAAAAAAAAAAAATAAGTAGTTGCTATAATCTCAGAATATTTTGTCCAGTAGTCTTACTTAATACCAATACATGCAGTTCCTTTAAATAATTTTTACCTTAGTGAAATCTGCAACATTTTACTGTGACATTTGGGAAAACTTGCAAAATTGTAATATAAATAGACTTTTCAAAATCTGCATAAACTCTGAGAGGACACAACGTTTACTACATTCATAGATAACAGCCTCGAGTGCCTTGGAGTAACATAAGGTATACTTGCCAGGCGGTTAACAAAAACAACATGGAAAATAATACTATCGTTCATCATTCCATAGATTATTAAAAAAAAATTGGAACAATTTTAGTGCACTCTTAAATGTCCTATCAACAAACACACTCAAAAAGAGAACATCACAATATTATTCTCACAATAATTATCTAGAAAAAACTTTTCTTCTTTATTTGATTTTACTACGAGGTTCTCTAAGCTTTCATGTAGTTGTGTAAGATCTTGAAGTAATTTAGGCATGCCAAATGATCTATCTCGATGAATATTTTTACAAATCAACTGAATATCATAACTCGTTAATGTTTCATTTTGATGATTTCTTTGTAATTCAAGGTGTAAAAGTTAAGAAAGCCTCTCATTTGGATTTTTTTTTGTTGATTTACGTTTCAATGTATTGTTTAATTTCTGTCGATTTAGTACACTTTCTGATTCTGGTTTAATGTTATGATCAATCACACTTTCAACTATTTATTTTTTATGCGTAACTTTCAAAAAATCCTTATAGTTCATTTTGACACATTTCCAACGTTCAATTCCATCAGTTGACTTCTTTATGGTACAGTACCTATATTTGTGTTCATTAATATCTATTAAGTCTTTTCCCCTTCGACTCCTCATTATTTCAAACTGCATGTTGACACTGATGACAACGCACGTTACACTGCCACTACGAGGAAATCTATCATCAAAGGTAATAATTACGTCATTGCTTGTTCCAGATGGCGCCAGCTAAAGGTTTCATGGACAGTGTATCCAGCCCCTATAATTCTTGCAACCCTTGGGACCTAGTTTGTATACGCCTTAGACCCACTTTGTATGTTTACATTTTACTTCAGTACGTCTCAACAGTTAATTGAGTCCCAGTTAGTATGCAGCCGTACGCACAGGCGCTAGTCTTCGAACCCACGCCCACCCCCCCTATCCGGCCCCAGAAGAATCCCCGTAGCTCAAAAACCACGATACAGATTGAGCTGAAATTTCCCATGAGCATAACTAAGACATTCGGTTATCATATATACTCATTAAAATTACTTACATACCGCTTAACCTAAAACACCACCTCCACTCCCTACCAACTTCTTCTTTCAGACGTATCTCCGAAACCACTGGTGAGAGGGGGTTGCCTATATTTAACAATATACTTTCAATACTCCCCCCTCTCCCCCCATAAAAATGTGTATCCATTTGTAAATAAAGAAATTGATACATTAACAAATAATTACTGACACACACAACTACTAGTAATAAATAAATAACAATACTTTTAAATTGGAAGAAACGTTTCCATAGTCCACGTTCAATCAATTCTATTTATTTTCTTGTTACTGTATAAGCTATTTTTGTTTATAGGCCACATTAGCCTTTTTGTGTGTTCCACAGACAGAGCCTTTTAGTTAATCTTTCAGCCCATGTCTTTATAACTAAACAAATATACAAACGTTTACGAGTGAGGAGAGAGATTAGACCAAAATAAAACTAGGTTATTAAATATATAACTGTATATATTAGTCTATTTAATGATTACATGACACACTTCTGTTTTCTTGCCCCACAATTTTAACTTTCCTTTGAATGCTGTTAGGCCAAATGTTATCACGACCTTGCATTGAGGTGTTCAACCTATTGAGTTCCGAAAATATATATGAAAGGCTAAATTCAATATCCACTTTTCGTTAGAGAACCGTAAAGTCAAACGATAATTCTTTTCTGGCAAAAATATTTTAATCTCCTTGCGTAGGGATACAACTCTTTGAAGTACGTTTCCTCGGGACAACCACCTGACCTCAGAATGATACAACAAATAGGTGTACTCAGAGCCCATTTCCAAGCACTTCTGGCTAAATATCCTGTTTTTAAGTGACCTTGCTTTTATAAAATTGACGATCTGAACAACCTCTTTCATAACAATATCCAAATCCTCTGACAGCCTCTTAGAAACAAGATTTTTCCCAATGAGAAGACAACTAAACACTTTTACCTGTGAATTAACTTTCTTTAATCTTGCACAGAAGCCCTGACGTGTCCCAGGCATTGCTGGTGCACCGTCAGTACAGATGCTGTGACATTGATTCCAAGACAAACCTTCTTCTTTTAAAAAATGAGTTCGTTAAATAGTAGATGTGGTAAATAGACAGCAAAACAAAAATTCTCCTTTCATTTCGGTAAGTCCAGCATAGCGTACGTAGGTTATGAGTTGAGCGTCGTCACTTACATCAATTGTTTCATCCAGTTGTAGACTAAACTGCCCATTAGTTTTGATGGCTGAAATCACTGGTCTTTTAATATCAATCGACATATCATGGATACGTTTTCGAATAGTATCATTTGAGAGTGGTATTTGTTCGATTTTTTAAAACATATTTATCACCACAGGTCATGCTAACCATGTTTATTGCTGCCATTTTTTTACCAAATCTTCTCTAATTGTATGTGGTTTCTTCTGTTTTTCAATACGCCAAGCAACATTGTAAGAAGCAAGAATGGCTTGTTGGATAGAATAAACAGCCTTATTTCCAGTGTCGAGACGTTGTCGCTTCTTCAGCTGCTGTTCTTTTCTTTAAAATAAACTCCGTTCTTTAGTAACTAAAGCACTATGCTTGGTTTCAAGGTTGCTCCTTAGCTTGTTTTGCTTTAGTAACTCATTGCTCAATCTGCATAGATTATCGTGTTTTTATTATTGTTTGTAAAACCGTGGTTCTGAAAACATATATAATTTCAAATTAAGTGCTTTAATTGACTTTTGTAAATTGATTTTTTGAAGCTACGGCGACCCATTCCGAAAGCCACGGCGACCCATAGGTTAAAAAAAACTCTGCCTTAGAGGTTGTCTACAAGTTATACCCACAATGAGATTACATGATGATGGTGATTATGAAGGTATGGAGCTAGTGGGAATCTTAAGCCTAGCATAAGCCTAATTAACCAGACCATGGTGACCATAGGAGCAGTTTCCCTTTCGGGAAAAATAGCTATGGTACTGCTGGGAATCGAATCCGGGACCTTTACATCAGCAGTCAGGGCTGCTAGCCACTATATCAGGAGTTTGGTCAAAGAAACAATAATTTAATTTGAAGTAGGCCTATATTCCTGGGCGTAACTCACCTGTGAGTACATGAGACTGAGTGGCAGACTCATGGCGATTGAAAGAATCCAAACAAATACAATTTTGAGTGTAACTCTTCTTCGAGTCTTGTTGCGGCCAAACTTCATGGGGTAGCGTAGACTCAGATAGCGGTCCACGCTAATGGTGCAGAGGTGCATGATAGAGGCTGTGCAGAACAAGACGTCCAGACAAATCCACGCCAGGCAATACACTGATGGCAAGGGGAAGAAACCTGTAAAACACAGGTAGTTGAAGTCCAACAATAGAGTTTAACCTGTTGGGTTAGTTCGTCGCACAATATTCTTACATAAATAATGAGGAGAATAGTGTCAAACAGAACACACACACACAAAATATTGTTGGAAGTAAATTGAAACTTATAATCATAAGTCAGATCAAGATCAACGATCAGGTGTGTATGAATTAATAAGTTCAAGATAAATATTAATATACTAACTGAGAATACCAAGTTGAACAGACCATACAGGCATATTCCCGTGAATCAAAACATATTTGGAAAGAGGGATTAAAGGGCTAAGCTATTAATCTTTGTTAATTACGGTTATAGCCGCATCTAAATATCTTCTTTTTTTAATTGAAAAATTATATCTGGACACAGAAATTGAACCCGGGGCCTTTGGCTTATTAGTTTGCACATTCATACAGCTATAATTGTACAATTGGCAGCATAAAGCCAATTACCGAGTCGATGGTGGCTGCGATATCTGATAGCTCGTGATTCTTAATTGATCACACATTTGTAGCCGACGATTTTCAGACGTCCATAACAGACTCTGCCTTATCATATGAGTGAGGAATGAACCTGGGCACAGGAGGATTCCTGGAGAGTTCAGTGGTTAGAGCATTGATTACTAAACCAAAGGTCCCGGGTTTGATTCCCGTGTTCATGTGTTATTTTTCAATTTAAAGAATATTTGGAGATAGATTAAACCCTTGACCTTTGACCCGACAGTGATGTAATTTATGTTCCTATGACCCGACGGTGTTATACATGTATTTCCGATCCGAGAATATTTTACTCCAAGTTCCTAAGCCGACAGTAAGCCTTTAGTATCTTATGTCCCTTTGACACGACATTGTTGTACCTTAGAACGGCAACCGGCCGCCGGTTTAACATAGGAAGCATATGAAAAAAGGGACGCGCGCTCATTTGAATTATAATACAATCCGATTGAGAGCTTTTGGATCCTTTATGTAAGTAGTGTGTAAATGTTGAATAAATTTGTGTTATTTTTATGTAAAAAAAACCCCTAAAAGATTACTTTGTATTTCGGGTAATAACAAGAGTCTGAAAATGCAAATTAGCCGAAAATCTAGATTTTTGTTGCTAATATTAATAAATTAGCTTAAAATTACAATATGTTTACGCTAGAATTTATATATAATCATTTTTTGAGTATTTTGGTCTTTTTTTAAAACTCAAATTAGGTTTGTTTTAGCTTACCCCTACATTCGCCGAGTCAAGGTCGGCTTCAGTTACGCGTCAAGATAGCCCCTCCATATATATTATAGTTCCATGGATGCACCGCACAAACTTTCTACCACTTTTATCTTAAAATAGACATTTACTAAAACCTTGTAATATGGGCCGGTTCCTAGACAGTCGCGTTTGTAATAGTGACATGGCGGGGGGATGTTGATAGAATAAGCAAAGTGAGTTCAACCTGTACCTGGGATTATTGTTCTCATCACTAGAACACTTATTGGTCAGGTATAAGCAAACAGTTTACATTTTCCATGTGAGGTATGCAGAGCAGAGCCCTTGTATGGTTGATTAAATAGGAACAGAGTGGGGGAGAACCTATCACAGATAACAAGCACTGCTTACTCCCTTTTCCATGAAGGGCCTGTGCTCGTTGAATATAACACTAGAGTAACCTCGATATAATCAAGGAACGCATCAAGGTTATTCTATACAACACAGGCTTAGGGGGCGGCCAGACTGAGCGAGCGACTAAAATATAAAATAGGACACATTGGTTGTAATGAGAGGTGGCCAGACTGGAGCGACTGAGCGCGCACTCTTGAAAGATAAAACTGGTTCTATTTTTCAAGCGCGCGAGCTTGACCCGGTACAGTCTAGTTTACAGGCGATAGGCAATATTATTGTATGTTGGTTCATTGAGTGCTAGGAAAACTTCTTATTTTGACATTTTTATTAATATAGATAGGTTTAGCACACTTGTTACTAACGGCCTACTTTAATTGGTAAGATCATAAACCTTGCCTATATATATATTTAAAACTGATATGTTAAAATACTTCAATATTATCAAAGCAGGCCTTTACAAATAAGAATCACCATTAGCGTGGAGAGAGGATGAGAAAAACCACAACAATAAATCACTTGTTAAACCCCCCTCAGTTCAATCAGCCAAGATTCGGAGCCTCCTCGTCAACAACTAACGAGAGCTTTCTGCTAATCGCGCGCTCGCTCGCTCTTACGCTTGTCAGTCTGGCCGAACTCTTAGGATTCCTCTTTTAATCCCCTCTTGCAACAAACAGGGGATACTACGGGACTACTCTAAACTCCAACCCAAGCGAAGAAATTTATTACTATTAATGTGTTGCAATAATACAAATATTTAGACGTGGTGTGGTGTTCCTAATACTGTATGTAAGATTTTTGCCTAAAAAACGCTGAAAAAATAGTTATTATATCGTATAATGTTTATTTAATGTGAATATGACTGTGTGATACAAATACCGTAATGTGAAGTGTATATATCTACAGTGCTCAATGTTGGGTTTCAAACAAATAGAGGCTATTTTATACAAAACTGGGACCTATAATTTTCTTGGTTTCAGAGCTGTCTTGGTTTTATTTAACTCACCTCCTTTTTGAGGGGGGAGGGGGGGAGGAAGTGAGGTAAGGTATTCCGGGTTCCTTTTGTCTTTATTCCTTCCTTACTAACCGCGCCACTGGACGTGTGAACAATGAGTGGACTATTTGCATAGTAATGGTTACTCTTTGTTCAGGGCATTAAAATCAATACACTAGTTTGGTGCGCTGGCCGCACGGGCGATGTTTTCGTAGGTAGACCTACTATTTACTACAAGCTAACTGCTACCGTGTGCACAACCGACTATCACGGTGACTGTTAGCAAAACAATTAGCTATCATGAAAACTTGTGCATAATTTGGTACAGGTTTGGCAGCTCATAGTTTTCAGAGATATAAGTACAGTAGCATGCTCATAAGCGATACAAATTGAAAATAGAGTTCCTTGTTTGTCAAACAAAAGTAAAATGGATCTTTGTCTTGTTTTAAAAAAAACAAGGTCGAGGAAAGTTTTTCTTATTACCTGCATTTTATGCTTCTATTAATAAATCAGAAACTACGTCGGTTTATTTCAAAGTGTACGTTAATCTTTTTATTTTTATTATTATTTTTCATCACTGCGTCTTACTACCTGTTCAGGTTACACGAATTATCTTTTGTTTAAATAAACACATATCTAATATCTTACATTATGTCCTACACTAAACTTAAAAGAGGTACATTTATAAAGCCATTTCGGTGAGTTATTTTTAGTTTATCATAAACATTTAAAATGTCAGGAACAAATAGTTTCAAAGGCAGCAGCACGAGCATTCGAGTCAAAACTGTGGAGAGACGTCAAGGTCTAAAAACGCGCTAATTACTATAATTATAACAAAGAGAATCTTAATATGATTAATTATATCTTGCTGGGATATTTGATGATATAAGTGAATTGGTTGATTTTGTTCCGAGCCATATTTCACTATCGGTTAGGATTATACGTAAACAAATTAATCCCACTAATGTATGAGGAATGAGAAAAGTTGAAATTTGTGGAAATGTAGCAGCCTTTGCGTCGAAGGAGAGTGGGAAACTATAAAGAGGAAACCATCCTCACTAGGCTACACCAAGCCGAGAACCCAACCCTGAACTCACCATCACCGGCATACCAACCCAAACGAGCATGACATTTAAACCACTTGTCCACCAACGCGGATCATTTGTTGATCTATGAGTATATGGACTTATTCGTGAACAGCATTCACACTAGCCACGCCATGCTGAAATAACTGCGGATAATTGGTGCATCCATTGAATGAACGTGGTAATATCTCAATGTGTAGCTTCGAACTAAACATTTCTACCTATAAACACATACAATAAGCTAAAAATTCTGTGCTACATAGAATTACGTCAGTAAAATAAATATTATATTAACTGTGTTTTCATATAATAATTTCGACAAAAAAATAGATCGTAGTTAGGTACTTTCTGATATTAATTTAAGTGGGTACATAAAGACAATGGCGCACACAGAGGGGATTCAAGATGAACATTTCCCTTTGCCCTCAGGCCCACTGACAATAATTTTATGGCCCGATACACTAGAGATTTTGGTGCCCCCCCCACCCCATATTTTACCTCTACCCTCCTCCACAGACAACTACAAAGCTGCAACTAAAAAAACAATAATAATAAAATCATTAGTAGTGTAGAGTATTAATTAAAGCTGTCTAAGGATTTTTAAATATATTTATGAGGAGTATTACATTAATGGGATCAATGAACTACACATTCTATAGTTTAATGAAAATTAGACATCAGACAGATCAAACATTCAGCTGAAATATTAATTTTGTTTTTACACAAATGATAAACATAATTATATTTTTAAAATATGTTATATTCTTATTATTGACATTAATTTTTTCAATTTGTATAAATGTTATTGAATATGGATCAACATACAATCTTCAATATTATAAATTATAGAAATAAACTAATAAGCATAACATTTGTGACAGATCAGATATTTTGTGTAATTCAAATACAATGGGTTAATTGTATCGTTACAAACGCATTAATATTCAAGTCAAAAGTTGTGTGTAAAAGTATCACAATTTTGTCTAGATGCTAGGCGAAATCAAAAGAAAATAATTTTATTTTCATTTAAACATGGTAAAAATAGGGTAGATGAATTCATTAATCGCGCGGAAATTACATGCTTCGTTTCTTTATCTTTCCAAACGGAAATAATTTTTGGGTGGATGAAGAAACGGTAGAGCTACAGTCTACAGACTATCTAAGTAGAATAATGCGAATGCAAGAAAATCTGAAGTTAGGGAACAAATGTGGGTTTTTTTAATCCTGAACATAACAATACGGTATCGTATTATAATAATTTTTTAAACTAATGCTTCACAAAAGTGACGTATTTTATTTATTCTCCAAATATTTATTTTTGTCTAACGATTGTTGCTAACAGAGTAAATAAAAAGTACAAATAACATAACTGGTAATTATTATTGGTATCAGGCTTTCGTCATGGTCACATTACAGGTAAGTACCGTACACTTTTAATCAGTGCTACTGTGATATTATACTTGCTATAGACATTCGTAGATTATATTTTTTTAATAATTCTGGATTTTAGCTAGGCCCTTAACAGTGTATATTTTGACTGGCTTTTAAATAAACTTACTTATTAGTTTCATTTCTCCCCGAGCTTCAATTGTTGTACGCGATACTATCTACCGTATTTATCTGAATCTAAGACGAGGTTTTCCCCCCCAAATTTGTAGCTTCTAAATCTAGGGGTCATCTTAAAATCGCAGACTAAGGATTGGGTTAGGCCTACATCAAAAGGTAACATTTTACATCTTTATTTAATATAAATACAATAGTGCAAGGCTGCATTTTTTAAGAGACTTTATCCATGTTCGCGAATTTTAAAGTTTTAGCACAGATTACAGGATATTTGGTTATTTTCATGGATTTTTAAGCTTTTTTTTTTAGGTTATCGTTAAAAATAATTAACTAGTTGTGGCCCGATACAAAACTTGATTCCTCGATACCCATAGTATCGACTGGTATCACAATAATCGATACCATACGCTAAAAATCTCGATACCATTCTTTAGTGTTTATCACGATTAACTCCTCAAATGGGTTCGGGGGTCATCCATAAACCACGTAACGCTTTTTTCCTACCTTTTTAGCCCCCCTCTCCTCATGTAACACCATGTAGACATTTAACCTAACCCCCTTACGTGTTACGTAGCTTTTCTCATCAAGAATGAATGTCATTATTTCATAGGGAAGATTTGTGATACTAAAGGAGGAATTCAGAATTAATATTTCTTAAGATTCATTTTAAATCCTGAACATAAATGATTTCAGAGAGTATTATTATTTATAGGTAGCTACACATACAAAGAGATAAGACAGACAAGTACAGACATAAAGACGTTGAGTTCAAATTACTCAGGTTCATGAGGAAAAACCTCTGCTATATTTATGTTATGGATGTCAGGTTTGCGATCTGAGTAAGAGCCAGACGGCAGTACTATGTGCTGACTAGGATGGCCCTTTTCTATAATAGCGCTCGCTACATGATGATGTTGAAGTGTTCACCTAAGATGCTTGACGCTGGGGGAAGACATCTTTCTTAATATTGTGCACTTTTTATGATAGTCATATTATCATCATATAGAGAGCTGTTTAAAGAATTCTAAGTATACATATTTTCTAAATTATTATTGGATTAATATACAACTTTACTTTAATTAACTTATCAATACCTAGACTTATGTTTCGTTCCAACATCAATCCTGGATCCTGGCTTCACTCTTGAAAATGACTAGATGGCCAATGAAGCAGAGATCGGGGTTCAAATACCTGTCGGGTGTACTCAGCGTGGATTTTCCTAAATGGTTTTATAATATCTCTCCACGTTAATGAGGGTAGATTAGGCCTACCTCTAGAATTCTACCTTCCTCATTTCTACTCCATTAGATAAATATAATAAAAATAATTAGAATAACTACAATTACACTATACCACCCTACAAATTGTATACTAAAAGGGTAGAATTTTAAAGAAAATTTACCAGCACTTGCATAGAGGGTTAGTGGGAAATCATGTAGGAAAAGCAACCCTCAGTAGACCTGACTGGTATTTGAACCCCATCTCTCCAACATTGGCCGTCTAGTCTAATGAGAGAATTATTATTTAGACAATGCAGCCACCACAACGTATGTATAATAGTTGCATTTATATACATACACATTAGATTTATCAGAAGGGAAAAGGTATAGGCTTAAATACACCTACCTTTTGTGAATAATTAATTATATTTGAAGCTTTACTTTTCATAACATGCTGCTGGTATGAATAAATAACACTATTTATGGACTCCTTAAACTTGCCTTGAGACAAACTCTGTACTTTTGCTTCTTTCCATGTCACTACAACATCTTTTTGAGACTCTTCCACTATTTTTTCTTAATATCGCTTTTTATACGCAAGCAATGAATAAGTCTCCTCTTTTTGAAAAAAAGATTTTTGTTTCTGTACAAACACAAGTGATTATTCACGGTCTATGTAAAAGAATGTGCAGTAGCCATTTAAATTATACTCAAACTCAACTATACTTATAAATTAAGGCCGCTTCGACTGACAGCTGTTATCCAACTAAAAGCATGTGAGGGGATCAGTTCGGAAAAATCTAAACAAGTACCGTGAGTATAAACATGTTATTGTCATCCGCATGAGAATACATGTTTTCGACTGTGCTTGGCTTTCATAGTCTCGGGCAGACAATGCCACCTAAGCGAATTCGAAATATTGATTGACAAAAAGTAAGTGCTAAGCTTGCATTTCAACGCCACAGATATTCGGAAGTTATCTATAAGTATGTTTATCAAAGGTGAAAACATGAAAATATAATATGGTTTTTCAACATTAGAATTTGAGTTTAAGACCTGTGTTCCGTAACACTATGATATACCACACCCTCCCCCCATGTAAAAGCATGTAGACATTAGAGCTCCATCCTCCCTCCCCTTAAAACCTTACGTGGTTTATGGACGACCCCTTGAGGATAGTGATGGGCATAATAGAATGGAATTTTATTTAGTCGTGCTGTTTTTGATTACTTTTCCAATTACTTCACAACGATATTAAAAATTCAGCCATTCAAAATAATCAAAATAGATTCAAAAACAAAAAATTAACTATCAAATTTTACATATTTAATTCTTAAAACTTTGCCTACATAGCTAGTGCTTGTCAAGTATGACGTGATGAGAAAACTCGAATCGATTTTAAACAAACAATCGATCATACGTAGAGTTGCCCAAATAATTTTAGCGATGCCAAACTTTAGTTTTAATTCTTGAAACTCCACAAAATATCTAACTTTTGAATAATATCAAGTAAATTATTATCTTTGATCAGATGTTCATAGATCATCGGTTTCGAAATAAGAATAATGATGCTTGTTTAATTATCACTAATTTTTTACGCTTGGCTGTCATGGCGGCTGACATTTATGGTAGTTCACAGCAGACGTGTTTATAGGTTAGATTTTTTGTAACCTGTAAATGTGTTTTATATTTCCCTTATAAAAGAAACAATTTGTTGTATATTTATCCTTTGATTTCTTCCTTTATCTCTTTACTTTATATTATTTTATTTTCTGTATAGTATTGTGAAAGTGAAAGTGTCATGTTTTAGAAGTTGGCGTTAGTGGTCGAGCCCAATGTTCATATTTAGGGGGAGTAGGGTATTTATGAAACTCAGATTTTCACTGACGATTATCATTTGTTATAATAAAAATTAACCTCTCATTGTTTTTATGAAACTTTTTCACAGTTAATATTCATATGCAAAAGCAATATTTGCGATAAAAAAGAAATTCCTTAGCAATTCTGCAACCCTAATTAGATTTTAAATCAACATAAGTGTTTTGTTTTGTAAATAAATTTTTTTTTTAGCAATTCAAAATAAGTCTATCATAATTATTATTTGCTTCATTCATGATAAAAATAAATACAACTTAAAAAAAAATCTATCCAGAACCACTGAAAAACTGGTTGTCGTTTAGGTTCGTGGTCGTCTTGGATTTAGGAAAATATGGTACATGGTAGCATGCAGACGTTGATCATTGACACTGCCTTAACATGGTGCCCTTTAGAAAAAAAAAAAAAAAAAAAACA
>CABFWO010000064.1:241397-343442 GCA_902155825.1 Timema genevievae
CCCCCCGAAATTTTATGAACAAAATATATATGGCTTTATTTATGGTTCAAACAATATCAAAATTAAGGTACAAGTACAAATTAGGGGGCTGTGTTACCATAAAAAGCACTTCAGAGAGCTTCCATAGGTGTTTATTATTTAGAATCTTTTCCAGCCTTCGGCAGTTATGGTGTTATGTTGCCATAAAAAACACTTTATAGAGCTTCTAGAGCCGTTTAATAATTATAATTTGTCCTAGCCTCCGATAGTTAGGGGGTAGTGTTGTCATAAAAAAACACTTCAGATAGCTTCTAGAACAGTTTTTTATTTATAAATTTTTCTAGCCTCTGTCAATTGGAGGATGGGCTCACCAAACCCCCCCTGAAATTATTGGCTGGCTACGGCCTTGGGTGAAATGGAGGAGTGCTGGTGGTTTTCAAATTGACAAAACTAAAAGAAGAAACTAATTATCAGTGTGGTAGAAGATTTAAATCTGTAAGGAAGATGTAAGGACCACCCCACACGGCAATGAAGGTCTGAACATTCTTAAATTTAATAATAAAAAAACCTAAAATGGAAAGAGGCATCCTTAAACATTTCCTAAACTAAAAAAAAAACACTAAAAATTGGTAAGTCAAGTAGAAAATTGAAATATATGGTTAAGTATAAAGTGTAAACCAAAATAACCAGAAGAGATTGAACATTTAAAATTTAAATTGGGGGTACGAGAAATGGTCCGTGTTGGAAACTCACAAAAGTAAAACTATCAACCATTTATTGGTGAGTTAAGAAATTGAGATTTGGCGATATTTGGCATAGATGGCATAGCAGTTTCAACACCATTGCCTCTTTTGAAATGTGAAGAAGAAAATAAACCCAAAGATGGACTGTATAACAACTGTGCATTATATGAAACCAGCTACATCTTCATTGAAACAAATTACTATATAAATCAACACAGACATTTTAAGGTGAGGAATACAGTTCAACCTACCTTGGATCTGTTGGTTCTTGTTCTCAGAGGATCAAATACCATTTTGGAGTGGATACATGCCAGAGACTCATCAGAGCGCAGGAGATCATCAGTCCCAGTCCCTTTTATACATTTAGAGGAAAGTAACATGAATGCAATCAACTTAGCGTTGATGTATACTGCTTCAGAGAGCAAAGTCAAGAGCAAACCCTGTTTCGTAGCTTTAGACCAGCCACTTTTTAAAAGGCAAGTGAATCATGATGTCAGAAGAATCTGGCAGCCCACTTTCAACAATAAATGTACGACTGGATGGTTTTCACATACTGATGAATTTATTAGGCTCAATAGGAAACATCATGAAAGCGAGTGGAATCGAGGAGTTAAAGTGAAGTGTGTTTGCCAAGAACACAGTAACCCATCTTTTGTAAGGCCATGCTTTCTCTCTTGCTTTGAGAGCACATCTTCCCACATTGTGCGCGTTGTTTAAGTGCTTAGCTGGAATGTATAAGGAAGCTAAAAGTAACTCTTTCAAGACAATGGTGAACCAAAGTGAGGAATTACTTAGATATGAAAAGTCATCAGACAATGTAGTTCATCCACGGCATGTGCCCAAGTGATGGAAGACTTACACAAAGTTTGTGAAGAATCAGAAGAAAGGATTTTAACTGCCAAACTGTGGCCTCAGTATATAGATGAAGTGAAATTAGCTGCAACAATTTTGTTCAAAATTTGTTTTTGTGGACTATTTTTATATGGTACTTAATACGGCTTTTTTAAATACATTAATTTAAAGGTAGTTTACTTAAAACAAACTTTAGATTTTTTTAAAATCTATCATTGATGATTTAATAATAGATCAAACTTGGAGGGAGACACATAACAAGCTTATCCCAATTATGTTTTTATTGTATCCATTTTAATAATTTAATTGTATTTATTGTGTACTTGCCAGACACGTTCTTTCATCATCTAATTTATTCAATATTATTTTAAAGAATTAATTATTCTGATATCCATTAAATTTAACAACAATTTGGTCAAGTATTATATATTATTATATTACGCTCCTTACTTTATTTCATATTTTAGAATGTTTTCTAAAATGTCATTGAATATTTAGTTCAAAATGGTTATCTGGGAATAGTTGTTAAAGATAAATAAGATAGTATCTTTATTTTTAAAAATTAAAAGTAATTTGAGGTAAGTTTACAAATAACTGATTTTTGAAAATTTTATACTCGATATAAATATTTGATTAATTTTGTTTAAAGTTTATAAATGAAGAGTGTTTATTGTGCTTAACAAGATTGTGTGTTTGTGTTTTTGAGGAATACTTAGAGTAGATCACTGAGATCCTATTTTTGAAACATTTGTTCCAAGCTACAATAAATACGCTACTAGAAAGTTTGTGCGATCATGTTGTACCATTTCTTTATAAACTCTATCTAAAGATTTAAGTAACAGCCCCTAAAATGAAGGAGGCCTTTATGTACTATACCTATGCTCTAAATATATGTCTATTGGTATTGAATATTATATTTAACATGTAAAGAAAGCGTGGTTGATATTTAATACAATATACATTTAGCTTTACTGTTTTTCATATTTTAACATCTTATTGCTGTATTTAGTAACCCATCACATATCACACTATCCGTTTAGTCAACGAATATAAATATAAACGTAGGTTTATATATAGGTGCAGTAAAGTTTCCATAACCAAGCTCTGTTTCAGTGAGAACAGCATATTTTAAAACAGTTGGAAACGCCGACTTACTTGTTAAAGGAAAGTAGAGGATTTGGAGCAGAGCACGTTCAGAATTAAAGGGGGAAACTTTCTGTGGAGGCTTTGTAGTCTTCCTTCATCCCTGGTGGAATCCCGTGGGATCTTGCTAGTGCAATATGCAAAGTAGCCCAGGACAGACGAGACAAGAATAGCTGTCTCTGTTCAACATGGTCACGAAACCATTATATTTAAGATTTTGCAGTTTCATAAGTATACCTAGAGATAATACAAACATGTTTATTAGGCTGAGATCCGGCTCCGTGGTATAGTGTTCAGTATACCTTGCTACGAACCTAGGGATCCCAGGTTCGATTCCCGGCCGGTACTATGGGTAGTTTTCATGAAAGGAGAAATATCCCAACGGTCACTAGGGTTTGGATAGTCAGACTTGAGTTAGGTTTAAGAATTTCCACTAGTTTCACACCCTCATATTATTCACTATCACCATCACCGCATCTCATTGGGACATGGAAAGAGCCTCCATAGAAGTATATAAGATTAGTACAACCTAGACAAAGGTAGATAGTTACTATCGGCTAATCTTCCCACAAACTGGACTACGTGTGATGTATCCCAGACATATATATATATATATAAGGTTGAGGAAAATGAAAAGGGAGGGTGGGGGGATGTTTTACAATATTTAATATCTAAAAACTAAAGGGGGATGTTTTACAACATTCAAAATCTAAAAACTAGAGGGTGAAGTTTTACAATATTTAAAATCCAAAAACTATCTACTAGTGCACAATATTCACAAGTAGACGAATCTGAAAAAGAAAAACTCTAAGAGTTTTAATAATAAAACAGGATATATGACTCGGTGTATGTTGAAGCGAAGGGGGTATGCAAGGATAGGAGAGTGTGGAGAAAGTTAGTGAAGAATGATTAAGTACAGAGTTGTTTTATTGAGATATATGCACAGTTTCTTGCTTACCTCGTAAGGGAACGACGCAATTGTATGTAATGTAATGTATGTATGTATGTGTGTGTGTATGTATGTAAGTAAATACATGTTCAAGAATCTATTTCCTAATTAGACCAACTATGGCATTGAAGTTAGATCAAAGTAGACCATGATCTCAATTTCTTGTTAAGTGTGGGAGAGAACAAACAATGTATTCGATTATGAAACATCGGTGATCAAATATAGGAATCAGCTCTTCTTAAAACTATAAATGATTGTTCTGTTATACATGTCGTATCTGACAAACTAATAAAAAGGTAATTGAAGTAATTGATATTTTTAAACAACCATAAAAATCACCAAGAGTGAAACTATTAACAAATTGTAGTTGGATTACTAACCTTTAGTTTATGTTCTTTCTTTATTTTCCCGTAAGTTTCGTTGTATTATTTATTATTATTATTATTATTATTATTATTATTATTATTATTATTATTAGCACCGCGTCTTACTAACCGTTCGGGTTATACGCACTCACGCTAATGTGTAATGGTAGGGTGATTGTGAGATGAAATGGAGGACCTACAGTTTAACGTGGGATCCGAACCACGGTGGAGGCCTGGCACTCCAAACATTCACAAGTTGTGGTTAATACACGTCTTGTCAGAGGTGAAGGAAGGGTTTGGTAATCAGATAAATCTGTGCCGGGATCAAGGATTGAACCCCCGACCCCAGCACAGAAGTCTAACACCTTACTTCTAAACCGCCAGGTCTTCTATTATTTTGATGTAGATTTAACAACTCGCTTTTTGGCATATTCAGGCTTAGAGAATAGCTTGTAAACTTTATTTCAAATTTAAAACTGTGTATATGTAAGCACTTTTTTTTTTCCAATTTTAAATTATTGTTATTTATTGTTTAACATACTACTTGGATATATTCCACTTTAAATAATAAATATGAAAAACAAAACACGAAACTTCTAAAAAGGGTGCTACCAGATTCAATTCTCTTTTACAAGGGTGCCGCGAGCCTAGAAATGTTGAGAAACTTTGTTCTCGAGGCTTTTAATTAATATTCATACATTTCCCTGGCCTCAGGCGGTCAGCTGAGTGGTGGCTACCAAGTTCTCTTCCTCCTCCCAACAGAAATATAATCCTGGCTACAGTCTTAATTGTATGCTCCCTCCAAAGTAGGTTTCTGGGTGCGCCATTATTCATATAAAAAAAAGTTCTTATAACTTTCTGTTGCACTCCCATTCGACCTTGTTTCTAAGTTACACCCAAAGGCTTCCACTAAACTGTTTGTATACCATACTCGATATATGTCGACCTGTTGACTTGTTATACTCTATGGGGTTATTCCGAACACCTGGTATTTTTGAAAAGAGTGCGATCCGACAACTGAAGGGTACATTCAAGCCAAAAGTGACCACTTCGAGCACTTACTATAGTGTTAAGTAATTCCGCATTATTGGAGTACAAACATGACTATAGCTTGTAAATAAGGTAAAATGGGACACATGTTTTTTATGATCGGCTTTCATTATTTTTGTGTCTTCTGTCACACACTGAAATTGGTCCCACATGTTACGGTACACCTGTATATATATTTATATGTGTTTACAGTTGAATATTTAGAATATACTGGAATATTCAATTAGTGACTGTCACTTATGATACTTTGGTGTAGTCTCTTAAAATAAAGTAAGCTATTGTGTCAGTTTTGTCATTTCTTTTGCTACGATTTTACTTATATTTGCATACCGGTACATAGTATGTTCAAATAATAATACAATGCGCAAGACAGTGACACTTGCATAGTGACCAATAGTTTATTTCAACCGACCTATCCTGTGAACAACTATTTAAATTTATTAACCTCTTTTCTCACTTTATTAAAGTCTGGGAGATAAAAACGCTTGAGCTGGCGTGTTAAAAATGTTAAAAACTGTTGGAGAATAAGCCTTCTATGTAAAAAAGAGTTAACTTGATATATTTTTAATAGATTTTTAATGATGTCACTCTTTCAATCTTAACTTCATAACACAGTATATAGGGACGAGGAAATATCTTTTAAATTGGGAGAGTCAAATTAAAAGAGAATTATTGGGTTTCTTCCGGGGGAAAGTTTTAGACACTTAATGCATTTTAAAAGTTAGTTGTAGGAGTCAACTTCTCTATCAGTGTTATAAATTGTCATTCTTTTTTAATGTGTTGAAAATATCTATTTTCTTTACCAAATTTATTATTTAACACAGTAAACTATACAGCTAGATAATGAAAATTTGGTCTACTATAGATATAATTTTAAACTATACCAACAGAAAAATAAACGGCTGTATATTTTAACTTTAAATAATAATGAAATAAACTATATAACAACTGTGTTATTTTATATGTATAATTTATCAAATAAATAAAATAATGTTTTATTATAGTAATATCGTAAGTTGGTAGTACTGAGAAATGTGATGAGTGAGTTAGAAATATACTCAGAGTAATTTTGTAACATCTTCATTAAGCAACATGATAAAATCTACTCTCATATTTGTTGAAACAATGGAGTGACTATTGTGTATCGGTCCAAACAAATATAATATGTATAAAATATAATTTATGTTGTATTATATATTATATAATATACTTTGTATTATATTATATATTTATAGATTATATACTGTATATTATTGTTACCTGGTAGCGCTAGCCTCGCTATCTACCAAGGAACATATAAACAAGAGGAAAGGCGCAGATAATTTAAACAATTCAAATTGTATTCAACAAAGTGAAATACTCAGTAAGTGGTTACAGAAACTATTACATTGGAACTTGCCAAAAGAAAGGCACAACATGACTATAAGCTGTAGTTTCAAAAATCTATGGGTGGCCAACCCATATAATATATAAATAAAAATAATGCGGAAGTTTTACTATACATAAGGAATGCAAGAACTAGGAGAAAAGCTCCAGCAGAAGATTAGCCTAATAACAACCACTAAAATTAATTGTCATAATTACACGAGCCTGTTTTAAACACAAAGTTAATGAAAGAAGCCCAACCTCTCATACTCTAGTCAAAGAGGATAATATAAAACTCTCTAATCTATCAATATTACTGGGGAGAAGTCCAATATTGTCAGAAGGACACAGGAAAACCAGATCAATGGACAATCAGCCCTGTTAAGAGCAAATGCATAGCACTCAATTTAAACTCATCAAGGGTTTAAAATAGGATCTTTCAAAGACTCGTAAAAAGATTACCTATCCTACCCTAAGCTCGTAACGTAAAACCGCAAGACCTCCCAAGTTTAGTAATTTAATAAAACAGCCCTTTTGAGGGCCAACAATAAGTTCCTTTAAATATATCTCTATTAGGGTGAAACCCATCCTATAATACAACTTACAAGCAACTTGCTCTACATGAATCTCAATTGCTCGCAATGACCATTGGTTGTGCACAAAGGAAGAATCTCAGAGTACAAAAAAATATGAGCAAAAAGCCCTACGGCCCTTATTAGGGCTACAAAAAAGTTCACAATATATCCAGGAGAAGCCCATACTAAATCAAAATTTAGAAGTAAGCCAGAAGACCTCTATAAAAGATACAGCGTTAATTTTAAAGATATCGTTTTATGGGAAACAATCAATAAGTTCTACATTCAAACATAATAAGTATTCCCGGCAAGGTTTAAAAACAAATATTCGAGTATTAAAGAGATTAAAGAGACTAACATTACATCATATTATGAAAAATCTCAGCTTGAAGAATGTCAGAGACAAATATTTTAGCCCAAACCACAAACATGATTACGTCATGGATAAATAGTACGATCCTACATTATGAATTCCAGTGAGAGTGTCCTTCGTAGTATATCAATCTATGGCAGCAACCAAAGTCCATTTTAGCAAACGCAGACGCATATTGCCATGCTCTAATTAGTATAGGGAATTGAAATTGCAAACCGGGTATGGATTTTAGAGTTACGTGGTGAGACACCCCTCTATAGGGGGCTAGGAGAGAACCTCCCGCTGAGCACATTTTACACTTCTCACTTATTAGAGCAGGGCTTTGGGACGTTGGTGGCACCGCCCAGGGTCAATGACGTAGTTCCCAAGCCCCTGAATAAAAGGAATGGTGGCACCGGGAAGCCTGTTGTAGAAGGCCTGCGCAAGTCTCCGGAGGTGGTCTTTGATGGTGGCATCTCCAAGTCCCGGTCCAGAGTTAGGCTGCACCTATATTGGATCCGTATTTATTCCGATCCGATGTAGGGCTATTATGTGATCCGATGTCGTCCGTCGTGAGTGCCTACACTGGCCTCAGTTACACCCGATCGGGGAGCAGTTGCAGTTGGGTTGTGGGGGTACCATGAGTGACTCTGAGGATGGTATTTGTGTTGGATTCTGCTAGAGAAGAACGTTCTCCTTAATGAGAGACGTAGAAAAAAAAGTATGGGTGCATCAGTTTAATGAAGATAGATTTGCAGGAGAGTTTTTTTTAAAACTTGCCAACTTTTACCAAATTACCCGGATAAATTCAAGGACTACCACCGTATGACTATAGAAACGTTTGACTATATTCTTGAAGGCATAAAATACGACGTAACTGGCCAATCTAACTTCAAGGTATGCATCAGTGAGTAAGTGAACACAATTAACCTTTATTTATTAACATTTTTTCACAGTAAAATTATGTATTATTATTTATTAATAAATAAGTGACTGTTATAATGAACCTACGTATGAGCTATTAATCGTAATGAAAACGTTGTTTGCTTCAAAACTGAATTAGTACCTGACTGTAATATTATAAGTTTAGGTGTTTAAAAAAGGAACACAGTGGGAAATAAACGTTTATTATACATAAAGGCATATAAATAGTAAACAGAAATAGGAAATTAGGGACTGCAAACTTTAAAATATGTAATTCGCTATATCAAATTGCAAATGAATGAAAAGTGATATGTCCAATATTGAGTAA
This sequence comes from Timema genevievae, assembly GCA_902155825.1. Lineage (NCBI taxonomy): Eukaryota > Metazoa > Arthropoda > Insecta > Phasmatodea > Timematidae > Timema > Timema genevievae. The sequence goes on from CABFWO010000064.1 coordinate 250,023, forward strand.
TCGTCCAATCCAAGTTCCAAGTTTCCATGTTGGTGGGCAGCTTGTAGCACAGGCTGAGCCGCTTGATTTACACCGGCAAAGGAAGGCGATTTTTGTGAATAATCATATGCACCTGGTGATGGATAAGGTGACGATTTTAATTATGACAAACAAGAATCAATGGGTGATGGTATGATTCCTGACGATCTCACTTCATTAACGAAAGTGTGTGCTTCCAATGCTTCAGTGACGTTCCCCAAGATTTTCATTCGGAGTTTCATTTTCTCCAATTGATTGAGGTGTTTAACAGTTGGCAGTAGACTTATGAAGAAAGTATAATCCTTATCATCTTGGTATTTATGTGTTTTTCGAGAAACATTTGGTTCAATCATGTCGATCTTCCTTTTTTAAATGTCAAGTGCCGGTGAATCGTAATAAAAAAAATAATTCTGATGACGTTTTGGTTCATTTGCCTGAAGTTTGACAAATGAAGCGGATGCCTCTGGCTCTGCATAATTTATATTTTCCTCATCTGCCGTGGCGGGGCTTTGGTCACGTGAAGAAGGTTCATTTTCTTTTACTGTGGCAGGCAAATTTCCTGAGCTGTCCCTTGGTTTCATAATGTCATTCAAAAACAGCATGTTGTTGAAATAAGGCCATTTATCAGAAGCAGACGCTTTTTGACCGCTCTTGGTTTCATGCTGTACTTTATATTTTCTTCTGAATGTGTCTCTGAGGTTTTCCCACGTTTTACGAGCCTGTTTACCTGAAAAAAAACACAAGTATGGCACAGACCTAACAAGAATTGTCTTTTATACATAACTTGAAAGTACATAATATCACTACGAAACCGTACTCTCATCCCGTGGTTAATATTGCGATTTGGTTTTTCTGTTTCAGGTACTTGGCGATGGGAATGTCATTTCGGTTCCTAGGTCTAACGCTTCGAATGAATGATTACACAGTAGGCCAATGTGTCTCGTCAGTTGTGGATGTGATATGGAAAAAATTCTATCAGCGACACCTACCTGTTTCTGATCAGAGAAAATTTGAAGAAATAGCGGCGGGTTTTCCACGAGCAGTGGAATTTTATTCATGCCGTTGGATGTATTTATGGCAAGCACATCCGAGTTAAATGACCAAAACAAAGTGGAACTATGTATTTTAACTACAAAAAGTTTTTTCAATAGTGCTTCAAACTGTTGCGGACTACCGTTGTCGATTTATTTTTGTGGATGTGAGAGGTTATAGGAAACAGAGTGACGGAAGAACTTTTTCCAGTTCTACTTTGTCTACATTCTTAGAGAACTGTCATGCTACTTTACCGCAACCTTCACCTATCGAAGGAATTGTTACAGATATACCGTTTGTTATGCTTAGAGACGATGCATACTCTTTGAAAACTTATCTGATGAAATCTTACTCTAAACGACTTCTCTCACACGAAAAGAAAGTTTTCAACTACAGCCTATCAAGGGCTAAAATATGCGTAGAGTGTGCCTTCGGTATTATGATTGCCAAGTGGCGTTTACTGGGAAAATTTATAGAAACCAAAATTGACAAAGCAGAGATGGTGAAATGTATCTGCTTACTGCACAACATAATTATTGACCGTGGAGGTGGTGACTTCTTCAGCTCCATGAAATCACAATATTGTTTGATCGAATCACCACTTCAACAAAGTAGTTCATCAAGAACGTTCAACAGGCCGTCATAGCAGGCTCAAATCATCAGAAAAACTTTCAAATCATACTTTAATGGAATCGGCGCGGTTCCGTGGCAAAACGAACGCGTCCATTAACAATTAATAATTATTATTGCTTTTTAACTATCCAATACTAATCTTTTAAATATTATAATTAATGTGTTTACAATTTGTAGGGATTTGTAGTAACATGTAGTAATTTGAAATCCAGCATTAAAAAACATTGTAATAAATATTTACCTTTTACTAATAGTTTCTCCCCAATAGATTCCCACAGTTTAGGTTTAATGTCCCGGTTATGATAGGCTTTGTTCCACTGGTCCCACAGGCGTGGCTCATTCCTAACAAGATCAATCAACAACGCTCTGTCAATTTTCTCCGTCATTATGTGCAGTCGGGATGAAATATCGGAATGTAATTGGGCAACCCGTCATTACGTGCTCTGGCGTCATCGTTTATTGTCGTATCGCGCTTCCCATTTCAATATAGGCACCTACATTAAATCTTGGTGTTTGTTTGTCTTCCGATGTCATCCGATGGTCGCCCTACATAGGATAGGGAGAAATACGGATCCAATATAGGTGCAGCCTTACGTTGCGAACGTACCAGAAGGCGTTCACAATTATCCTCAGACAGCGGTTCTAGAAAGCCTGCATCCTTCTCATATGCGTGTTCATCAGGTGGCTCCAAGCGGGACACGCATAATCTAGATTTGGCCTGGGAAACTGATTGTACAGTGTCAATCCGTTCCTCGTGGATAAGGTGTTACGCCCGTTTAGCAGTGGGCCTAGGCACCCTGGATTTTGCTTTGCCTTGGTATGTCGTTCAGTAAAGTGGAGTGTCAAGGTCAGTTTGGTGTTCAGAGCAAGTCTCAGGTATTTAGTACTGTTTGCCTAACTGATATGGTCTCCAAAAAGCCAGACAGGATCCAGCCTGTAGTACATTATTTTCCATATGAAGAGCATTACTGTGCTCTTATCCACATTGTTACTTGTCCTCCAGGAGGTCTCCCACCCCTTTATCTGCATCAGAAAACTCTGGAGTCTCCTCTCCACTGGCAGTCCCTTCTACAACTCTACTACTAGAGCCATGTTGTCCGCATTGGGTGCCAATCAAGTGTCTGGGGATTTGAGAATGTCGTTCATATACAGAACGAAGAGGAGAGGACCCACTAGGGAGCCCTGAGGCAATTCAGCCCGGATGCTTCTGACTTGGAATGTGCCGTTCCCAAATGTTGTAGAGAAGGTATGGTGGGAAAGATAAGATAATACAATCTTAACTAGGTAAAAGGGAAGGTTTATGGAAAGTAGTTTGAAAAGGAGTCCTTCGTACCAGACATGGTCAAAGGATTTTGCTACGTCAAGGAAAACAGCACTAGTCAGCCTGTTGATGTTGATGTTCTTCGTGACTTGCTTGACCAGTTGAACAAGCTGGCGGAACGTCACGTATCCGTCCCGGAATTTGAACTGCTTATCCACCAGCATGCCCCCCTCCCTTCGAACATACCTTGTCAGTATTGTCAGTATCATGAGAACTTTGCTCAAACAGTCTAGCAAGTTGATCAGCTGATAATACGTAGCTTGGACAGGGCCCTTACCTGGTTTGTGAAAACAGAGGACGTTGTCGTGCTCCCAAAAATAAGGGAAATGACTCAGGAGAAGAATGGCGTTTAATAACCCCAGGAGAAATTTTATCGTTGCTAAGAGTAGGTTTCTTAGGACCACGTTTCTGATGTTTTCTGGTCTGGGGGCTTTGTTTAGTCTTAGAGTGGCTAATTCCCGTGACATTTCTGCCATTTTTGTAAGTACGAGTTCATAAAAGGGTTTTTAAGATACCACATCTTCACGTGCGCTATAAACGCTGGTTCCGATGGGTTGTCAATCAGTACAAATTACGCCTCTAAGTATTCAGCGAGAGCATCGGCCTTATCCTGGTCGAAGCTGACCATCCCGTTCCGTCTGACGATCGGGGGCAGGGGTGAGGGGACTCACATCAAGTTCCTTGTCACCTGCCACAAGGACCTGTCCTGTGCGCACACACAGGCTTTCAATATTGTCCTCCCAGACACTGTTCCACTATTCTTTGACCATTTCGCGAATCGCATAGACTTTGTGGTTCCAATTGGTCTTGTTTAACAGGTACCATGAGGTTTGCCAGTAACTTTTTTTCCCGGACGTGACTGAGGATATTATCAGGCAAGGAAGCAGGTGGCACCCTCTTAGGAAGATGCCTATGCCTTAGCATCGAAGCTTCAAGCGCTTACTTGCTGGTGGAAGTTATGAACTCTACACTGTGATTGATTTCTGCTGCCGTTTGAAGGGTAGGGGTAGGTTTCCATCTCTCTCTCAACATATTTGTGAACCTGTTTCAATCAGTACACCTCAGGTCGGGATTTTTGGGGGGTTCGATGAAGGACACTGTACGTGCAAGATTTACAAGAACGGGATTGTGACCTGAGTACAGCTTTGTTAGAGACTTCAGAACCAATCGACATCTGATACCTCTGGGGAGAATGAAGTCAAGGACGTACGGTTGACAATGGGAAGGGTAAGGAAAGTGGATGGGAGTGGGAAGTCCAGAGTCCACCCACCAAGGTGTGTTGATCTATGGTATCGCGGAGCAATCCACCACGTGCACTCATAATCCTAGAGCCCCATAAAGGGTGCTTTGCATTGAAGTCACCATCGATTAAAACAGGCGTGGTATCTCGTAACAACGCTTCCATGTCTACTCCAGTGTCTCAGTCAAATCAACATTGTGGAGGGAGATAGTTGATGAGCTCCATGACCAGGTGGCCACGGTTGCTCCTAGGAGAAGCCAGGTTCTTCCTCAAGAAACTCAATTAAAAGTCCTAAGGATCCAGTCCAGGTATCTCTTTGAACATCATAATATAAGTTTTAAGCTTGGCAGTCTCCTCCTCTGTGGTGGGATTTATGGTAGGAGGAGCAGCGAGGGGCTAAAGGAGTTTTATGGATCAGAGAGTGTGGGAGTGGGTGTAAAAGGAGCTGGAGAAGGGGTGCGAGGACTGGGAGAAAGATGGGCGGTCTTGGGCAGATCCTTGTCCGGAGTGGCAGAGAGGCCAGCTGGGTCTGGCTCCAGGACTAAGGCTTTGGTGAGATCTTCAGCCTGGGGGAGGGGTTGGTTTACCTAACAAGAATTTTGCAAAAGAGTTCAACAGTGGCTTTGGCGTTGGAGCAGGAGTCATGGCTAACTTCTATCCCGTAACGTGCCCTAAGGACTTCTGTCCTTCGCTTGCGCCATACACCCCCTTCATTAAACTTGGTGGCTCGCGCCATCTCTGCACCCCAAGGGCCTTATACGTCAGGCAACCCTGCCAGGCCAAGGAGTGAGTTCCCGAACAGTACAAGGAATTTGGGGGATCACCTCTCCTCCGGGCACCCACCCCGCAGACGCAGACGCATATTGTAATGTTCTAATGCTCCCTGAAGGGGAGTACAAGAGAAAATTCCATCATGTACCGACCAATTGGTGTTGACTGAACTGTAGGGGCGGGTTGTTGCATTTAATGTAGGCTAATGAAATATGAAAAGATAACATATTTTAATTAGTATGGGGAATTAAAATTGCAAACCTAATATGGGTTTTTAGAGTTACGTGCGGAAACTCTACTCTATGGGTGGTTGGGTAAGAACCTCTCGTTGAGCACACTTTACACTTATTGCTTATCTGAGCATGGATTTGGGACGTTATTGACATCTATCAGGGTCAATGACGTAATTCCCAAGATCCTGGATAAGAAGAATTGTAGCACTGGTAGGTTTGTGGTAGAAAGCTTGCCCAAGCTTCTGGAAGATGTCTTTGATGGTGGCCATTTCTAAATTCTTGTGCAGAGTCACATTGCAGATGTATCAAGGGGAATCCACAATGATTCTTAGAATTTGGTTCTAAAAGGCCTGCCTACGCCTCATATACATGCCCACCAGGTGGCCTCAAGATACCCTCTCGTGGTCACCACCATAGAACACACATCTCATATTTGTGCGGCAATCCTTTAGCATATTACCGAACTGATAGCCGTTCTTGCACTGAACGGAGCCACCGGGTGACTTGCACTTCTCCACTGAGTGGCAGAGTCTACATAGGATTATAAGCGTATGCATATTTTCAGTATTCTCTCTGTAAGTCAGAGAGATGTCAAGGTTTGGCGATTTCTGCCAATCTCTGGTATTTCAATCCGGTATACATTAGGGGAACACCTGGGTGATTGTTTTCAAGGGGAATCCTATCTCCACCAGTTCTCCTTGGATGTCGTCCGGCTTTGTATTGGTCAAAGTCCCTTGACCACAACCCTAACCAACCACTCCTTGCCCATCTCGTAGGACCAGTATGGGACCGCAAGACTAGGCAGTAGCCTTTGGATTGTGGGTTAAGCTTCCTCTGAACTAAACTGGAGGCGTAAACGATCTCCTAGTTACCTAAAAGCCTCCAACAGCTCTTGACGCTAGGATAGAATGACCCTGACCACCTTGAAGTTGTCCTCCACATAACACAGAGTGATGAGAAGGATATTCCCCTTGGCCTTGTGGGCAGGCCCAGAATCACTGGGGCCTGGTCGGTATAGGAAGCAGCTTGCGTTGCTACCCTAAGCTTCCGCTGATTCCTACCTTGCCCCGACTCAGGCACGCATTGGTCCGATTCACCTTTACTCGTATTTCTACCACCAGAGGTACCAGCCTAGATGGTTAGAGTTACCTCATGGTAGACTCTTGGCGTTGCTAGCCTTCCTCCTTCAGTGGGGGCTTAGGGTCTAAAACATTTCAGACTCACCCCCTCACTCGACTCGCCAGGTATCAATCAGAGGTCCGAGTCTGAGTTCAGCCTTTACACGTCAATGGACTCTCACGAGCTGTCAACGTGCTAGACTTTGTCTTCAGAATTCAACCAGAACTAAGCTGGGCACTTCTTTCTGCACGACGCCTCTTAGTGAGAGGTGCTGGCATTGATACAGGTCTTTTGAAACTTTGCGGTAACGCGCGCGCCATTGTCACACTGCGGTCTTTACCAGAAAAGGACTTCTAGACTCCCCTTGATTAAAACTTCTGTTGGCACCGTTAGGTTTCCACCCATAGTGCTGGCGGGAGGTATAGCCTTCTTATCCAGTTTCTGGTCTGAAAACCCTTATGGGGGGAGGGGGGGAGGTCATCGCTGCTAACTGTAGGGTCTGGAACTAATACCCGAACTAAGACCCGAGGAAGCCATAATGGATGCCCCGGTGGCCCTAGAAAGTGCCGCATCGTTACCCGCCCTGAGAAAGTCAAGCGACTCTTTGTTGTATCCGTCATTAGCACGCTCACCTTCGGCCACTAGCCAACTCCCACTTTCTTCCCTTCATCAAGCGCTCCGACCCAACGCCGACTTAATTTTTTCTTCTTCTCGCTTGTCTCCTAGCAAATATTTCTAGACTGTTGCCCATTCGGAACCTGCCAGTGACATTAATGCCATCTGGTCTGTAAAATAATACGAGACTGATTATCTGTGTGAGTACCGAGTCTCAGTCATGACACTTAACCTCGGGCTATGATTGTTATACTATATGAGATTAAACCAGTGAAATGCAGTTGTAAGTGAATTATATTTGTGTTTAATTATACCCTTTGTCTGGTGAAATGTATTGAATGTGAATAACAGCGCTGGGTTTCGTGTGCAGGTAGGATTTTTTCTTGGGATTTGGATAGGGGTGTCTACTGTCTAAGGCATGATGGTGCTTTGTGGGTGAATTATGACGGTCGTTTTTGGTCAAATCATAGTAGGGGAAAGGGGTTGGTAGAGTTTTTTTATTAGAATTTGGTATAGAGGGGATACTATTTCTAGTCACCATCTAGAGTCGAAACTGGTACGAGGATTATTCTCTGACTCATAAAATACCTAGTCGATTATCCCAGTGACGTCCGGCGGTGACGAAGGGTGTAATGAAATGATATGTGTGAGAAGGTCCGACGGTTCTGCCATCATGCTGGCGTAGTCTATTGTCAAGTTTTTTTTCAAGGAATGATATATCTAGGATTTTTATTTTTTTATTCTAGGATTATCAATTAGGAATTTTTCATTTTTAGAATTGTCTTTTGGTTTATTTTTTAATTTTTTTCAATGATAATATTAGGTAAATAGTCATTAAACTAAATTAGTGCTCAACTACGCCAGCATGGATCGTTTATGGTGTCGTGGTTCAGTCGGGTCGTATTGTACGAGTCCTCTAACAAGTTCGTTAGTGTGCGTTTATGACTGGTCGTAAAAATATTATGTTTCTGGCTTTATACATTTATTGTTGTTTGGCAGCAGTTTGTTATTGTTAGAAGGTTTGCTATTCCAGTGCGTCTTTTTTCCCCAGAGAGAGAGAGAGAGAGTTCTTAGATTTTATTCTATGTCACCTGAAGTTTGATGATGTGCGTTTTGGAGGCATGGCCCCATACTATACAGTTGTACAAGATGGGCTACTTGTCTATAAAGTAATACTGTATTGGAATTATTAGCTGTATTCCTTTGAACAGTGTGTACGTTTGGATGACTCTTCCTATTGCTTTGCCATTGATTCTATCAATGTGGCTCCTTCAGGTGAGTTTATTACCTATTGTGATCCAAAAGTACTTGACTTCATCTTGGAGTGGGATGTCTGTGTCAAATAGGGTAAGTTGGGTGGGTAGTTGCTTCCTACCTCTGGGTAGAAATAGGGCCACTGATTTGGTGGGATCCACTTTGATTCTACAATTGATGAGCCAGTCCTGAAGGAGGAGGTATATTTACATTGCAAAGGATGCGTAGATGATATTTTTGGCCATATCAGATGCAGCATCAGGAATATTTTCCAGAGCCTAAAGGTAGTCACCGCAGTTAGCATGGAATGACTCTAAGCTAGAATCATTCGACAGATAAGAAGCCCGGACAGGAGACACCCTGAACACAGGGCAGAGATACCGTTTGGTGGACAGTAAAGAAATTCGCTGACTGTCCTCCATCGGTGAGATGAGCCATATGCACGGCCCAGAAAACTCGCAATCTTGGAAATAGTCTATCAGAATAAACACATAGATCCAGTATTCTAATTACGAATCCAGGTTTTATCCTTCTTCATGGAGTTTCAGAATTCCGCTATGCTATAATATGATTTCACTGGGGGAGTAGAAAACTCCAGAAAGTAGGCTATAATAGATCGATTATGTTTAATGATGGAATTTCACATTAAATTTGTCTACGATTTACTAGTATCACTAAATCTAAGGTCTAGAGTTGGATCCCTATTGAGTACTTGCATCGTGAAGTTTATCTCTTATAAGCTATAATATATATAATCTATAGGTGTTTTTCCACGAGTCTTATTAGCCTTCCTAAACAAAACAAAAAATACATGATATACAAATAGGTGTCCCGACCAATGAAATGCCAGTTCTGTAAGTTACAATTAATAAAGTTACGTTGTTTCATCTCTAAAGCGACGAAATTGCTATAAATCAACACGAAATGCTATTTTTAATATAAAAGTGTTTGAATTGCAGTAACCAAAGATGGCTGTGGAACAATGCTAATTTTGACAACAAACATAGTATGCTATTGGATATACACAGTTTTACTTACTCCTTTGCTGATTTAATTGAAAGTTATAAAGACAAGCCAAATTAACATTCGTTTTTTAATCTCTTTCTTCCTGTGCTATCTGTGCCATCTACTGTGGGAAAATGCTACTTATAATTTCTCGATGACTTGTGATAGTAGGTACTATACGTACATATAGCTATTTTAAATTGTAATTATTATTATAACGTATAAAGGATCTAATCACACTAATGAGGTAGGAATGTGGAAAGAATAATTGAGATAAATGTCTGGATTTATGTTGAGGGAGAGTCTAAAATATTATAGGAAAATTACCCTTAGTTTGATCGGTCAATATTCTAACTCCAACCTTTCTTATATTGACAAACCAGTCTAGATGAGATTGATGTTTAGTCTGCATGCTCATCAATATATCTCCTGTAAAATATGAAAATTTTAAACAAAATATTGTAGATACCTTTCTTCATAAACTTGTTGGCTCATGTGTAATCATTTAAATGAAGAAAAATGTTGTATCTATGCGCATCACCCCTGAACAAAAAATTGAATTTATTTCGGCTAGCATATAGGCTATATAGTATCTTGACAAATGTTTTACATGTTAGTAAAACTCAATGTATAAATACTCAGTGAAAATATAACTTTGATAAATTAGATCTTCTGCTAAGAAAAGGCGTGTTCTCTAATTACCACCAACATCTGCATTATTTAATCAGATTATGGAAGAAAACATTTCAGAAAATGACTAAGCTCATGCTAAAACTGTGTGGGAAAAGTTTGAATTGAAGACAATGGAAGATTATCAGAATCTGTTGTTGTTTGTGATGTTTCATTTTTAACAAACGTCCTCGAATACTTTCGCTCTTTATGTTTTGGGTTTTATCATTCAGTCTGCTTACATTTTTGGGCAAATCCTGGACTAGCGTGGGTGGAAAATTTAAGGACGACCAAAGTTGAGTTGACGTTACTAACATACACTGAAATGCATTTATTCATTGAATAAGGACCCTGAGAATTAGGTAAAGTACCTCACATACGGGTATTATAATAATTGATTTATACGGGACTGCGATGTACGAGTCTTTCTCCCACTGTGATTTTAGTTGGTTGAACCCGGATGAAATAGAAGAGTGCAATGTAATCTCAGTTTATAATGATTGCCCTGCGGGCTCTATTTTAGAAATCGACTTAGACTACCCAGAAGAAATTCGTGAGAAGCACAGTGGTTACCCACTTATTCCTGAAAAATCCATAACCCCTCCAGGGATGTTATAACCATTCTCTAAGTATCTACAATCCAAGCTGAACTCTCCAGTCGGTGATAAAGAAGGAAAAGTTGGTTCCCAACCTAAACAGTAAACAAAATTACGTGGTACATTACCGCCATTTAAAACTGTATATGGCTTTGAGCATGAAGCTTCAAAGGGTGCAATGTGTCCTCCCTTTCAAGCATGACGCTTGGTTAAAGCCATGTATTGATTTTAATACCAGTCAAGAGACAAATGCTGTGAACTGTTTCGAAAATTATTTTTTCAAACTCATGAACGATGTAATACTCGGTAATTCATTGGAGAATCAAATACTGCAAATTGTGTGGATGTTAAACTGTTAAACAATGAATAAAGGCTGAAAAACGTATTGCTTCCTCCATTATTTATTACCTATACAATACTCACAGAAGATTTAGTTAGGGTGCACATGAGAAAAATAAGCCGGTTTTTGAATAAGTTGATTTATGCAAGCTTCATTTTAGACACAACAATATTATAATTTACAATTTTCAATATAGCTATGTTAAATAGAAATATGGATAAAATCTGAAGCTTGTATTTACAGACACAGATTCCCTCTGTTATGAACTGAAAAGCTAAAAATGTATATGCGGATATGTTTAATAATATAGACCAATTCGATGCATCTATCTAGAAACCAATTTTTTGCACATTAGGCCTACATGCAACAAAAAAGAACTGGGAAAAATGAAGGATGAGATTAGTGTAGAGTGTATTCAAGTGTTGGCGGGACTTCGACAGAAGCTTTACTTAATTTAAAAGGAGACTCTGAAGAAGAAAAAAGTGGGTAAAAGTGTGTCGAAAATAAATATAAAAAATAAAATCAAGCATTCTCGCTATAAAAAAAAAGGTTAAATAAATGGATCTTACACAATATGTACATGACTCACTTCGGTTGCAGCATGGTCTAATGCGCTACTCTCAAGGGACTAACTGCTGATGACAAGGAGCTTGTGGTTCGATCCCAGTTTGGTGTATTGAGAGATTTTTTTTTTCTAAAATTGTTTCCCACTCTCTTTTCACGTCAGTAAGGGTACACTTCATATAAATAATCCATAAAATATTTTATATAAAAAAATTGACAACTAAATTTGGGGACGTGACCACGAGACACTGCAACTACCTCACTCCCTTTAACCCTCGCCCTTTCCACCCCCAAAAAACTGGGTACGGACTTGGTCCTATGCCTTTAAATCATGGATTAAATAACAGCGCTATTATGGTTGCTAAGTGCGATTATAGCCGTATCCAAATATCATATTCTCAATTATATGTTTTAAGTTCTTGTTAAAGATTTTTTTAAGCACCGCGTCTTAATACCCCTTCGAGTTATGTGAATATGTAATAATTACGCTAATGTGTTAATAATAAGGATGGTGTAATTTAAAGGAATCGTACCCAAATTTGCGTGGAAGGAAGGAAAGCCACCTTCAGTACACACGACCAGTATTTGAGCCTATTTCGAATTACGTCTTAGATCAGAGGTATTCAACCTTTTTTGTTCTCATACCCCCAGATGTAATTTATTTTCAACTTTGCACCCCCATAGTTGTTTGTGTATAGTGCAAGCTATACGTATTTTGTAATCTACATTAAAAAAACTGATTTGGTGATCACATGGTTTAAGGCGTCACTCTCGCAATAAACTATACTGCTGATGACAGGGAGATCGGTGTTCAAACCCCGGCCGGGTGTACTGAGGATAGCTTTTCCAAAATGAGTTTCCACTCTCCCGCCACAAAAATGCGAGTACACTTCCTTTAAATTCATCCTTCCTCATCCCTAATTCATTATAGCGTAGTTAATACCTATGCATATAACCTGAATGAACAGGTAGTAAGACGCGGTGCTAAAAATTCATCCAAAATAATGTATTAAATAATAAATTTTAAATGAGAAATATATTTATATATTTACTATATATGTGTATATATTTACATGTATATATATACAATATATATATAATTTAAAACTTAATATTTAATACATTATTACAAATAAATAAATTCATATATATATATATAATATTTTATATATATGCACTTTATTTAGCCCCCCCAAGATGTATTCGCATACCCCAAGTTGAATACTACTGCCCTAGATCATGCGGCCGGCCACCGAAGCGGGTCTTATTAAATCTATTATCAGTCTTAGGGGAAGGGGGTAAATCTAGGGGTGGAGGTGCAAATTCCTACCTTGGGTACTCCACTGAAAATGGGCAAAGATTATGTACATTATTTTTGGCACCGCGTCTTACTACCCGTTCGGTTTATACGCTTATGTACTAATTGTTGATGGTTATAGGAATTAGGAAGGTTATATTTAGATGAAGTGTACCCGCATTTTCATGGAGGGAGAGTGGAAAACTTTTTGGAAAAAAAACCCTCAGTACACCTGACCAAGATTCGAACCTCTATCTCCCTCTCAGCAGTCTAGTCTAGTACGTGAGTAGTGCGTTAGATCATGCGGCCACCGAAGCGGGTTGTATTATTTTGTTTTGTAAAAGTATATTTAGTCTTTCTCACTCACTAACAATGGAGAGAATGATAATATACAACATATATTATGTTGTATATTCCTACATTATATATGTTATAAATGCTTTATTTTGTAATACAAGGGAGTGAGTGAGAATATACAACATAAAATCTATATTAATTTGTGATATTAAAAAAAAGTTGACGTTTGTTTGAAATATTCAAAAGGGTCTAGTAGCACCCAAACAACGCCGGGAAATTCCACTTTCAAGCCCCTGGTGTGGTAGGCAATCGATTCAAGTCTTATCATATATTGATTATTGATGTACACCTACATATTTTACCCGACACTTGAAAGTTCTAAAGGTGTACAACAAGTGACTGAGTATAAAGTGTAACTTGTGCAAGAAATTGTTGGTGCTCCAGACCAATCAACGCCCACACATTTAAATTAGTACTACCTTTAAATAAAATAATAATTACCTTTTTGGGGATGTTATAGTATATAAAAATATGTGTTGTAAGTATTAATAAATAATCTTTATTATTATATAATATGTATTAATACATGAACGTCTATGTGGTTTAGTGGTCAGAATTCCTTGTTACAGATCTAAAGGTCCCAGGTTCGATCCCCAGAGCTTCCAGAATTCTTCTGTAAATCAGTGAATCTGGACGGAGTCAAACTCAGCCCTGCGAGGACAAATGAAGAGCAGAGATCCCCACCACAGTCAACTTCTCTGACCACAAAATGTAAGGGTCAAGTGATCGACTTCCACCTATTTACCGAACAGCAATGACACCAGGGGAAAGGGAGATTTTCCCCTTCCTCACCCCTCCTTCAAAAATTTTTATAATATAAATTAGGGTGTTCAACCCATTAAATTTTTACTTATAATTTCATCAATGACCGAAAAAGTTGCGCCTCTACGTTAGACAATAGTCGCGTGTTGCTTGTTGCGTGTTGACATGTCTGTGAAGATGGTATCGATGGTTTCACCGACAAGGCGAAAAAAATCCTAATGGAAGCTTTCAGATGAAGATTTGATGGTTTAACGTCTGCTCAGTCTTATTAAAATGTAATTAAAATTTGGTTCTGTTGACTGGCAGTAGCTCTGCCTATTTAGTTATTATAATAATAATAATTATTATTATTAGCATCACGTCTTACTATCCGTTCGGGTTATTCGCACTTACGCTAATGAGTAATGGTAGGGTGATTGTGAGATGAAATGGAGGACCTACAGTTTAACGTGGGATCCGAACCACGATCGAGGCCTGGCATTCCACACATTCACAAGTCGTGGTTAATACACGTCTTGTCAGAGATGGAGGAAGGGTTTGGTAATCAGATAAATCTGTGCCGGGACTGAGGATTGAACCCCGGACCCCCAGCACAGAAGTCTGACACCTTACCCCCTAGACCGCCAGGTCACCGTCTATTTAATTAAATTACTATAATAGTAGTATAGTATAGTATAGCTATATGTTTAGTAGTAACTTACTATGGATATTGCTTCATGTTCTGGGACGAAGTGCGTTTATGTGAATTATTTTATGTAGGGAACTCAACCTAATTATTTGAACTAGGACGTGTAGAAATGTTAAAGTAATCACTGCTAGGTGTCCTTAAGAGTCAGTATGTCTATTTTCCAGCATCTTAAATATAGACATTAGTGTCTTAATGCTCTATGTTAATCCCAGCGGTAGATGAGGTATAGGGAACATTGTTTTATTGTAGAATGGTTATAACATTATTAATATGAGTGGATTTGACCACCATTCCGACTTGGGACAGTGGGGATAACTCCTCTAGAGCAATAGCTGATAGGTGGGTCCTTCTATCTATTGTTTCACACCCTCAATCCCCAGACTAGGTTTAAGGGGATTTGTCCACCCTGTATTTTCTTGGCCTTTTGGCTTTTGTATGTCCTAATATAGACTCTAATTGGTCTTAAGTAAAAATAATTGTTAAGGAATTCCTGATTGGGGCTATGCTACTCAACCGCCACTTCTTAGAATATACTTAATAACCTGGGTGTGCCATCTGTGTATGGCTTTTCAATTTAATTGGCGATATCCTTAACCTTTATAGCACATTTCTGGCACAGAATGTATATTTCTACTTTAGGCCCATTTTGGGTATTTATACATAATTTTGATACCATGAGCTTGGGATGTTCTTAGAGCTTTATATTATTACTAAATAACTTATTGCTTGACTATAGAATTAATAATAATTATTATGTTATTGAATGTTGTTATTTATATAGTCCTATTCAATGGACGCATGCAAGGCCGTAGCCAGCCAATAATTTCAGGGGGGTTTGGTGGGCCAATCTCCCAATTGATGGAGGCTGGAAAAAATATAAATAAAAAACAGTTCTAGAAGCTATCTGAAGTGTTTTTATGTTAACATAACCCCCTAACTGCCGGGGGCTAGGAAAAATATATATATTCAAACACCTCTAGATGCTCTCTAATGTGTTTTTTTATAGTAGTATAGCCCCCTAACTGCTGAAGGCAAGGAAAAATTATAAATATTAAACACTTCTAGAAGCTCTCTGAAGTGTTTTTATTGGCAACACAGCCCCTTAATTTGTAATTGTAGATTAATTTTGATATTGTTTGAACCATAAATAGAGCCATAAATATTTTGTTCATAAAATTTCGTGGGGGGGGGGGTTTGAACCCCCCCCAAAAAAACCTGACTACGGCCTTGGACGCATGCAACTTGTTCTATGTGTTGTTTTTTAAACGAAAATAATCTTAGGGCTTGGTTATAAGCTTACATTATCAATTTAAACTTTGTTTTAAATAAAATAATTTAAATTGACTTTCTGTATATGTAACTAGCTGTTTCCTTGCCCGATTAAAGTGTTCCTTCACCACATTATGTTTATGTTGAACGGTATGACGTCTAGAGATGTTGTGGTGGTGTGAGATTATTGTTTTATAAATAATTAAGGAGCACGTATCGCGTTCATGGTTATTGCTTGTTGTAAAATAGTTTTAGCTTATAATGTAATGGGTAGTAAGGCTCGGTAAACCGCGTCTTATTACCTATTTGGGCTATACGCACATTTACTAATTACTTTAATGTGTTAGGGATGAGTAAGTGTAGCCACATTTACGTGGAGGAAGAGTGGAAAATGAATGTGAGGAATGCCAAGCCTCCACCGTGGTTCGGATTCCACGTTAAACTGTAGGTCCTCCATTTCATCTCACAATCACCCTACATTAGCGTAAGTGCGTATAACCCGAACGGGTAGTAAGACGCGGTGCTAATAATAATAATAATAATAATAATAATAATAATAAGAGTGGAAAACTACTAAGTAAAAGCCACCCTCAGTACACCCAGCCAGGATTCGAACTAGGATCTCTTCGTCATCGGAAGTCTTCTCTATTACGAGAGTGATTCCTTAGACCATGTGGCCACCGAAGTGGGTGGTAAAATAGTTTCCGTGATGGAATATAGCAATGTAGACTATATTGTTGTAAAGTGTATATAGTTCCCGTGAAGCATAGTGCTACAATACGTCCTCTTTTGTCTGGACATGTCCACTTTTTTTAAACGTAGCCTTTATGTCTGGGCGGATTTTGTTCAAAAGTGAAATTTTTCGGGTTTTTAACAAATGTTCTTTCCAAAGCCTTAAAAATAGAGCATTGTTATAGAAACTAGTTTTTTTACATCTATTTTGTTTCCCAGCCTGTAGCCTGGGTCAGTTTTTTTATTCAAGCCATATATTTTCCACTACCGGCTTGCTAGGTCTGTCATAGCTTCATTTGCCTTATAATCGAACAGGCACAACAGCCAGTCCCCTGCCGTTAATTCATCACTGTGAAAGGGTAATCTCACATTTCACCAATTATACATTTTTTTGGCCATACCGGGACTCGAACCCGGGCTAAACTGAGCTAAGGTGAGTTTTATTTTAATATATTAATATATAAATTAAATCTATCCACTTTAAGTGGAATACAACCAAACTTTTTTTTAAAAATTAATTTAGTTTTTATTTTAATTTATACATGTGTTTATAATGAGAAATACGGGCTTGTGTTGTGTGCTGTTTGAGGTTAGGTTTGAGACGTAGTCTACTTCCTTCCCTCGTGGCGTTACACATAGCCGGGATGCTCTCCCTACGGACGAGTGTAGGAAAGAGAGGTCTGTCTGTCTGCCTCAAATCTACTCGCCCAAAATATCTATAGAGTCTCTCCATGTTGGAAGCACCCGGGTAACGAATATTTGTTGATGTAAGAGAGATAAGTTTGGGGCTGGTGGGAACTCCAAGATAAGTAGGGTCCTTAGAAAAAACTAACGTTTTGCTTTTGTTCTATTTCTCATAATGATATTAATTTAATACCGTTTATTTGTACTGTGTTCTAAGTGGTCATGATGATAATACATAGGCGTATTACCCGAGCGGGTAGTAAGATGAGGTGCTAAATAATAAAAAAATAATCACACATTCTAATGTGTTCTTTGTATGAGAAATTAATTATTTTATATTTTTACATTGTGCTTTTAGTCACCGTGATAATAATATAACATTCATTCGACCATAGTACAAGTAAATCTTATGTCACGTGGTATTGATTTACTAGTTTTCACAATACAAATATAATATTGTATCTACTTGAATATGTTTCAAGTTGCCATGATAATAGTAACATATTGATTGAAGCTGTACGGGTGGAGGGGGAAGTGACGCCGCCTGAGCTAATGCCGCCAACCATGTTGTATTTTAATTGTTTTAGGGTGGCACGCTTGCTTCTCTTGCATTGCCATACCGTGGGTGACAGCATACAAACACTTTTTAGGTGTTAGGTGGAGTGTCTTGCTTGCCTTTCTTTGTCCGAGGTGAAAAAAACACGTTTATAAAGCATCTTTCGACATCCAATCTAATGTGTCGAATCAAACAGCACAGTCAGTGTACTGTGATTAATTATGTTCTTTAAAATAAATATAGTACAGTATTTTTTAGATATATGTATAAACTCATGTTTTTTTAAAAGCATATGTCTATTAATATTTTGTGTGTAGGCAGAAATATATATATATGGTATGGGAAGCGTACATGGAGAATTATTCCATCACATCAGGGTGACACTACTTCCCCGAGCTCTTTTAGTATTGTGGTATTACTTCATGTGTTAGTTCAAGTTTAATTTATTATTTTAGATGGTTAGTATTCATCAAATTGATTTTTTTTAAAAGAGAGAACACGATGGATAACAAGATGGAAGCATTATTGAGAGGACACCATTCAGAGATAAACTTTAGCATATTCAAATCTCGTTTAGGAAAGAAAACACTATTATATTGGCTGTATCTCAAAATAAATAACTGGTTTAACATAGTGTTTTAAGCTTGAATGTTCTTTGGTATGAAACAAACTGAGATTCTCCATTTGGTTTTCGAATTAGCGGAGAGGAACGGGATTACAAATAAATTCCATAAAGAATAAATACTTGCAGGAAAGGACTATTTTAATAGTTCACTCAAGATAAATTCTGAAACTAGCCTGCGTAAGAAACTAGCTTAGACAAATTAACTTCCTTTGATAAGGGAGAGTTTACATATCTTTAAAGTAAAGAATAATTACATAGTTACCAAGAATATGTAACCAAGACAAAACCGGTATTTGTATTGAAAGAATCTAGTTGAAATTGTTTGTACATTATGAAAAAGGGAGGTTAAATCCGAAACATCTGGAAGTAGGAAAATAATGAGTCACTTTATGGTAAAGGGAGGTCCTAAAGTCGCAATAATCTTTACTGTTAAAAATATGTCGAGTAAATGAGGATTTGTTTGCAGTGTGGCTAGAATATTTCACAAATCATGTGAAGATCATGAATTATAATTCTGCTCTGTTGATTATACACAACCGCAGTAGTCACATAACCATTGCTGGGGCTTCACACGTTCGCCGAAAAACTAGCGCAGAACATAAACGTGGTCACGTGACGAGCTCTAAGCCAATCACAAGATTTCCGCCTTATTGGTGCGAGCTGTTCCGCTAAAGTTTAACTTATCTCTACTTTGTCAGCTCTGGCTGAGATGTTCGGCACAGGGAAACCAATCAAATCTCAGAACTAACCATCTCAAATTAGTGCGCATGCGTATCTGACAACGCATGCGCTTTACAACCAGAAGAAAGCAGACAGCTTCGTTGGCCGTTGTGAGGAGATTTAAAATAAGCCGTTAAGGTAAAGCGATCGGGAGAGTGATTTAAAATATATTTTTATCCACTAGAAAAAAATATGTTGATAATCCGCTGTTTTAAGTTAGCGTTGCAATGCATCATGGGTCATCTTAAAGTGTGTGAATTACTGCGCAGATTCCACTTTCTATTTTCGGCGAACGTATGGATCAAGCTTTAGAGCTTAGGATTTTTTTAATTCAAATGGCAAATGTCAGTTGTATCAATACCACTATCACTACCGCTCTGTAACAAATTGATATGACCTTCGGATTTTTCAACATACTTTTAACAAAGAATGTGATTGATTCTTGAAGAACCATATCCACAAAAATATAGATCTAAGAGCCTATGAGATAGCAGGTATATTTTAAATAGATTGTATATTAGGGTAGCAACGATTGATAGAGGAGACCGAAGTTCTTTAGCACGGGGATATAGCCACTTGATCCTTGTTAATTAATTATGAACAGTTTTGATCTTGTGGTGGACTTATAAATTAGGCCTAGTTGCGAGGTACAAGCTACATTTCAAGAAAATCGGCAAGTATAACTAAGTAGAACAAAGCCTCTTGTTTAAAAGAGCCATATTCTAAATTTCCAACAGAAGGAATCTTTAGCTTAGGTGCGGTGAGTCCTAGTACATAGAATTTGGAATAAATTTAGATCCTCCAAAGTAGGACGTTGAGGTAAGAGAAGCAGTGCCATTCGATGGTCAGCGATTGCTTACCCGCGATCTTTGTCACCAGGAAACAGTTCAGTGACGTGGATTTAGTGAGGATTTAGAGATGGAAACCTCCAGCACCACTATGGCCGTTGAGGTAAGCTGTATATATCCTAACATCGAAATCAGGAGAAAAGGATCATTCAAAGACGGCGATCTCACATAATTTAACAAAAAGCGCATCAAGGTAAATGTGCAACACTGGTGGGTTTGTGTGATGAAGAAAGTAAAATGGGAAACCAATCTCTGCTTGGAAGATCTAAGTAGAACTCTCAACATTATTGAGGGGCAATTCCAAAGCTACAAAACACCAGATAAATGGCAGAAGACGCATAATTATTCTTAAAGGCGGATGTGTCTAAGATCCAATATTTAAGATTACTAGGTCACTCGAATCAACAAGATCATCTGTGGTCCTCATCTTTGTGAAACACTTTAAAAGTAGTTGTGTTAGCTGTTAAAGTCTTAAAGTACCTTCAGCGCTTTCTTTGAAACACCAGAAGAGAAACTGAAAAGATGCACCGATATGGGTTCCGGAAAGGGCAGTGAGTAAGTTGTGGTATCCCTTTTGGAAACAATGCTGTAGACATTCGGTGCATTAGACTCACTGCATGTGGCCAACAGATAAAATTACAAACGTCTCAAGCTGAAACCTGCGCTAAAAGCCTCTATGATAGTTGCTCCTGAGAAACTTTGGCTCTATCGTGATGTATTTTCTAAAGACTTTAATTTGTCATTCCATGTTATACGCAAGGTTCAATGGGATCACTGCTTTAGAGTTGATAAATCCTCAGATGATCACAAAAATTGTTTAAAAAAAAGACCGTGACCAACATTTTAGCAAGGAAAGAATTTGCACATAATTTGAAAAATAAAACTAAGGAAAAGGCTATATCTGGAGAATATCATATCCTAGAATTTGATCTTGAAACAATTCAATATTGCCCTTCCATTAGTACTAAATCTGTATTTTATAAGCAAAGACTAGCAGTCTATAATTTGTCCGTGTATGATGTCCGCAGAAAAAACCCAATAAATTACATGTGACATGAAAGAATTTCAAAACAAGGATCAATAGAAAGGGCTACCTGTTTGTTGAAACACCTCAAAAACATAGCAGATGGCCGCCCAATCTTTTTGTCTTCTGGCACATCTGGAGGACAAAATAGAAATGTAAATATGTGCATCATGCTGTTATATGCTGTTCAGACCCTAAACATACCAACAATCAATCATTGTTTTTTTCAACCGGGACATTCAGTGATGACATGTAACTGTTCACTCACACATTGAAAGGGCTACAAAACATGTAAACATTTACAATCCTTCAGGTTAGCATGCAGTTGTGCAGACTGCTTCAAAATAAAAGGAAGTATGAAGTAGTGGAAATGGAACAGCAAGATTTATTGAACATATCAGAAATGCAAAATATTTATGTTAAGAATAGGAAAATGTATTGACATAAATGGAGACCAAGTGAAGTGGTTGAAAGTAGTCCAGTTTCAAATCCGTACATCAGTTTATTTTAAGTATGATAATGATGGAAATTTCGTAGATTTTCTCACAGTCAAAAAAAGGCACAAGACGCTCATCAACTCCCTTCAATTTACAACCTGCATACGATCGTATTTTGCAAATAAACAAAGAAAGGGCGAAAGATCTGCAAGATCTGTGCTAATCTGGTTTGATCAAGAAACAATACCATCAATTCTACAAGAGTTTGATTGAAGGAGGCGTGGATATAATTTCATCCGACGATGATTACACTATTATATAATTTTTAAAAAATACGTTACTTTAATTTACATTCAAAGAATTTAGATTAAGATAAACAATAATGATAAGTAGCTACTAAACTAGGGCCCTTGTTTTAAAGAATGTTTAAATAGTAAATCCATGTTTAAAATCTTCGTTCAACAAAACATTTTCCAGGGATTTGTTGTTCTAGCTCAATTATTTATAATGACCAATATTTTCACCTATTTTATTTTTTATATTTCTTTTTCAATAAAGATCTAAAATAATAGTACTGTACTTGTAAAATGATTAGCGTCAAAGAGACGTAACTCCCAATTAAATATTTAAATAAATGTTTTTGACACAATATATAATTAAATATTAAAATAATATAAACATAACGATCCATAACAAAGTGGTTTTGCAAGAATATAGCAGAGCACAGGATTTACTCATTTTTCATCATTTACATTTTTATTATAATTAAGGATCTAAAATAATACGAGTAATACTTGTAAAATGATTATAGTCAAAGGGACGTAACTCCAAATTAAAAGACTCAAATAAATGTTTTTTACACATAAAATAAATATTTAAATAACATGAATATAACAGTCCATAACAAAGTGCTTTTGCAAAAAAAAATTGTAATAGAATTTACTAATTTTTTGTCTATTACATTTTTATTATAAATAAAATACCTTTTATTTTCCTTTAATTTAGCTCTCCTGAATACCAAGGAAAAGTGAAATGCGTTCCTCTGGCTCTATAGTGACGATTTATTATGGTCGCTTAAAACTAGAGAACTACCGAATAGATTTGAGGGGGGTATTTTTACTTTCTCTAGACACCTCGGAGAGAAAGTATTGTGATCGTCAAAAAAATTCTAACTCAAGATTTTGATAAATATAGATGTTTCATAAACACGTGAAACCAAAAAAGTTGTTTTCGCAATGCCATCCGTTTGTCTGTCCGTCTGTCTGTATCTGGGGCTAGAGTTGAAACTGTTTTACTGATTGGGCTAAAACTTGCTAGCTGGGGTTTTTATAAGGTCCCCCCGAGGAATTTTTGAAATTAGATATCTAATCCTAAATTAAAGGGTAATTTGCTGAACGGCAAAAAGAGAAAAATTCGATTTTCTTGAAATTTGCCCTAACAATTTTGATTAAATTTTATATATAGACACGATTTATTACTATAAACAAAATGTAATTTCTCATTTTTTCATCAAAACTACTTTGAGGGTACTTTAAAAAAGATAAATTTTCCAATTTTGATGATTTTTCCGCAACTATTTGAGATACGAATTAACTTATCATTGTAAATCTGTAATAGGCCTACTTTTAAAGATAAAAATCTTTTATTTGAAATTTTTATGACACGGTTAAAACTACACTTAAAATAGCTTCTAAATGCATCAAATTAAAATTTTAAAAACGAGGCTAGGACCGTTCTAAAAATATTTTAAGGGCATCAATTTTTTTTAAACTCACCTAACACCACTTCTAATAGATTTCATCAAAGAGAAATTTTCAAATAAATTCCAACTGTGGGCCATTCCAATTGCTTAGAGTCATCCAATTGCCAAACGTTTGTTGAAGGAGGACCCCTGTACCTGTTAATTCTTTGTAAGTTTGGGGGTCAATTCCTCCAAAACATACCTATGAGACACAACGGTATTGAAAAGATGACCTATGGGTGTGGGAAGAGGTTGGGGTTATTTGTGTCCTTGGTAGTCAACCCGCTCTTTCGACAATCCTGTCTAAAGTTAGATTCATATGGGAAGAAACTTTTTTGACAGTTACCAAAGTTACTTAAAACAATTTTCATATATCTAAACATCAATAATGTGATCTTCAGGCGTTATATTCAATAGATATTATTAATACTGTATCTATAAGATAACACTAATGAAACAGTAAAATGTTATCAATTTTGACCACAACAAAATATGTTTGTATTTTTTAAAAGGGTATTCCTACCAAAAAACAAAAATAGACTAGATGGTTCGTTTACTGGAATTCATAGTGTTAACTTAGAAAACAAAATTTAGCATCTAGGGTAAGTATACCAGTTCAACCTAAACAATAACTAACTAATTATATATTTTGGGTGACCACATTGTATAAGGCGTCACTCTCATGTTAGACTAGACCCCCAATGACAGGGAGATCGGGGTTCGAATCCCATTTGGGTGTAGTGAGGATGGTTTTCCAAAATGTTTTCCACTATTTATCTACGCAAATGTGGGTACACTTCCTTTGAACTCAACCTTTCTCATTCCTAACTCCTTAGAGTAATAAGTACTGTACAATACTTATAACCTGAACAGGTAGTAAGACGCGGTGCTAAAAAAACTTATTAAGCTATCCTACTAATTATCCAACACTG
Source organism: Timema genevievae (assembly GCA_902155825.1). NCBI lineage: Eukaryota > Metazoa > Arthropoda > Insecta > Phasmatodea > Timematidae > Timema > Timema genevievae. The sequence continues at coordinate 274,105 of CABFWO010000064.1, forward strand.
CACAACAAACTAGCACGTCACAGTATTTATGACACGCACACACCATCAGGTAGGCTGTTCTCAATGTTTATATTTTCGAAAACTGCAAACACTTGGGGACTGATAGCTGAAAGACCCTGAGCTCCACCCACCCCTCCTTAACATATCCCGGCTCTATCATTCTTATTTTCTTTGTCGACTAATTTGCGACGTTTTCTCGGAACTACCATTTGAATAGTTTCCAGTTAAAATGTTTTGTTTCCTAATCTCAGAATTAGCGATTTCAGCAGCTCTCCTCACATTCACTAATACTTACTATTTCCTTTGTGATTATTTTGTCTTGGTTTATCCAGCTTTGTTGCCTGACTAATGAATACAATCACAAACTAATTTTGTAAATGCATTTTAACATTAGATAGGCAAAAAAAAAACTAGTATTTTCTTATTTTGTTTGAGCCGTAATAAGGAGTTATTGATTAATTTTTTATCAACTTTTGGAAAAAGGGAATGGGTTTTAAACCCCCTTTCCCCCCCCCCTTTCTGTCTACAATCTTGTCTTTATCAAAACAACATAATACTGGAATAACATTTTAAATATTTTATTGGCCTAACTTGCATCAATGCCCTACTAATTTTAAATGAAAAACCAAGTATTTTTTAAATGAATTATAAACTAAAAGCTTTTATATCGTAAAATAATCCATTCTATTATTCAACATTGGAAAAAAAAAGGTTAGCAGCTATAGTAACACAATTACTAGTGATAATCTATTGAAAACCCTTCATCGGTGGTCGCATGGTCAAACACAGGCGTGTAAAACTCGTTGGATCACAAGGACCACATTGACCGTTAAAAACAATGAGGGCCACATTAAAAAAATGTACTATCATTAACTTAAGTAAAAATAATGTTTCCATTTTAGTATGTTATCATTACAAAAATAAAAGAGTAGGTGCTTTAGATAAAATAATAAGACTAACATTAAATATTTTAGCCAACATTTTGAAATCTTTTATTTGTAACAATGGTGTAAATGTCGAGATTTAAATCTTGTGTGCGTATGTGAACTGAGGCCTCTAGGGTGTTTGGTTCCATTCCATAAGAGACTACAACAAATCAACAAACGTATGTGTTGCCAAACATTGCACATATTTGGCGCGCCAATTCAACAATTTTAGGGGATTGATCCATGTCAAAGAAAGAATATACCAATTTGCCACACCAACCTCACATACCAGATTTCCCCAAATCATGGCAGATTCTCAAATATCACATTCCTAAATGTTGTATATCCTTTAAGGTTTATAAAAAGAACAATGGGGTCGCACTGCATGATGGTTCATTGTGAGGTTCGCGGACCAATCAAAATCATGGATAGGGCCGCGAGTTTGACATGCCTGGGCTGTAAGGCATCACTTTCGCAATGGACTGAATTTCCGATGACGGGGAGATCGGGGTTTGAATCTTGGGTGGGTACACCGAGGGTGTTTTTTTCCAAAATAGTTTTTCACTCTTCCACGCAAATGCGGAGACAATTTCTCTAAATTCTACCTACCTCATCGTTGCTCCACTAGTATACATATGTATATAACCTGGACAAATAATAAGATGTGGTGTGAAATAAATATATTTATTGAAAACAATGTCATTATCTCAGTAGTTAATTAATACCTTTACTATGCATAAATGTAAAACTTTACATGAAAGATTAGGTAAATCATTTGAAACAATTTAACCAAACTATAAACACGCTCTTTTTATTTTAGTGTTTGAAATTAAATTTTATTCAAACATGATTCTTATATCATGATACATTTTTGCAGTAGGTTTTGTAAACGATTGTAGATGTTATTTTTAAACTAACTCAACGTGTTAATTAATATTTCTGCTATTCAGATTGAAAATAAGATAAATTACAAGATTTTAGGTGTATCTTGGTGAAGTAAATTGTATTTCAAGTGTTTTCATGTGCCCTATTCAAGCAAGATGGGTTGCTGGGAGGCTGTGACATACTTGTTAGTGAGATAACTGAGCCACTCATTGGCCCCTGAAACTTCGCACACGCAGCATTGTGATTGAAGGAGGTTAATCTATTTTAGACGTCGCTCATTGATCTTTTGCATCTTTTGCCTTCCCTCCCCCTTCACTCCGCCCTGCTTATAGTGGCGTAGCCTGGGATGGGGGCTTTTGTGAGTGGGATCCCTCTCAGCACACTTCAATTGTTACTATGGAGGTATTAGCCTAACTTTTACAAGAGAGTGAAAAATTATATATAGACTTTTATCGAAATATATTTTACTAAGAGATTTTTCACTAGAAGGAAACAAAAAGTCAAATAACCTTACCTTGGATTATATCCTTAAATTAGTCTTCAGCGTGCACGGTACTTCTCCAAAAAAATAAATATAAATGGTTAAATAGCTGTTCACTTCTAAGATTAATCACACCTTATTCACATACACAGCCTTACACGAGGGAAAAAAAATACGCAACATAAAAATGGGATAGGTTTGACTAAAGTTTTGAAATAATGTTTTATTTTCATCTGGTATGGATGAACGATGTTCCATAGGGAAGGCATTGAGACTTTAAATCGAAATCTTCAGGACATATTATGAAAGATAGAAAAAATAATAGGTGAGCCCGACGCTTTAGCCTAACGTTTTAACAGTTGAGAGGTGAACAAGAGTGCATGAGTTAATTGAGATTAGATGTTAGATATAAATAAAAGTGAAAAAAATCAACTCTTTCCGTATACATTAAGAATTTATCTAGTGAATTTGCCAAATTACTCTTGCAGGTTGGTCTTTCTTAAACAAATAGGAGATAAAAGTAACAAATTTAATGGGCATCATTGTTAAATCTATTTTAGAATTGATAAATAACGTTTATTTACATTAGCTAAATAAAACCGGCTGACGTCTTCACTAACGTATCATTGTTAGTCTGATAAGTTAACAATTTAAAATTAACAATCAAATTTAATCAAACCAAAACGTTTTCTTGAATAAATAATCATGAAATAAATAATTATATCGCTGATCAGATAAAGTTACAGCATAATAGGTTAGATTAAAACGGGTTACATTTATTTTACTGAAAGGTTTAAATCCAGAGAGTCAAACACTCATTTTTTTATATTACAGTGTGTGAGGGGATGCATTAGTTGTATACCGATATAATTTTATAAGACACGTACCACATTAGATAAACTTAGGGCTTACCAGTTATCAATAGGGAACATTTAAAAATCAAGACTAGAAATTATAGCACCAGATATCTAGCCTAAAATCACTTTTTATATATAGTCTATAAGAAACAATTATTTGATTAGCATTTACTAGACACATTCAGTTAATGTGTATAAATTTAAAACCTAAATGTCTTATATACTAATTATTATTTATATATACAATATATCATTTATAATTATATATTGTATTATTTTTCTTAGTACCATGTCTTACTAACCGTTCGGGTTATACGCATATGTATTAGTTTCACTAGTGAATTAGGGATTAAGAAGGTTGAAATTAGAGTAAGTGTACCCATATCTACATGGAGGTAGAGTGGAAAACTATCTAGGAAAAACTAGCCTCAGTACACCCAATCGGGATTCAAACTCCGACCTCCCAGTCATCGGTATTCTAGTCTGTTGCAAGAATGGCGCAACCGAAGCTGGTATAAGCTGTTATTGCAGCTAACTAATAGTGGCCGTAGGCAGTGTATATTAAATGTTCATTTCGCCTATCCCTTCATTTCCCACAAATTGTTCTCCTGTTAAATTTATTTTATTTTAATTTTGTTCTATCCCCTGAATGGACCAGTTTTATTATCTGTCGTTTCAGTTGTCCATTTCTTAAAGAGTGGCATAATGATTCTGGGTTGAGGGACCAACTAAACTAGTGATGGTTCATTCATTGGGGCAGAATGCCCTCAAAACCTATTAACAACCCCTTTAACGCCTTCTAGTAAGATCAAACATTTGAGAATTTACGGGTCAGGGCCCCCAGAGCTCTCTTGTCTCTAATGGTTAAGGGTGGATACCCGGCCACTTAATTAACACTTTAGAAAGAGTCACGTTCCGCTACTTAAGGGGGGCGAGAAATTTACATGCAGACATTCAGCTCTAACGCAGGATTTAATCATACGATGCGTTATTTCAAAATATGCCTCAAGCCAAAATAAAGTCAAGAGATTCCAACAAGGATATTTTCCCTTAACAACCATATATTTTGAGTTTTATTAATAGACAAAAAAAATGTGTGAAAACTTGACATTAGCTCATTTTAAACGACTTTCTTAGCATATTTGTGGAACTATAAGGCTAAGTTTGATGAAAAAGGTCTCTATATTTAGCCTTTCTATAACAAATAGAGTACTTTTTTGATGGGCTGATAACAGAAAATTTTAAGATACTATTTGAGAACTAGCATCGAGCTTTTCTCTTTACATTGAGAGAGGAAGTACCATAGTTTTATTCACTCTCATGATTATTGATATGACAAAGGGTGGTTATAGATGAAGGTCGAAAAGGAGTGTAAGTTTAGACAGAATGATAAATAGTTCCAGAAAATAGCACAGACCAGTATATTTTCATCTGTGTGGCCTGACAGCGAATGATACGTTCTCGCTGACCGAGGCGGCTATCTTATATGGTGATTCGACCCTCGACAGTAAAAATGTTATGGTACAATTTTTAATAAGTGTATGTATAACTCATAAGCTATAATTAATGATTCAATGATTTCAAATCATTACAGTTCACGATAATATATTAAGATTAATAATAATTTCAATTTTATTTATCATTATGCAAGACCTCTAACAGGCCAGCACTGTTAAGAACTCAAGTACATATAGAAATATAATTACATAAGAAAACAAAATAAGAAGTCATAGCTAAGTAATGATACATACAAATAAATAATTACTGCAATAAAAAAAGGTAATATCAATTTCCTTTATTAAAGTGGTGGCTAACAGTTGTGCTACCTATGTTATTGTTATTATTATTACTATTATTATTATACTAACAATAATAAAAGGAAGTAAATAAAATCAAACTGCAGTAATATCGAAGATAAGAACAAAAATAAAAACAGTATGATGAATAGCATGATTTTCAATATTAGAGAAAGCCTGTACTTATTAAATAAAAGATAAAGAAGCCCTAGAAAGGCCTTGAATATAAATACTACATGATCTAGGGCAAATTTACGAGTAATATTGCTATTGAAAATATTAAAAACAAAAAGGGCATCACAATTAAGTGTACGCAAAAGAGAGTTTGAATCCTAATGAGGTTTAGAATTTTGTCATAATTATAAGAAATCCTGTTACGAAAGAATTTATCTTAGCAAGTAGCCACAAATTTAGTTTGAACTTTTTCTAACCTGAGAAAGTCTGTTTAGGTAATGGAATTCCAATCAACTCTAGAATATTCTAGCTTAGATTTAACCAACACATAGTCAACATAGTAGTGAAAGTATTTGGTGTCCAGGGAAACAACAATGTCATTAATACTGTATAATAGTCCAGGTAAGATAGTTTTTTCTTAAAATGAGTTTAGCATCCACTTTCTCAACGTGATAATTAGGAGAAAAATCGTAGAAATTGAATGTATACACTTTGGACTAAATCGGCTTGTAGCTTTAACATTAAAAAAATTCATAAAAGAGCCGAAAACAGGTATTTTCACTTTTAAGGTGCGATTTTTTTTTTCGAAAAACAAAAAATATCCCGTAATATCGCTTAAAAAGATGAAAAAAATTAGCCCTGTTCGATTGAAATCGGTTCAAAACTTTTTTCAATAAAAAATAAAAACCGCGAAATATTGCCATTTTTGACATTTAATTACAGGGGTTGTAATTCTCGTAGGAACTTGTTTCGGAGCTTAAATTGTAGCTCTTGTTGGTGCCTACCTAGAATAAAAATTTCGTGCAAAAATAATCATAACTTTTGTGGAAATCGCGAATATGTAAAAACAGGTGTTACCGAAAAACTGCTTGGAAGCGGCCAATAATGATCATAGAGTGATTTTTCAAAGCGCCATATAAAGAAATGTAATCAGGGTCCGATTTAATACCTAAAAACGCGTCTGAAAACCGGGGTGTTTGTTGCTTCGGGCGCTCGAGCGAGACATCGGTGATGGTCCATTGATAAGGTTGACGTCGCCCAGGATATCCATCGTGGTACAACCGTGCAGCTGATCTTGAGTTTCCTCTAGCTTCACCGTACAGCGTGACCATGTCTGTCATTTCTGCGTTTGTGTACTTTGCCATTTGACTAGTAATACGCGCAACATGCAGTGAAGTCGTGTGGACTGATGCAGTCTGCTCGTGGAGGGAGGGGAAGATAGTGATAATAAGAGTGGGGGAAAGAAGGGGGTGAAGCAACACAGCTTTATTGGCTCCCTACCTGGCAGGAATTAACACTTGTCTTTGAAATCAAACATGCATGATTATCTCGGAAACGGGGAAAGCTAGACAGTTTCTCCAAGACACCTTTTTTTTGTTAATTTTTACTCATTGTTTTGTAATTTTAAGTCAAAATTGGTGATACTTACTCTGACATATTTTATTTCAGGAAAAAGTGCTACAACTCCCCTTCCCCCTTTTTAACATGGTGGGGGTGTGTAACGGTAACAGCACATTTAATTTATTAATTATCAAGGTTTCAATAAGTAGTATACAAATTATTATTATTATTATTAGCACCGCGTCTTACTACCCGTTCGGGCTATACGCACTTACGCTAATGTGAAATGGTAGAGTGATTGTGAGATGAAATGGAGGACCTACAGTTTAACGTGGAATCCGAACCACGGTGGAGGCCTGGCATTCCTAACATTCACAAGTAGTGATTAATACACGTCTTGTCAGAGGTGAAGGAAGGGTTCGGCAATCAGATAAATCTGTGCTGGGACCTGGGATTGAATAGTATACAAAGATTCGTTGTAATACCCTAAGCAGTTTTCATAATATTTCACATAACATTAGTTTTTAGCTCTATCTTAGGGGTGTTTACCACCCTTAATATTTAAGATGTACCCTAGGTTGCTGATGTGAATTATTCTATTTTCACCCAAGGAATAGCCTGCCAAAGTTTGATGCAATGTTTTAAATACACGTTGTAGATACTGTATAAATATTAAAATAAAGTGTCTGTGTTACATTATCAAGTGTGATTGTAAATGCTAAGCTATTCCCGTACTAAGTTTTTTTATTTGAAGTTATCCACATATGTCATTATTTTATTTAAGGTGATGTGGAAGTAGACGCAATAAAAGGTCAGTGTTTTTGTAGTTTTTATAGCAAAACACTTTTTTTTTGCCAAAATAAATAAAATATTTATTCAGTAGAAATATAAAGTTTAATTTTATACACATGGTGATATCAACAGTTCTTAAATATCTGTCATGAACTTAGCAGCAGTAAATGAGAAACTTTTTTAATATAGAGAAAAAATTGCCACTAAATTTCAGGACACCTTTGACAGATATTCAAGAAGTGTTGAGTCACCCATGTAAAGAAAATTAGACTTTGTTTCTGCTGGATAATTATTTGATTTATTTTACCAAATAAATTTAAAAAGAAAACCCCGCAAAAAACTGTCCTTTTCGCGTATCCCCTCCAGACCTAGGCATACAACTCAAAATATAATGTAGCCTAAGGGTAAAGAAAATAAATCAGAGGTGCACACCCCAATATTTCCTCCAGTACGTAAATATATATTGGATTTAAAAACATCCCTCATCAGTAAATGGCCTTTAAATTAAGGACTTGTGTAAAAAAAATTCAAAAAAACTGAGGTATGGCTATATAATATCTTTATATCAAATTTAAACAAAATACATCAAGCCGTTTCAGATTTGTGGCCAGGGACAGACATAAATATAAAATTCACTTTTTTGGGTTCGGGAGCAAATAAAACGTAAAGATTCATCATAATCACGAAATCCAAATGTTTCCGATTACATTACGAGAAAGTAAATAAATGGTACGGAACCCTGCACGGACTTTCTCGATCTACTGTTTAAAAATGGAGATATTTACCCATAACTTGTAATATATGTAAAACTAAATAGTATACACTAGCAAACCCAAGCATAAATTGCACTATACTTATGTAAAACATTTTTTGAGTCCCGGTTTTCAATTTTATGTTTTTATTTTTAAAGAATTACTGTCCTCATTTATATGTTTGGACCAATAAAAAAGATTAATATTGGGTCCACAAGGGTCAACACTTCGTATTAAAATTTCAACTTCCGATTAACATTTTATTAGGTGCTGTACATCTTCAGGTCAGCGCATTGATATTAAATTCCTCATTTATAAATTTTGACCAATAAAAAATGTAAATATTGATTATTGAGTATAAAATGGTGATAGATCATTGCTGTACAAACATTTATCCTAAGAGGTTTAATAAAAAAATAACATAAACTTTTTGAGAGACTTATATTTAATTACTCTATGGCATTGGAGAATTATTGCGTTAAAACTTACAACTAAAGCTCAAAAAATTGTATTAATATATTTGCCAATATCTCAGAAACTGTTGGTTTTATAAAAATGTATTTCGTATAAAAGTTTTTTTATTTTTAATAGTACTACAATTTTGCAATGATAAGTTATTTAGTATCTCAAATAGTTGCGGAGATACGGAAATTTCCGCTTCTGTAAAGTACCCTAAAAGTCATTTTGATAGGAAAATCAAAATAGCCTGTTTATTTATAATCTTAATCAACGGCTAGATACGAATTTTAATCAAAATCGTTAGAGCCGATTTTAAGAAAATCGATTTTCTCTCTTTTCGCCCTTTATAAAACTACTCTTAATTTTAAGTTTTAACAGACACACAGACAGACGGCATTACAAAGACTATTTTTAAGGGTTCGGGGGGTCCATCAATATTTCAGGTTAGATTTTTCTAACGGTCGTAATACTTAACCTTTAGTGTTCGAAAAGTTTATATATATATATATTTGCGTATAGCTTGAAAGTTATTTGTTTTATAAACATATGTTTTGAATAAAATATTTGTATTATAAATAGATTTACATATTTGTAATGATAAGTAATTTCATATTTCAAATAGTTTTGGAGATATGATAAAAAATGAGAATTTATGCGCCAGACCGGAGCCCTTAAATTCATTTTACCGAAATATTGAGAGTAGCCACTTTGTTTGGAATATTTATAAATGTTTAGAAATCAAATTTAATTAAAATCGTTAGAGCGGATTTTGAGAAAATTGACTTTTTCTCTTTTTGCCCTTCAGTAAACTACCCTTAACTTTAGGGGTGGATATCCAATTCCAAAACCCCTAAGGGCAACCCTATGAAAACCCTAAATACCAAGTTTTAGCCCGATCGGTAAAATAGTTTAGGCTCTAGTTGGAGGTACAGACAGACGGAAATTTAAAAATCACTTTTTAGGATTCAGGGAGTCATGAAACGTCAAGATTCATCAAAATCTTGAGTTCGATTTTTTTTACGATCACGATACTTTATCTACCTGTAAGATAGGAGAAAGTAAAAATAGGTTAAAAACACATACCCATCCTCAACCCTGTCATAGTAGTCTAATTATAATAAAGGTTACTCTTTTTCCAGGATCCGGATATGATAACTCTAGTTATATGTTGTACCAATAGGATTATTTTAACCATAGAAAATAATAAACATACTATTTTCCTTAATTCGTTAACAAGTATGTTTCTATTCGATATTAACTGCTAGTTATGATATTAGCGAATGTTAAAATATCAACAATCTCAATGAATGGTGTATCCAATCATTTCTAATAACAAAGTCAATCTGCCACGTATTTTATGTTTCAATCTAACAATTCAATATAGACCCTATGTTTCTTTATCAAAATCCTAACAAAGCGTGTTGTGTCACTAAATCTTGTGAGCAACTTGTTGTCTCTTGAAAAGCGACTCAATCGAGTGGAACGATTTCCTTCCCTCGTTTCTCCCCACCCCCTGGCGTGTTACCATGGCACCTGGGCTACCGCGATGACGTAACTGTTGGCAAATGTTACGGAAGACTGACCGCTGCGCTTGTACTCTGCCCATTGAGGAGATATCAAACAAGAGCAAGAGGAAGAATTTTTTTTTCATCAACTACCACGGAACACTGTTTACAATTGCATTCAAGAAACATTTTATTTGGATGTATACGTAGAGGCCACATCTTTTATTTGACATTAACTCTTCGAGCTTAGTTTCATTGTCACTTCGGAAGCGTTATTTTCTTTTATCGCTTTATTTGATGAGTTTCACTTCTACGTGCGTGAGGAAGAAGATACATTACCTTCACGTGTTTAAATACATAAAGGCAGAAATTTAAGATTTATATTTTCTTTATAGACAGGATAAAATTCTATAATTATTATGGCAACAAATATTAAAAAATAATTAAACTACAGTACCTAGGGGGAATTAATGTGAACACTGCTATATTTAAAAAAAAAAATTCTGCAGCTGGCAACAAAATTATGTCAACTGTGGCGGTCATTTTTGTAATATGCCATAAACTCAAATCAGCACTTGTGAATGTGTTTACTTATGTATACTCCATTCACGGTAGGAATTACTCTCTGAAAGGTCTTTTTTCCTACCAAAATCCTACTATATAATAGCTTTCTGGTAGGGAAAAAGGCCTTTCAGAAAACAATTCCTACGATGAACAGACTTTATTATCGGGCTATAAATGGTATTTTACTGAGTACAAGATAAATATTAACATAATATGAAGTGTTTGGTGGTTGCTGTTACAGCTTTTGCAAGATGGATATCAGGCCAATAAAACGAGAGAAGATATTAAAATTAGGTTTCTGACACAAAGGAAGATAGCAAAGGAGTGTCGTGTCTGGGGGTTTGTAAACAAAATTTTAAAGCAAAAAAAGAGAAACTGAGTCAGTTGAAGTGAAGCGATTAGGAAAATGTGAAGGAAAGAGGAAGACTACTGCATGAGATGAGGCCTTTTTAATCTGAAACAACAAAAGATGATCACAGAAAATAAAATTGATATCCAACAAGACTTGGCAGAAACTGGAGTCACAAAAAAGGACTCAACGGTACGGAAAAGGCTCAAAGAACATGGAAGGAAGGACATCTTACCTCAGAAAAAGCCACTGCTGAGTGCTGACAACTCCTATGATGAACAAAAAGCTTCTGTAGGTCAAAAAATATGCCAGCTGGAGAGCTGAAGATTTAAGAAAGGGGTTGTTCTCTTATGAGACACACTTTTTAGTGCAGGGACAGTGATCACGATATGTCAGAAAAAGTGAAAACGAAAAACTTACGGTAGCCCAATATTGATCAAAGAGTCAAACATCCCCAACATAAGATGTTTTTGGGCTGTTTCTCCTATGTGAGCACCGGATCTCTTATTCTAATTGAAGGAATTATGAATAGTAAAAAGTACAAGGAGTTTTTGGAAGAAACATTTCCAAGAGAATTGGAAAAAGAAGATCCCAACGGTAAAGCAATCTTTCAGCAAGATTCCACCCTATGACATCAATCAAAGGCTATGATTAAATATTTTAAAGATACGAGAATCACGTGACTGGGTTAGCCGGGGAATTCACTAAACTTAGATACGATTGAAAATGTATGAGCCATTTTTAAGTCCATGCTCAGTATAGGACGGACTGCACAACCAAAACAAAGATGTTAGAAGAATTAATTAAGATATGGTCGCGATGACCAAATCTTGGTAAACTGGCAAAATCTCATACAGTCCATGCCAACATGTCCTCAACAAGTTATCCAGGCCAAAGGGAGACATGTATCATTTTAAAATAATAATAATAATAATAATAATAATAATAATAATAATAATAATAATAATAATAATAATAATAATAATAATATTGTAACCAAGAAAAGTCTTGAACCTCGGATAGCTCACGATAATTTCAAATATAACACTGCATAAACAAATTCTCACTTATAAATCATTTCCCTTTCTATTTATTTTAATATATTCTGGATATTTCCATAACTCTCTGTTTCTTTTAATTCACCATTTATTTCTTCTATACCACTATCTATATTTACAAATTTTATTGAGTGCTGATAAAAACACTTTAATCTTTCTTGACTTAGTAAAAATTATTTGCTATCTCTATTCTTATAATGTTTTGGAATATAAACAAAGAGGAAAAAAGAAGGAGAAAAGAGAAGACTCGATTGTTGTTTTAACCAGAAATGAAAAAAACCGATATTTTAATACCTAAAAATTAAGATATAAAATAAATAAACATCTTGTAAAAAATCACAGAAGATTATTTATAAAGGAGGACTAGAACTCTATAGCCTTGTCGGAATAATAATTTGAAGGAAGAACTATAGAATTACCAAAATACCTACTGAATGGAAAGTAGACCTATATGAGTTTGAACATAAACTACATTGTCCATTGGGATATAAGATAAAATGTCGATCTTTAGACATTTTTTAAATTGAATGCTTCGTGATAGTTTGACATCAACATTTAATTTTTTTTAGTGACATTTTAGAAGATATATCAAAATTCGAACTAACTTCTATCGGACCTGTTAGTTAAAAAAACTTATATTAAAAAGAGAAATATTTTAACCTACAACCTGTTTACATTTTTGCTATTACATTATTTAATTATAAACAATTAATATTTGTATGATTAGGATTGTAGACCTAATATTAACGTGGATCCACCCAGATAGGATTTTTACAAATAATTTACTGCAAAATTAAAATAATAGGATTGATGTATTTTATTTTATTTGATTTGTTAAAGAAATTTTAATGACTTCAATCTATTACATTTTAGCTATTTTGACTGTTCTCTAAGTAAAACGTTTAGTTTTGATAGAGTAGGATTCACTCTATGAGAATCCTTCAGAAAAACAGTATCCTTGAAGTCACCCAGTGGTCCTGAAAGTTTAGAGTACTCGTCACCTTGACTGAGCTAGTAAAAAATATAAATTTTCTGTAGCTTAATAAACTACAGTGGCCCCCAAATTAAACATCAAATATAATAAAGAGAATAACGTTTAAAGGGGGAAAAATTCTTACATTATTTCTTATTTTTAAGCTTTAATAGCCAATAAAGGATTTTTTTGAATGTATCACTAACTTAACTTGTCTTCACATTAATTCGTACATTAATTTAAATTATTGATTCAATAGAGGCCAGGTATTTTTTAACTTGTATTTGAATAATGTTTTGGCATGTTTATAATCATTTTCATGTAGGCTATTAGTAAAAATTCAAAAATGTGACCTATGTCTATACCGGCTTCGTTAAGGCCGCATTACACGCAGCGATTTCCCCATGGGCTTCTTGAGATGTGCTTTTTCGTGGGAAAGTTGCTGGAGGTCGGATCCTATCACACGTAGCAACTTCCCCATCATTTTCTACTAAAGTAGGTCTATTGGTCGGTGGAGTCTTACTGCTTGTCTAGATAGCGACAATATTTCTGGTATTAAGGAATAAAACATGGCATAGTTCTATAAAGGTCAATGACTTCAGTCAAGAACTCCTTAGTGTAGCCACTCAAATCAATCATGTTTCAGAACAATGAACAAGCACAATCTTACAGGTAGCACAGGGGCGGATCCAGATCATTTTAATAGGAGGTGTATGGTTGGTTATAACTAACAAACTTATCAACAATGTAATTAAATTACTGTTTAAAACATTTTAGATCACTTATGAGGAAATACGAAAGTTAATAAGGTACATGCCTGTCCATAATTTTATATCAAATACTTATTATATAGCATATACTTTAACAGGGGCGCCACCTGGGCGCTAGTTTTGTGTTAAGCTAGACTGCCAAGGACGGGGAGATCGAGGTTCGAATCTCGGCTGGGTGAACTGGGGGTGGTTTTCCCTGAATGGCTATCCACTCTCCCTCCACACAAATGCGGGTTCACTTCCTCTAAATTCAACTTTCCTAAATCCTAGCCCAGTAGCGTAATTAGTACTTAAGCGTATGACCCGAGCGGGTAGTAAGAGGCGGTGTTAAAAAAATCAAGGGCACCTATGTGGGTTTTCCAAATGGGGGGTGTATTGAGTTCCCTTCTACCGGGGTTGTGGCACCCCCTCCCACTCCTCGAGAGAAATTTCAGGAATTTAACTTTGTGGGTTGGAATTTTAGAGCGTCTGGATATGATTCTGAGCAATGAGTTTCACGAGCCGATTTTAGCACAAAAAGTTTCTGAAAAATTAACATAAAAAGTTATAGCTGAACCCATTGAAAAGCAACATTATATATTTAACAAGTTTATTGAACAGAACAAAATGAAAAGAAAGCTGTTGAGGGAATGGAAGGATTCAAGGAAATCTACATTTTATCATTTTCATCTCTGTTATCTCGGATATTGATGATTCAAAATTGGTTATAGCAAAATGCAGCCAAATCCCAAATGCACAATTTTGATTTTTAGTAAAAAAATAACTAAAAACTGGTAAATATTGCAGAATGATAAGGAGGGCTTGAGGGGCTAAGGCCCTTTTATAAACACCCATATATACTGACTATACAGGGGCGTTCTCAGAAGCCACAGGCATCATGCCCCACCAACATTTTTTCAACATTTTTTAACATAAAAAAATATTTCTTTCTTTATTTTTATTCTCTAAAATATTTTGCAAAAAAATATTACTATGAAGTATAGCACCATTCCCTACACGCAGTGAATTATTGGATTCGTTATAAAGTATTCAAATTAAGATTATTTACTCCCACCTCCAAACGTCACATGAGGACTCTACCACCTCTAGTGACAGAATATAGAAGCTGAGCAAGGTCGGCTGTGACAGACCCTCTCATATTATTATTATTATTATTATTATTATTATTATTATTATTATTATTATTATTAGCACCACGTCTTATTACCCGTTCGGGTTATACCCACTTACGCTCATGTGTAATGGTAGGGTGATTGTGGGATGAAATGGAGGACCTACAGTTTAAAGTGGATCCAAACCACGGTGGAGGCCTGGCATGCCACACATTCAACCCTCTCAGAGAAGCCACACCTAGTGTGAGATGTTTCTCAAGGTCAATCAAATGAATCAACTCTAGAGAAGCCACACATAGTGTGAGATGTTTCTCAAGGTCAATCTAATGAATAAACTCTAGAAAACCACAAAAATCATATAATATAAGTTAATAGTCAGGAGTTACTGTGTAGCCTATAATAATAACCCAAATAAATAACCATTTAACTAATACAAAACATAATCGGTCGAACTTATTTATTAATTTATAATTGCAACTATTTCCTTTTCCTGTTTTTTTTGAGCGAATTTCTCCAAAACTTCTTCAGGAAGAGCTTCTACACTTTGATGCACATTTAATATTGCTAAACCATTTAATCGTTCCTCATTCGTATGATCCTATGTATGTCTTTAATCTTCTTGGTTTAGAAATGATCTCTCACTAGTAGAAGTAGTCATGGGAAGAACAAACAAAATGTGAAGAAGAACTTCTATGTTTTCGTAAAATCCATCTAAAGCATATACTAGGTTTTCAAGTGCACTAGAAGAACACTTTGCCTTATATTTAGTTTTCCATAATTGTAGCCACAAGTCAATTTCCCCGCGAAGTTCTGACAGAGTCCCAGGAAAGTCATTAACATGTATTTGAACTGCTTGTAATAAAAGTTCATTGTCTTGGATGGCATATGCTGAAACTAGCCTTTGTAATTTGATAACTTTAATTGGTCATTTGATGAAAATTGAGTTGATAATTCCGAAATAAGATGGTCTATAATTGGCAGAAAAACAGTGAGTCTATATTATCCCTTCGGGCTTGATGCAGCAACATTTAACCAATGAATCTGCCTCTGGATGCTCTATAATTGGCAGAAACACATTGAGTCTATTATATTCTTTTGGAATTATTGCAACTAGATTTAACCTATGAATCTGCATCTGGATGCCCTATAATTGGCAGAAACACATTGAGTCTATTATATTCTTTTGGAATTGTTTCAACTACATTTAACCTATGAATCTGCATCTGGATGGTTCTTGGCATAATTATGTCAACTTCATGTTTTTCAGCCAAATTCACTGATTCATTGTAGAAATCTGTTTATCTCAAAGGATTATTTCAATACTCTTTCAGTATGTCCAAAACATTTTTTATTATACTATATAACTGTTTGAGATTTAACAAAGAGTTTTGAAGCTGACGAGATAACGCGACTGTTAGGCTGAAGATAAACGAAACAATATACAATGAAAATAAAATTTTAGAGCTTAGGTGAGTAGGAGTGCTGACTTTTATGATGGTTCTTCCACATCAAATACTTGTAGAAAGCATACAAATGCACCAAAAAATATTATGTAAAAAGTGTAAAAATGCTTTGTGTAGTTCTACCCAGTGCGTCTCACAAAGCGTTTTAATTTTGCCTCTTGTTCCTCCAGGATAATATTAATGTACTCTTACTTCCTTTGTTACATCACTGACCAGGGCGATAGCATTCCTTACACTTGATAAAGAACACGATTTAGAAATTGGCAAATTTCTTTTGAAAGACGCACAATGCATATAGAGAGCAAAAGGCTGGTTTTCCCTAATATGAGCTTGCACACCTTTGATTTTTACCAGACATGTTAGACCATCCATCGCACCCTTGAACACACATGTTCTCAATTTTAAGTGTCAGATTATTTAAATTTTCAAGAAGTAGGTTTTTAAGAGCCTCGCCACTAAGATCTATAGCTTCCACAAATCCTAAAAACTCCTCTCGGACGTTCAATGAAAATACGTCCGGAAATCTAATTTGAAGATTCATTTGTTGAAATGTTCCAACATCCGTTGTTTCATCTTCTATCACCGAAAAAATGCCCTGCTTTAATGGAGTTAACTATTTTACTAAGGATAACTTCTTCACAAGCTTCAATTAACTCATTTTAACCGCCTCAGGGGCGTAGTTATCTAATGCGCTTGTTTTGTGTTGAGCTAGGCTGCCGAGGGCCGGAAGATCGAGGTTCGAAACTTAGTCAGGTAAACTAAGGGTGGTTTTCCCTAAATGATTTTCCACTCTCCCTTCACACAAATGTGGGTTCACTTCCTCTAAATTCAACCTTTCCAATTCCTAACCCATTAGTGTGATTAGTACTTAAGCGTATAACCCGATTAGGTAGTAAGACGCGGTGCTATAATTTTTTTTAATTAACTCATTTTGAGTAGTTTTACTAATAAATATTGCATACTTATGTGCTGTTTTCAGGTCATTCTTTAAATCAGTGTCACCAGCATCAATATGAAATCTCAAAAGCGCAATGAAGTTTCCCTCATTTTCTGTGTCATCGTTTACTGTAAGCTCTCCGTCGTCACGATGACCTCTTAAAGGAAAGTTTTGTCTACCACATAGTATAACTATCTTTACTATGGGTACTAAACATGCTCGTTTTTCTTCAATTCTATTTTTAACTTCACAGTTTAATCTGACTTCACCTGATTGCGTCGTGTTTTCAAATGTATTTTTAAATTCAGAACATCTTATGATAGAAGGGTTATGATACTCATTGGAATCGTGTGCGTGAAGCATTTCTATTCCTTATTTGTAATTCCGAGAGATATTATATTCCTACCTCCTTCCTTTGATCCAAAAAGTACACATGCTTTGCAGTAAGCTCCGGCATCCTTGCCACTATACGTCAGCCATAATTTATTAATGAATGATAGGGTCCAATAAAATGGACACTTGCAGCACGATCCAAGTCTACCACCACTCGAAAGAGTCGTTCAGGTATACTATAGGCTACTGTTTCCAACTACTACCGACTGGTTTGAAACCTGTTTTGGATATTTTTCACTGTACAGAGGTAAGCCTTTCTGAAAATGCCACACTCCCCCTCTTCACTGAGGTCAAAGCTTGTGTCATGAGACAGATGTAATGGGTGAACATCCTGCGTGTATAAAAAAGGCAAGGTCTTACAACATTGTGTAATTTATCTAAGTTGTATTTTCTTTCTAAATCTTGAACTTTTATTTTGCTTGTATTAATTTCTAACTACCACAGGGGGTAAATTGACCTTTTGAGCCCCCTTGAATCCACGCCGGAAGTAGCCCTTAGTAACAAGAGTACAATGGGTGCAGCTATAGACAACTGATAAGTGATAAGAGCCTGCAGGAAAACAAGTGAGACTGGAGAACGGCGCATGCGTGGTAGACTGAATTGACGTGGAGAAACCCAAGCTGATATTAGACGCATCAAATTCCACAAATATATTGAAAATATCAACTCTTTCTAATATTCATGGGGAAGTCGGTATGTTTTTCCCCCACATCATTTTTCTGTATCACACGCACCGACTTTCCCATAAAGAAGCCCATGGGGAAGTCGTTGCGTGTAATGCGGCCTTTAACTTCGCATTTCGTAGAAAGTTACTGCAGGCGTCAAACTGGTCAACTTACGTGTTTATAAATAAATGATGATAATGATGATAAATCAACATCTTATTTATTTCACTTTTACTTTTCATTATTTATGCACGTAATGTCAACGTATATAGGTTGTATATATTAGTTACATATGCTATTTATTATTCAAACAGAAAATTTTGTTTATAAGAAACTTAATTCTTATTTACCTCCCCATAAGGATGTATATACAAGTTATATTTTGTACATATGCATACAAAATATTCTATTTCATTGGCCAATAATCCGGAGTGATTGATGACAAAGATCCTAATTGAATTATTTTGAGGCTACGCCTAATGTCAATAGAATATAAAGTAGCACTAGATGGAGAAATACATCTGATTGGCTGATCTTGTGACGTCACTCTGTACAAAAGCCAGCGAGCTACATACACAAAGCCATATGGAATTAAAAACTAAGTTGGTCACATTTTGGAACTTTAAATAGTAAATAAATCTTTAAAATTCACACCCTTGTCCAGTAATTAAAGTAATTATATATATATTTAGTTGTCTTCGTATATATAGCTGGTGTGTACTGGGTGACGAAGTAATGAGATCAAATTCCTCTAAGTGGCGCTACCTTTAGATTCACTTTACATTGACTACGCCTTCAAATTTGTAATCTTGTCTTAGAGCTAAAATATTTGTTTAAATGTCCCTGTAGTTCAATAATTTATCATAGACTTGACAATTTTCATTACTATTTAATATCATGCTTTGGTCCGGCTGGTTTGGTTAGATAAAAATGAGTTTAGTTAAGATTAAGCCAAGCTTTGTTAGGACAATATATAATAACCATTAATGGTAAGCTAGATATGTAGCAAATTAAAAAAAATCAATTGAATGCTTGGTTTTCCAAAATAATGATTCTAATCGGTAGCTTTCAGAGTTAACGGAATGTAGGTGTGTGAAATTGCTGCTTAAATTATATCAGTATATGATGAAGCTTGGTATGGAAAGGGGGAACGGAATGAGGGCCCTTCATTTGGTGTTTCTAGAAGCGATTTAGAGGATTTTTTTAAAATGGAAATTGGAGGCATTTTCTTTAGAGTTACAATAAATTATTGTTCTCCAACTGCTCATAATTTCAATACAAATATATATTATAAAAGGATTTGCACAGTATGTGTCCATCAAGTTCAAAGTGTGCGTGTACAATGTCTCCATGTAAATTCAACTAGAAGCACTCACCCTTGACCAACGTGAGGATGCCTACAGGCATGACTAAGACAGCCACCATGAGGTCAGTGATAGCCAGAGACATGAGGAAATAGTTGGTGACGTTCTGAAGACGTCGCTCCCAAGTGATGGCCAAACACACTAGGATGTTGCCCGCAGCTGTGCCCACCACCAATGCCAGAGCTAAAAGTGCCCACCAGTTATTCGCTGTAGGTCTCTGGATCTCCGACCCTTCACTTGTGTTCAACTTGCTAGGAGACTGTACTATCTGATTGTAATACTCCATGCCATCGTCGTAGACCGTCATTATGGCTCACTGATAGACCACATTACAAACCTGTTTTCAATTAGTTTCTGATAGCTCACTAATAAGAATAACGTGGTTTAGTTATCACAATTTTCTTTTACTCTCCCAAGTCTTTGTTTTCATTAAGATAAATTCCAAACATAGGCTAAGTGCACCATTTTAGGTTAACAAAGTGAGTGTTATCAGTGGCGGCTTGTTCATAGGACTCGAAAGTGCGTAACCTTCTACAAAACTCTGTACCTATATTAGCTGTACAAAAATTTTACGTTTTAAGCTTTTTCTGTAACACTCGAGAGAATTCTCTATCGAAATAATCGAAACTCTTGGCGAGATCTTGCCGTGCCCAATGTAAATAGGGTAAGTAACCTTCTCCCACACCCTTCAGGCCTGAACCAACCCTTTCAACCCTTATCTCCTACCATAGGATTTAAATGTATGAAAAGGTTTGACAACATCAGTAAAAGACATTGCCTCCCGTTTCTAGCTTTTATCTTAGAATTCTATTGTTTTAAACATGTGAAAGAAGCTACATTTGGCCATTGTTTAGTTACAGTCAGCCATTAGTTGTGTATTCATATCAGAATTAAAGATATTAAATATTGCATGAAATTACTCTCAAGAATTACAGTTTGAAACCCGCTTCGGTGGCCACATGGAATAAGGCGTTACGCTCGCAATAAACTAGACTACCGATCGTGGTTCGATCCCAATCGGGTGTACTGATGGTGGTTTTCCGAAACGGTTTCTCACTCTCTCTCTCTCTCCATGCAAATGCGGACACACGTCCACTAGATTTAACCTTCCTCATCCTTAACCCATTAGTGTAGGGGATAATGAGGCAATGCCGGTCAGCGGGAAATACCGATCACCCCCATATTTCAAAATTGGCGGTCAAGAATTGAGTTCTGTACCATGCTGCTCTCTCCCAGCGTAAGTGTGAACATAATTATGTAGCCAGGTCCGCCATCTTTATCAGTGTTCGTTGTGACCTCATTGTGGAAAGTGTGCTTTACTAATTTCTGATTTAAATTTATCTTAACGATCTATGCGGTATGTGACTTAGTTCTAATAAAGTTATATCATTAATATTTTAATCCCAAAGCTTTAATGTAGTATATTTTTAATCTACTTTGTTTTTGTTTCGATTAAATTAATTGTCTACCATGTGGATAACATAAATTATGGAAGGTGAATTTGGGATAGTGGCGGTCAGGTGACCGGTGAAACCCGCTCGTGGTATTTTTATTTTTTTCTCGATGAAAATTAAATTTAGTACATTTGAAACTCTGAGCTTTTGTAGCTTATTATTAAAGTGTATTGTCATATTAATCTCATACGTTGTTTTAGATGCCTAGAAATGGAAAAGAAAGACTCAAGGGGGAAACTCGTCGGTGGAAGCCCTTGAGAAAGCAGTCAAAGTCATGAAAGATGGACATTCTATCCGTAACGCAACTAAAACCAATGAAATTCCATTCAGTACGTAGCAAGACAGGATTTCGAAAGGTCACTCTAAAACTGTCAAATTAGGACGTAGCTCTGTATTCACTGATGAACAATAAGAGGCCTTAGCTAGTCATGTTATATTGTTGGAAACACTCTTTTATGGTCTAACTACTGTGCAGCTACGATGTATTGTCGAGTTGGCGGGAAAAAATTGAATAACACACCCATTCAATAAAGAGTCTCGCATAGCAGGAAAATAATGGCTTTTCGGTTTTATACATATAAATTCCACAGTTTATATTTGTAGGCCAGAAGCAACGAGTATTCACAGAATAATGGTTTCAATCGGACTGAAATCGACATATTTTTCACTAATCTGGAAGAAGTAATAAAGAAGCATCACTTTGAACCCACCCATATTTGGAATATGGATGAAACTGGAACTACGCAACAAAAAAACGTGACACATGAATATTGCAAAGAAAATAATATTGTGATGCTCTCTTTGCCTCCTCATTGTTCTCATAGATTACAACCGTTGCTCTCTATGGACCAGTGAAAGGTGTTTATCGCCGAGAATGTGATTTGTAAATTAAAAGTAAAAATAAAGAAAAAAAATAACTCCCTATGATGTAGTTGGATTATTCAACAGGGCTTATTCTCAGGCTGCCACGATTACCGAAGAGAACTCCGGTTTTCAGACAGCGGGAATTTACCCCCTTAATCCTAACATCTTCACAGAAGAGGATTTTATTGTTGAAAATACGTTAGACAGACCTTCAACTCAACAAGCCAATCGTCAACAATAGGTCATTCTGTATCCATTACACCAGAATCTTCTGAATATAAGCTCCCTGAAATCTCACCGATTCCTTCAACAAGTCATGAAACCAACAAAAGAGGAAAACGAGCAAAGCAACATTCCGAAATTCTGACAGCTACACCGATGAAAACTATACTCGAGGCTAAGAGGAACAAGAGGCTACCGAAAGAATAAAAGGTAAAAGAAACTGAAAAAAAAGAAGAAGAAGAAATTACACAAATGCTAAGAAAAAAACAGATGCAAAAGGAATGTGAGCAAATGTTTCGATCCAAGTTCATCAGAAGAAGAAAGTTTAAGTGAACGAGAAAATTTGTGATGACGAAGAACTTGATGACCTACAGACAGGCGAGGACAAATGTTTTATTTGCGAAGAGTTTGGTAGGAATACCGGTGCACTGGATGTGGTTCTTGGGCTTACGCTGACTCTTCTGGATGGGACTCTCCTGATGACTATATGTGTGATGATTGTGACCTAACTAATATGCCATTTAATGTGTTTTCTGTGAGCAAAAATCTATTTTATGATTTTTTTTAGTAAATAATATCTCTTAATAACGCGCTAATACAAGAATGGAGAGTAATATTTCAATATTTGCATATATATGTGTGTGTGTGTGTGTTTTCAACTAGTTTTGTTTTTCTGTATTATAATTAGTATATTGGGAAGAACACTGACCGCCATTAGCTCATTAGGGATACCGGTCGAAGCAATGAGTTCACTTTTCGGTGTAAATTATTTAAATTTCTATATTTATAATTGGTTGACCAATAGTATGGAAAAGTAAATATTCCTACGTATCATTTACAATAAACCTAATTATTCAAATTCCGATAAAAGATCTACAATTTATAGCAAATATCCCTTAGATGACCAGCATTACCCCATTCTCCCCTAGTTAGTACATAAGCGTACAACCCGAATGGATAGTATGACGCGTGCTTAGAAAAACTATATATAGTTTGAAATTCTAGTATGCAAATATTTTAATAGCTTACCATTCAAACTGTAATTACGTTGCAGCACCAAAGAAATAAAAGATAATACCAAGTAAAACTTTTCACTATAGAATGTTTGCAGTCTACTTAATTTAGTGTAAAGCGCCGCATTAATTAGTTAAAATAATAGAGGTAGAAATAATTAATTGTATCATTTGTTTTATACAACTCATTATAGTAATCAATTATTAAGAGACTGGTTCGATTCCAGGCAAAGGTATAGAAAGCTAGTTTCTTTAGAGGGGGTCTGTTTGAAATCGTTACTATATCTTCAGATAGTAAAAGTTTTTATAGTTACCATCAAATTTAAGGGGGCTACAGACCTCCTAAACCCTTCTTTCTATGCCCGTGATCCTAGGCGGAAATCATGAATTTTTGGTGCCGATAAATATTAAAATACTTGGCACTGGTATATAATATGTTTGGGTCAATCTCTTATAATAATGTTGCTTTAAATTGTTGTTTTTTTTTGTTCGATCAACACACGGGCTCCTAGCGGCTAAATATAAGGCATGGGCGAGATAATTTCAGAGGAGATGTACCTGAATCAGAGTGGAGAAATGGTATGAAAATCAAAGGTGATAAATCACATTTGGAAATCAAACCCAGTGCCCTCCAAGCTCTTCGTATATGATAACCACATCCAACGTGTGTGTAACGTGTTAGACAATATGGCCACCACTTATGTTTATTTTAAGATAGTTAATTATTTATCTTATAATCTCTAAACGATAAACCAATGTATAAATACATCTTAGCCCTCCCCTTCCAACTACTCTCTAATGCCCTCTATCTCAGAAAGTCACGAGCCACCACTGAGTAACATAAATAGAACATAGCTCTAATAATTTTATAAAATATATAAACGTAATTCGAGAATTCCATTTGAAACGTTTTTAAACAAGGACGTTTTTAATATGTATTAGTATTTATATTGTTTATATGATATTCTAACTTCAAATACTTTACTCTACTTACTACTACAATATACACTATACACTACTTACTATTACAATATAGAACACTTATTACTACAATATACATTAAATACCACTCCAATATACACTACTTACTACTATTATATATGCTACTTACCACTCCAATATGCACACATAACTATTCCCATATATACAGATAAATACTCCAATACACAATATTTACCACACCAATATAGGCTACACTACTTACTACTAAGACATCAACTAATCTGAATCCCGCTTCGGTGGCCGCGTGGTCTAACGCGCCACTCTCGTGTTTGACTAAACTGCCAAAGACGGGGAGATCGGGGCTCGATCCCAGTCGGGTGCATTGAGGGTGGTTTTCCCTAAATTATTTTCCACACTCCTTCCACGCCAATGCAGGTCCACTTCTTCTCAATTATAACCTTTCTAATCGCTAAACCATTAGTGTAATTATTAGTATTATACATAAGGCGTATAGCCCGAACGAGTAGTAAAACGCGGTGCTGAAAAAAAATCTGAAGAAAATTACTTATGATTCCAATATCCAAGATACTGTAGTATTCTAAAATTCACTAAAACGTACACCCACTTATAATACTTGGTACTCCAACATCCACAATTTACTACTTCGTATCCACTGTTTAATATTCTAATCGCGAACTTGATGCTAAAGCATCCACTAAAATTCCAAAAATAGACGATTGATTCTTTAACAATAACTACTTAATACTATAAAATCATGCATTTTATAAATTCAATATATCCATTAATTAGTACTCTAAAACAATGAACTTGGTACTTCGTTATTTGCTACTTACTAATTTAGAATCCATTATTATCTACTTCAAAAGCGATTAATTTGTACTCCAACACCCCCTCGCTGCTCGATACGTTGCTGTTCTCAGCAAGGTAATCCAATATACACCATTTGGTAATACAATACCTAGGTACTACAATTCACACTATATAACTTTCACTACTTGTTACTCTAACATCTATGATCTATCCCTTGTTACTCTCTCAGTCTCATCCATTACCTATTCCATATAAACTACTTGACACGCACACATACAATGATTTGTGATCTAATATTTACTATATTATGTATCACTTAATTCTCTAAAATGTACTGCTTACTATTTCAACATTCACTAAAGGTACTCAACTCAATGAGACGAGGGTACAGGGGGTACATCATACCTGGGCTCGATGGACTAAAAGGAACCTGGAAATTTTCTAGGATCTCAGAAAAGTTTGCGTAATATTGAAGACTAGCATTAACAATTCCACTACTAGTACTATTACTAAATTATTAATATAGGTATGATATTTTTGGTCTTATTGTTCTTCCTTTTTTTAAAGATATAAAAGCAAAAATTATTTATATGTTTTGTCTTTTTTCTTTTCTTTTTTTTTCGGATAGGATAGGTTAATTAGCTTTTTTAGACAAGATTAATGGAAAATGGAAGGAAGCATGACAAATTTTGTGCACCCTGATAAAATTCCTCTCAATTAATAATCCAACAACCCCTTTTTTTGAGAAATCCAACTATAATAATATAGCCTTTTAAAATAAACATACACAATATTGAACCTTGAACGCCATCCTAGATTATTATTTTTTATTATCTATTATTATTATTATTATTATTATTATTATTGCAAAATTCCCACACAATAATTTAAATTAAATTTCTAGTTACTCCAAAATTAATATGTTGTAACTTCAAGATTGAGTATTACTTGGTAGCCCGCTTAGGTGGCCTAATGGTCTAGGCAGGGGTTGGTAAACCTTTATGGTCACCGATTGACTTATATTTTAAGTTCTTATAACATCACCGATTTTGACCGATCAAGTTTATTTTAGTCACACCCAACTATTATTTGGAAGTTTATTATATATATAAGTTTAGAAGTTTCAAAAGACTTTTAATGACGATGTAATTTTCTTACGGGATCGACAGAAATGGCCATAAGATCGATCAGTCACTGTGATCTAAGGCATCTCTTTTGCAGTAGACTAGACTGCCGATAACGGAGAGATCACAGTTCGAATCCCGGTCGGGTGTACTGAGGGTGGTTTTTACTAAATGGGTTTCCATTCTCCTTCCCCGCAAATTCGGGTACACTTCCTCTAAGTCCAACCTTTCTCAGCCTTGACATACAAGTGTAATTAGTATGTAAACGTATACACAAACGGGTAGTAAGATACGATGACAAAACAATCCTGGTACTCTTAGCATACAAACATAAACATTTTGATATCTTATATCTATTACATTAATTACTACTTACTATTCTCAAATCAACAATAGCAGGTAAACTTTATTTTAAAATATTTCATACTCTAAAAACTATATGACCTCCTATTTTAATTTTTTTCACCGCGTTTCACTACACATTCTGGCTACACGCATATAAACTAATTACGCTAATGTGTTAGGGACGAGGAAGGTTGAA
Organism: Timema genevievae; assembly: GCA_902155825.1. Classification (NCBI taxonomy): domain Eukaryota; kingdom Metazoa; phylum Arthropoda; class Insecta; order Phasmatodea; family Timematidae; genus Timema; species Timema genevievae. The sequence goes on from CABFWO010000064.1 coordinate 300,712, forward strand.
TTTAGAGGAAGTGTGTACAAATTTGCATGGCGGAAGGCTGGAAAATCATTTAGAAAATAACACCCTAAGTGCACTCGATTGTGATTCAAACTCCGATGACCGGGATTTGAACTCTTAATGACCCATATTTGAGTACCAATCTTCTCGTCATCGGCCATCTCTTATAATGCGAAGAGAGCTACGGTTTAGGGTTCAGACATTTGACCACCGAAGCGGGATATTCTAATATTATTTTAATTCACATTTCAACGGCCACCACTTTACACTACTTTACTACTACTTCATACAACATAATACTTCATATTCTAACATCCACTAAATTGTGCTCCAATATCCAGAACTTGACTCTAAATTAACTATTGTTTCAACATCCACTACTTATGTCAATACTTAATATACCAACACATTGTACTTGCTAGTGCAACAATAACATAATCTATCCACCATTTCAACCCACATTAATTAATTTTCAAACAGCTAATATATCGTAATCTAACGTAAATTACTTTCAACTACAACTTCAATTTATTCTAGCCTCTATTATTTGGTAGCCTGTCTTTAAATACTTGTCAATCCAAAGAGAACTAATTTGTAGGCCTACTCTCACCTGAAACACTTGTTACTCAAAAATGCACTAATTGGTATAATAACCCAAAACACTTGTTACTTCAAAATGCGCTAATTTGTAATCTAAACTCAAATAATCTTTGCTTCAAAGGCACTATTTAGTGCTTTAACATCAACTACTTGGTATTCTAGCCTAAAATTCTTGTTTCTCCAAAATGAATTACTTGGTGTTTAAACATAAACTATTTATTATTCTAACCTAAAATACTTCCCGCTTCAAAATATACCACTTGTTGCTTCAACATGAATTACTTGGTTCTATAACCTCAAATACTTGTTGGGTACTTTAAAATGCACTAACTTACTTGATACTCTACTCAAATACATGTTACTCCAAAATGCATTATTTAGTGCGTAAATATCACCTAATTACTTCTATAGCCTAAAATTGTTGTCACTCCAAATTCTAAACTACATTAATTATTCTTGCTTCACTATCAACTAATTAGTACTAAAAACTCAATTTTTTTTTTTAATTTCAAACATAACATCAACTAGTTGGTACTTTAATCTTAGATACGTGTTACAACAAAGTGCACAAATTAGTACCATACTTCAATATCAATTACTTATATTTTAACCTCAAACACCTTTTCTCCCAAATACACTAATTGGTGCTTCAAAATCAACTACATAGTAGCCTCAAACACGTGTTGCTCAAAAATGCACTAATTGGTGCTTCAACATTGACTACTTGGTTGCGTATAACCTGAACAGGTAGTAAGACACGGTGCTAAGAAACAACTTTTAAAAAACACTGCTTGGTATTATAACCTCAAATACTTGTTTCTCAAAAATTCACTACTTCGTGCTCCAATATCAACTACTTCTTAATAAACATAAACTATTTGCTAACTAAACATCAAGTACTTGGTAATAAACATCAACTACCTGGTAATCAAACATATACTAATTGGTAATAAAACATACTTTTTAATTAAAAATATATTTTTTTAAATTTGGTTTTACTAATATATTTATCAGCCACATTTATTTTGGCTAGCAATTTTAAAATCTTTTTTTTTTATTTCCATATTGATTTTCGTGTATTTAATGATTTTTTTTAAAACTGTCCAATAAATGGAAACATTTGTAGTAAAGGTAAATACCGATGAATAGAAGACGCCAGCACATGGCCTTTTACGGAGGCCTGTCGTTAAACGTTACCGTATGGAGGAACACAGAAAAAATGATCCAGAAGCGAAACATCAGGTAGTCACGAACGAACTTGGGATTTGTTGGCGAAACGAACAGTGTGACACGATGCGAGTGGCATTTCAAAGCGTTGGCTTGCGCGCCTGCGCTTACGTGTACAATTGAAAAATGTAATATCTCTACTGTTAGCATTAATAAATATTTATTGTATGTTTGTTAATACTGTCAGTGGACTTGCAGGGGAAAGAAAAGTGGTACGGATATATTTAAGGTTATATAATTTAATTTAAAATTGTTATTAAAGATTTAAAAATATCTTTGGATATAATTTTAAGGATTAAGAAGACTCATTTATGAAAATCATTGTTTAAAATAAATCAATTAATTCAAAAATGTTATTGATATTTAAGAATATAATATTAAAACGTTAACTATTGAAATTTATTCATATTGATTAATTTTAAATGGTTTTATTATGTTAAAACTTATACAAAATTAATGTTACTAAATAAAACTATAATATAGTATAAAGTGGTAGCATATAAATATTGTGTATTATAATTTATAATCTATTGTATTGTAACAGAAAATTGTAGATTACAATTTATTATGCATTGTACAGTGGTAATTTAACAATATTGTAGAGTAGGCCTACTATTTTTGATGTATTGAATAGATAGAATATAACAATAGCCCACTTCAGTGACCCCAGTAGACTAGACCACAGATGACGGGGAGATCAAGGTTCGAATCTCAGTTGGGTGTACTGAGGGTTGTTTTCCACTCTCCCTCCACGCAAATGTGGGTACGCTTTCCTCTAAAATAGCCTTCCTAATACTTAAAACCATTATCGTGATTAGTATATAGGCGTAAAAACCGCAGCGCTAGTAAGACACAGTGCTAAAAAAATATTTGTAACCTATACTTTTTTTTTTGCACCGCGTCTTACTAGCGGTTCAGGTTACACGCATACGCACTAATTAAGCTAATGAATTAGGGATGGTGTAAACATATTTTGGAAAATCACCCTCACTACACTCGACCGGGATTCGATCCCCGATCTCGCTGTCATCGGCAGTCTACTCTAACACGAGAGCGATGCCTTAGACCATGTGGCCACTGAAGCATATCTAAACTAGTTACTAGTCCCCTACTACTAATAATGTAGTGTACAAAAGTAACAAACATATTTTAGATTAATATTTATGATGTGTCGTATAGAGATAACAAAACCATAGTTATATGTATTATTTATTATGTTAACCTTCAATGGTAACGTGGCAATATTTTAGATTAATATTTATGATGTATTTAACGTTGAATAATACACCTATATTGCAGACTACTATATCATGTAATGTGCAGAAGGGTCGTTCAAAATATCTAACATAGAAACGTTATGAAACTCATGGATATTTTGTTTCTTTTAGTTAAACAAGAAAAAAAGATTTCAAGGAAATCCGATAAAATTTAGGATTACCTCAAAGTGTTTATTACTTCTTGACCGTTATTATAAGACCTTAACCGTTATAAACAAAATAATAATCATCATTCATCACACTCAGATATTTTACTGAACAAGATAAATCTCAAACCCTTCCAATAAGTTTAGAGTAGGTTTTCATAAAACGTAATATACGTATAACCTAAAGGGTAGTAAGGTGCGGAGCTAGAAAAAAAAAAGTATTGTGATCTAATGCCACTTGTTTCGTCCACTATTAGTGCAAATTCTCTTCTCTTTTTTTTTCCATAATTTCAATGATGTTGCGAGGAATATAATGAGAAATTATTTTTAATATTTCATTTTGGATATCAGATGAAGTGAATGATTATTTTTTTTCCTGCGCCGAAATATGGAATGTCGCTTTATCTCAAGAGGAGGATTTACCTCAAGAGGAGGAGTTGAATGAAATTTCCTTCATCACTGTTCTGAGCCCTAAAGATTAAGCCCTGACATCCTAAAAAAAAAAAAAGTAATGATCGCTTTTAAAGAAGCACAGTTTTTAGCCTGGGCATGGATTGAAGATTACTTGTTGAGAAACTAAATATGCAACCGGTGTACTTTTTGTGAGAGCATTCCACTTCATTCTTGATTATTTGAGATGAGGAGAAACTAAATTATTTTTAAATTTATGAACTGCTTTCTTCCAATTGTTGTATCTTTCTGAAGTTAGCAACGTATATTTATTTGATTCATAATCAACAAGTTTTGTGTTTAGAGCTTGTATACAAAATAAGCAAAATACTATTTTCCATGATGTAAAGTGTATTAAAAATATAAAGCCAAGGATGATCTTCATACCAATTATTTTGAAAATAGGTGTTTTCTTCAGCCATGATTTCATATTATGTGCATTAGTACAGTACTGTAATTGTACTATTGGCAGCATAAAGCCTTACCGAGTTTAAGATAGCTGCATTATCTGATAGCTAGTAATATTATTTGACCACTGATATTATGTAGCTGACGATTTCCGCAGGTCCCTCACAGACTATGCCTTAAAATATGAGTAAGGAATGACCCTGGGCACGGGATAAATCCTGGACCATTCAGTTGTTAATGCAGTGACGTACTTAGCCAAAGTTCCCGGGTTCGGTTCCAGTGCCCGGATGTCATTTTTAAATTTAAAGATTAACATTAAATATTTTGTAGGCAGAAATAATAATCAGAATAAATTAAATGTTAACAACACAATATCATGAAAATTAACAACCACATTTATATCTTTAAAACGTGAAATATATTTATTTCAACCTTGGCGGGAAAACGTTACCAAAACATTTTTGTAAGTGTTTAAGAAACTTTGTAGAACTATTTAAAACATTATAGTTTTAATTTACTTGGGAATAAAAATTACTAGCATAAAGTAATTACTAACATATTATGGTGGGTAATTGTTTTGCTTACCTTCCGAATTCACATTGCTTTTAATAAAATATTAGGCCTAATCAATGTTTGAACATTTGTATACACTTCTTGCAGAACTTTTCATTTTGCTTTCAATGTTTTCACTAAACCTTTACCTATATAAATTAGTTCTGTGATTTTGAAATCGGTTTTAACAACACTGATTTAGACATAAACAAAATCACATTGTTTTCTCCCAAAAAAAATTAGAAAACGTCAGTGTCTAGAACTATAAATAAATTACGTGACCTAAAAGCATTATATTAACGTTAAGCCTTAAAGAAGTCGATGATGGTGGAGCGCGTTTAAATTTTGGCAGTTCACAGGGTAGTATTGTTGGAACTTCCCTGTCCCAAGCCCACAGACAAGGTAGTGTTGTTGGAACTTCCCTATCCCAAGCCCACAGAAAAGGTAGTGTTGTTGAAACTTCCCTGTTCCAAGCCCACAGACAAGGTAGTGTTGTTGGAACTTCCCTGTCCCAAGCCCACAGACAAGGTAGTGTTGTTGGAACTTCCCTGTCCCAAAGCCCACAGACAAGGTATACACCAGACCCACAGCCTTTAGGTTAAATCAGCTGCGCTCATTGGGAGAATTCGAATCTTTCAGCACAGAGATCATTTCGTTCAGTCCCAAGTGACAACATCACTATCAAGCCGGACTTTTGATGATTTTACTAGAGAATAAACAAAAACCACCCTTGAGTGTCAATAAACCGGCTCTCACTAAACTAGGTTCCGATAGCGTCCCCACCCCTTCCGACAAATCAACCCCTCAAACGAGCCAACTCAGACTGCAAATTAAAAAGAAAACGTAGAATACAATGATCATTTTTCTGTTCGAATGAATGTTTGCAAATAGTTTAGTTGTAGATAGTCTTCAAATACTGTCGACTAGTTACTTGTCTGAAAAGATTATTGAAAGGTGGTAAGCGGGTGAGTTGGGGGGTTGGGAGGGGGGGGAAGGGATTGCTGGCAACTGATCTATTGTGTTCGTACAGCCACCCCTTTATAAAGGCCCATTGACACGGTATTAGTTGACTAATGCAAGTACATTAATTTGGCTGCGCGCGCACAACTTGCACCGTGTTAACAGACAAACAAGCTACTAACAAACAAGCCCACTTGCAAGTGAAAAAGTTGGTCACCTTCCAACTTTACTAATGCAAGTAGACAATTCAAAATGGCGGCAACTAAAAGATTGTTGTGCGGGAGACACTTATTTGTTGAATGTTATGAAAAGAATGAGTTTTTGTAGAATGTTAAGCACAGGATTTATAAAGATAAGAATGCGAGGGATATTGCACCAGAGGATATTTTAAAGTGTTATCAGGCGTACATATTCTCAAGAAGTGTCCAATATAAAATGTTATGTAAATATTGCAAATATGCCTTGTGAGAGAAATTATTTAATATCGGTAAACAAATGTTATAAATAATTATATCAAACCATTATTTCCTACCAATCAACGTGGTATGTGTAATTTTGTTATATACAATCACAAATTTTATACAACATTGTAGTACCATGATTAGTTTTGGCAACATAATATTCGTGTTATCGGCAAGTAAGGTATGAATGGCCGGCGGTTTTCGCGTGAAATAACCGGTACGCTTTCCAATCTCCGTATTTGAAACTTTAACCAATCTTTATAAGTTTTAATTAATAATATTCGGCCCATACAATTCAAATTCAAACACTTTTAGTAATGCTTTGGCAACTTGAGGAGATACACAACATAATATTATTGTCTCATAGCAAACCAGATAATGTATATCTAAACCGATCTACAAATTAATTTATAATTATTTTTGAAGAATACTTTAGGCCTAGCTAGCATTTAACAAGGTATTTTGTTATTAGTACACCAACATTTAAAACAGGGTTGAAAAAGCCTGGGCCTATTTAAAAAAATGCCCAGCCGAGTTTGGTTGTATTGGGATTTATTGACATTATTTGAGTTTAATTTAATTTACCATGTATGCTAAGTGAGTCAACAAATCAAGCAAAATAATATAATAATTATTTGGGATCAACTGAAAAATATTTTAATGTATTAAGGAATTAAAAAATAGGAGACATACTAATCAATAACTTTTTTATGTTGTCTATATAAATAATTTTTTTTTAAATAGGTCAACTAATTATGATAAATTGCATTTACTGAAAAATTGTCATTTATTTGGCCGCCCATTCTTATTCTAAATTCACCCTTCCTAGCTCCTAACACATAAGTGTAATTAGTATATGCGTATAATTAACCCGAGCGAAAAATGAGATGCAGTGATAACAAAATGGCTCCAATAGAGAAACCAGTTAGCACCACTTCATTTTCAGCCATGTTTTTAGAAGTGATACTAATACAAGTGAAAAATGCGTGTCAACAAAACTAGCACGTTAGTAAGCTAATACTAGTAAACTTGCATTAGTCCACTAACATCGTGTCAACGGGCCTTAAGGAACGATTTGAAAGCGCGTTGTTTCACTAGCAAGTGGTGCTATCACTCAGAACTGCTACTAGCACTCCCCAGTGCCCAAGGACTCAACCTGGCTGAAGGAATGCGGTGAAACTCCCGTAAGGCTGAGTGTCTGGTGTACATATAACTTGTCTGTGGCCGAGGCTGACTGTCAACTGTGGTTTAGCTGCTATTGGCGTTAAATGTATGGAATATTAATATTTTTACCACATTTTAGTGTGCCCGTTTGAGTCATTCGCACGCTAAAAGAATAGGGCTTAGAAAAATTGAGTATTGGAGCAAATGTACCCGCATTTGAATGGGGAGGGAGTGGAAGACTATTTAGGTAAAATCTTCAGCAAGGGCGCTCATGTGAGTTTTCCAAATGAGGGGCGGATTGGAGCAAGGCCGTAGCCAGCCAATAATTTCAGGGGGGGTTTGGTGGGCCCATCCCCCAATTGACGGAGGTTAGAAAAAATTCTAAATAAAAAACTGTTCTGGAAGCTATCTTAAGTGTTTTTTATGGCAACATAACCCCCTAACTGCCGAAGGCTAGAAAAAATTCTAAATAATAAACACCACTGGAAGCTCTCTGAAGTGCTTTTTATGGTAACACAGCCCCCTAATTTGTACTTGTACCTTAATTTTGATATTGTTTGAACCATAAATAAAGCCATATATATTTTGTTCATAAAATTTCGGGGGGGGTGTTTGAACCCCGAAAACCCCCCCCTGACTACGGCCTTGGATTGGAGTCCCATATGTCACGTATGTGCCCCACTCCCACCTACCCCCGCGAGAAAATATCAGGAACTTAACCTTGTGGGAGGGAGTTTTAGAGCCTCTGAACATAATTCTAACTGCCAGACTGCTTCCAACCGCCGGCTGGGTCTATTTGGAACCTAAGTCTCTCTAACGCCTCCTTTCCTCCCACCATCTTAGCCCAGTCCTTTTATCTTTCCTCCTTACTCCCTTCAGCTATCTGTCCCTTGGTCTTCCTCTCAGCCTCCTACTCCCACTTCCATACCCAACACTCTCGCGGGCATCCTTTCCCTCTCCATTATTCTCACATGGTCATACCACCTTAGTCGTGCCTTTTCTACCCTGTCCTCTTCCTCTCTCATTTCCCATCCTGTCAAATTTTGCCACACCGATCCTGCTTCTTAGGAATCTCATTTCACTCGCCTGCATTCTGTTCCTACCCTGTTCCTTCATTACACACGTTTCTGCAACGTACGTCAATATTGGTAGGTAATAGGCATTGTTGATCACTCCCTTCACTTGTCTGGCATATTTATGATCTAATCAAGACTTCTCACACTTCTGAAAAATGCCTCCGCTTGCCTTACTCTCTCACTTATTTCTCTCCTGTTCCTTCCACTCTCCTCTACAATACTGTCCAGATACTTGAATCGTTTTACTGTATTCAATTTCCCTTCTCTCACTGTTACACCAGTTTTATATATAGCCTTCTTCCTTGTCGTGATCATCATCTCACTCTTCCTTACATTAAACCTCATTCCATACCACTCCACGACTTATTTCCAAACCTCCAGCTGCTCCTGTACTTCTTTCTCTTAATTACTCCACACCACCAGGTCATCTGCAAACACCATTGCTTTCATCTTACCCTCCCCAATTCTTTCGCTTTTAACCCTCTCATACATGCTAACAAAAATTATCTACTCTTGGTGATACTGCTTTTGACTTACCAGCCCACAAGTCTTGCTCTCCTGGTTGACCAAAGACATTTGTATCTAACTTACAAACAGTTCCATTTGGTCAGCCTACGTCAAAAATGTGAGATCCATCATCTCTAAGCAACTGAACGCGCGCCGGCGCACTCGCCGCTAGAAGCCAATACAATGTCATCCTGGAGGGGTCTAGTACTTTATTGGCTTCTCCCTCCCACTTCCTTTCCTTTGTCTTGGGCTAGTTTGGATTAATATATATAGGTGTAACCAAGTAATATTTACACACACTTATACTTATATATTCTATATGTTCACTACGCGAGCAACGTAGAGGTTTCTAACTGACTAAAACAAGGCTAAAAAATGGTGGATTCTTCAGTTACCCCTGTACGATGAAGATAGGACATCGGAGCAGATAATATGTAATATCGATTTAGTAATATCAGTTGTTTGACCTATACTTGGGCATATGATATAATTAATTAATAATCAAATGTCTTAATTTGTTTGCTTGCTATTCCTGATGGGATTTTTTAGTATTAATCAATAATGCTTGTTTGTTCAAAGATAATCTTTCTATAGTCTATAGTGATTATAGTTTAATGTCACTTGGATGCCTATAGAGTTATGTTTACCTGAAGAGCTGATTGACGCTCTAAATCACAATGATTAATTAGTTTGCTCAAGTTAAGGCTCTTGTAGAGTTTCTCAAATCATCTACATAATTTACATGGTTGCAACCACACCTCCTTAAAGCCGAGCTTGGTTTATTCTATTTGCATTAGTATAGTTTATTGCATTGAATATAAAACTTTGTCTCATAAACCAGACATTATTCTAGCTGTGCTTCCGTTGAGGGTCAGATATTTATCATTTGTAACCCTTCTAGTGGCCCACTATATTTATTTCATAGTAGCTTCTTCCATTTATACTGATTGAAACGTCTTCTGTTCTAGTGAGCTGACTTCCTCTAAGGAGTTTCTAGCATTTAAAGGTTTAGCAGTGTTGTTTTGTAGTATGGTCTAGTCCACCAAGTAACGTTAACTTCTGTAATGTGTTATGTATATAGAGTCTGAAAGCTGGACATAACTTATTGATTGACTAGTTAATTAGCTTTAAGCAGGCAAATGCTTACTTTAACTCTAAGCATTATTAGATGTTAGCGAACCACCTTTTGGTGTGTATCAAAATGTATATCATAAGCTTTGTGTTCATTAAATTTCCATATTCATTTGAAATACTTTCTTGTTATGTTAACCCCTTCCATCTCTTCATTTAATGAAATAAAGCTATCGTTGGGGTGTTGTGTCAGTGATACCCTTGTGGTACACATTATTTTATCCATCACTACAACGAACAGTAGTGGTAAGAGCGCACTACCTTGTTTTGGATTGTTCTTTAACTGAAACCAGGAAATAGCGCTGATGAATACCATTAGATTAGTACTTACTAACCTATTCCACAGCAATAATGTTTAAATATACCCTCCAATAAAATGAAGCATTCATAGAAAGCAATATCACTACAATGCGACAATAAACTTGTAAATTGTCCGACACCTTAGTTTAGTGTGTAGCGTGTTTGTCTACTTAGCTACGGGTCCCGGGTTCAATTATTGGCATGGCCGAAAATTTATCACTGGTGAAATGTGGGTTTCCTCTCTCACAGAGATAAATTAACAGCTGGAGGCTAGATGTTGTGTCTGTTCTAGATTTAAGTTAGTTTATCAGTTGTGTGCTGATATAATCAGTTGGTTCAGAAAGTGCGCATTAAATACCTCAAATAAGTGAAAAGAAACTTGTGAGTTAAAGCCTTGCAAATATATTTAGAACACAATGAGATTAAAGTTATAGAAGCAGTTACCACGAAGATTAACTTTAATGATTAATATGTTCAAACAGAAATAAAATTGAAGTAATAGAAGAAATCACCACGGCAATTTAAATTGGCTTGGTTATGCACTTAATATATATTTTAATCAACTTTAGCTCGGAACATTGTATGTGCTAAGGGTGGGAATGGAAGGGAGGCAATTTTATATACACTGTGTAGTATTTAAACTGCTAAACTATTATTATAAATAAAATGTATTAAAGGCTAAGGTGCATTTAGATTTATGCCTTATTTCATGCAGCTTTATATGCGCGGAGGCGTGCCTCTTTAGGTGCGACTTGCAACATGCCTCTTGCGTCTTGCAACCCAACCTGTTTTCACTTTTGCTTCTCTTTCCATGTGCCAGTGTGCTTAGAAATGCCGTGGCGGGAAGTACTTGCTGCTGGCGTCGCTGCAACTATTGTAATTTTACTGTGTGGAAAGAAACAAAAGCGCCGTGAGTTTTGGATGAGTCAGTTTCTAGAATCATGTTCGTTAAGTGCAGGAATATTATCAGAAGTGCGTGAATTAGATAGAGGTCAAGCATGTCTCCAAGTGATTTTGATGAGTATGGTTGAACCACACATTTCAAAACAAGATACATTTAGAGATGCCATACCAGCAAGTACACGATTAGCAACCACTCTTCAATTTTTGGCAACACGAGACAACTATTAGAGTTTGATGTATCAGTTTAAAATATCTATACTATCGATTTCTGAAGTATGTGTGGGCTGTCATCAGTGCATTGGATGGTTATGTGAAGGTGAGTTTTAAAAAGGATGCAACGGCTTTAGTATAAAGTTTGTAGCGTCATTCTTAGCTACAAAATACAAATTGGTACAAGTAAGATTGTTAACTTCTACTTACCCTAGTTGCCCCATTGCACCAGACGCCGGATCCGGGCACAACACACGTGACCGAGCTACATCACACCGTCTGACGGACCAACCAACACTAGCGAGGTTCGAGAGAGGACCAGTAGAGGGTGCGCAGATCCCAGATAGTTCATCAAAGACCGAGCTAGTTCTGGCACATTCCACATGCCTATGGAAGGACATGCTAGAACTTTGTGGGACATGCTAATAGTTGTGCAAGTGTTGTTTTGTCATGCGTTCCTGTCCCACGTGATATAAATATGTTCTGCGCACCCAGTTCCTACACCCTTCCTCCTCCTCTTAGTCTAATCATATACAACCACATGTTTGTCACCTCTAACGGCACTCTTGGGATCTCTCTCTAGATGAGGATGTAGTAGCGACTACACTAAAAATGTAAGACAAAATTTCACGTTTTGGATTAAATTAATTTTTTTCCTATCATGTAACATTTTCAAAATTCCTTCTTGGACTAGTTTTTCTTATCTATATATAAATTTCGTTGACTTCTTTTTGGTGTAGACCATATTTCTTTTTAGAGTACAAAATATGAACCAAGGTCTTAGTAATATATTTTTTATTGAGTTACATAAGACATAATATGTATTACCTTTTTGTAATGTTATAGAGAGGCATAAGACATAAACTTTTGTGGTATATTTATATCAGTGAGTTCACAAATTAGTGAGAATCATTTAGCTTTGAAAACTAAGTAATATTTAAATGTAAATTGTGAGGAACATAAGATGTAGTACATATTACCTTTTTTTTTTTTGTAGTGTTATGGAGATACTTAAGGTATAAAATGGTGTTGTATATTTATAGCATTGAGTTCTTAAATTAGTGAGAATCATTTAACTTTGAAAACAAAGCAATATTCAATAGTGAGGAACATATGACGTAGTTCATATTCCTTTTTTTATAATGTTAGAGACATAAGGCGTAAATTTTATTGTATATTATTTTGAGTTCTAAAGTTATGATGAAATGTTTTACTTTGCCAAAGTAAGTAATGTTTAAAGTCACTATTTAAGGGAATAGCATAACATAGATACTATTGGGAAAGATTCCTTTGTAGATAAGTTACGCAAAGTTTTGATGGAAAGTATTACTTGTTGAAGTGGATAATTTTCTATACTTTTCTTTTGTAATGATACTGAGTTACCATTTTTATAAATTTGAATTTAGTTTAGAAATAGCTTCCATTTATTTCGGCTAGTTGTACATTAACTTATTATGTTTCTTCATAAAATATAATACATTATGATGTTGTTGAGGAATGATAAGTTTAAAATTGTTTGGAGTAAATTATTTAAATTCATTTTCTTTATAGTTATTCTGTTTTAGACTCAGTAGAGTTCCTATAGGATATTCCTTTAGGCTTAACTCTGAATTTTATATTTTCTTTTTTAAACAAAAATTAACTTTAAAATTTTGAACTAATATGTATTATCAAATTCCCTTTTTTTTTGTACATTGGTATATTATATTCATATTTTCTCAGATCATATCATTAAAATTACATACAAAAAAATCTTGGTGATTTTTATATTTAGTAATTTTAATCTCTCTATCTTCGAGTATCTCTAAATTATGATTTAGACCTGTTATTTATTTAACGAATGAGTTGGAAATTTACAAAGCTTGAGAGAAAGTGGTCTCTATTTCTGCAACCAGGTGGGTTGCGTGCATCTAAGGATATCTATCTTACCCTCAGACTATCTCTGCTTGTTTGACTCGAACAACCCACCCTGATTGTTTATGTTTTCTTTGTTAATATTTTACACCTTCTGCATGTTTAGGTATTTAGAAGTTTACAAGTTGTATGTTCATGTGTTACCACTATAGACTACTATACAAAAAATTATGCTGTATGAATGCATATGAATGACAAAAGAGTCAACTAAATAAATTAGTGCTATATTAAATCATGTATAGTGAGTGTCACGAGTTACAAAATTTGGTCTGTGTGGATATTGAGGTCAACTGTGCTTGGACCCGGTTGCTGTGAATGCTGTGTAAGAGATCCGCTCTGGTAGAGGTCGTGGCTAGTAGATGACGAAAAATGATTTGGAATTGTTGATGCATTGTTATGTACTTTGTACTGAAATGTATAGTTATTTTGCATTTCAAATTCCAGTAGGTTTGAAGCAAACTTTGCTTAGCAATTGGTCCTACCGAGGGAGTCAAACTTTGTATTTTAGATGCTATTAACTCACCAAAAATAGTAAACTGGTCAACCTTATTGTCTTTCAAAGATTTCATAAACTGATAGGCATCTGATACCATCGCTTCTTCTTGATTTTATAAAAGTATCTTCTGCCATTTAGTGGGTGGTTCCATACTGCTCCCATCCTGTTTTTGTGTCTCATCCGAAAGCTATTTGTCCACTTCCCTGTTGGTATCATCAACATCCTCCTTCATGCCAACTTCTTCAATGTAATAAATCTGGGAAACAAACCCAATTATTACAAAAATGAATGTTATTATTTTATAGCTTAGTGATTATGTCATTACTATAAACTATTTCATTTTTCATATACCAAATAAATATAAACATTTCTAAGTTTCATGAACTTGTTAATTTGCAGGTCTACAACATATTAATTTATTATAAATTCTAATTATTTTGTTTTTTATCCATGTTAAATTTATTTGTATTTGTTAAATGATCTAACCCTAAGACGTTTAATTAAATTTTAAGTTATTGATTTGTAAATGATACATGCCAATGTAGATGTTTCTACAAATGGCATATTGTAAAATAATTTCAAATAAACAAATAAAAGCTTACTAGCAAATTTTCTTTAAAATATGTTAACTATTTCCAATGGTGGCGTGGAAAGAGTTAAGCCCAGGAACAAAATATAAAATTTATCAGGTGAAATTTTAATTATTAAATTATTATTTCATTAAGATTTTTCCAGGTCCCATCAACTAATTATAAATGGTTAGCCGCAACTACAAGGGAACATTTAGTATTGTACTTATTGCTATGGTAGATGGAAATTATAACTTCATGTGTGCACATGTTGGTACTCCAGGAAAAGCCTCAGATGGAGGTGTATTTGTTGATATGTCCATATATGGCCCACTTGAAAGAGGTGAACTACTTCCGGGACTACCTCCACTCCCCAAAAGTGATGTTCTAATGCCATTTGTCATAGTAGCCGATGATACATTTGCCCTTACAAAGTACATGATAAAACTATACCCAACAGATAAACCAAAGGAGTTTCCTAAAAGAATATTTAATTACAGGCTTTCGCGAGCACGACACATGGTAGAGAATGCATTTGGAGTAATGGCTTCAGTTTTTAAGAGTATTCAGAGGCCTTCTTTGCTAAACTATGAAAATGCACAGGAAGTAATACATTCTAAGAAGAACCTGTACTTCAGTGTGGCATTACAGCCCACCAGGTACTTTTGACAGTGAAAACACTGATGTAGGAGTCGTTACTAAGGGGATATGGAGAAGAGGTTTATAAGGTGACACTGGCATGTTTGAACTACAGAGAATTCCATGAAACTCAAGGAAGAAGGCACCTAAAGTCATTAAAGAAATTTTGATGAATTATTTTGTTTCTGCTGCTGGAAGAGTCCTCTGGCAGGACCACTTCACATAGACATTGACAGCTGTATATATCTTTGTGTTTTGTTAATATCTTAAACATATGATGAAATATTTTTTCCTTAATCCTAAAATTGACATTAATTTTTTTTTTTAAGGAAGCGTCCCCATGACTGTAAAAGTGGGTACCTATATACATGCATACAACAGAACGTCATAACTTAACATCGCCGCATATCACTTGCACGGACATAATGACATTCCATTATTTTGTAGCAGTTGTTCAATACGAGATGGACGTTGCTGTTGCTGCAGCATCCTGTATAGCTATTGACTATTTAGTAAACAAGAAAAAAAATTAGGCAAAGACTGGTAGCAGACACACTTATAAACAAGCACATTTATTTTATTTTATCTTAATATGTAGGATGCTTTTATAGTATTCCATTATATTTCCTTTGCTTGATAAAGTTTGATCAAATGTATTATTTTCATTCTACTCCATAATAGTGAGCAACGATAACTGACAAGTTGAGATGTTCTGAAGTTGCACACTATCATGCAAACAGATGGACAGGTGGTGTAGAATTATGAGCGCATAACATTTCTTTTATGTGATGTCAAAAGACCGGCAGCAGATGGATACACTGATGTCAGTGGCGTTGCGTCAGGGCAAGCAAAGCAAGCACTGCTTGCCTTTGATTGAAGATATGTAATTATTTTATTTTAATGTTTGCAAAAATATACTCCTGGTAGTCATTTAAATGTAATCCAAGCATCAGTGTTTTTGAAAAAAAAAATTCAATACATGGCAGTGAACATAACATGCATGAAAGACATGCACTAGTCCATCTAATGGTGGTTGAAAGTGGTATTTGTCCGACTTTCATCTCATTGCTCTAGCTAGTGTAGTTCTTATTTGTGACGTCATAGATTTCAGAGGGGAGAGAAGGGGAAGAGCTGGGGATGTAAGGTAAAAATGCAAGCAGCCGAACTACGACTTTTCTTTCCCAAAAGGTAACGACTAGAACCGAAGTCACTACCTCTTACCCCTCTATTCCCCTTTCAAAACATAGAGGGATGGTATGACATGAAAGGGGAAATTAATATTGTCTAGGTACTGATTCCGTGCCTATACATCTTTAATCCCGGTACATGAACACCAAAACTTGACCTATATCAGCAATTTTTCTTGTACAACTTTTGAGTTGTAAACACGAAAACTTCGGCTGCTAGACAGTTAAAAAAAAAGTGATTGTAATAAAAACAGCTAAATACTTGAAAACAAACAAATATTTATAATTGAAGGAGGTTACACCCCAAATATAAAGGTTTTCAAGTGTTAATTTTTTTTTATTTCAAAATATTTAGGAATGATTAAGAAATTATTTACATTAAATACCAATATTTTCGCCCTTTTTTTTTCTTAAAATATTGTATGCAATCACAAAAGCCTTGTGTGTGAACAGTCACTGGCTAAAATTTGTATGCAATCCCTGTGACCCAGATATTGTACAATTTATTGCACAACTTTTTATACAAGAAGTTGTGTCATGTGTACCGGGCTTTAAAGTTTCGTGGAGTTTATTGTAGCAGGTGCTTTTGTTTTGATGTGTATATCAGTGAAAGCTAACATATGAAAGTTTTTAAGTATATGTCTATAGTAAGTAATAACACAATAATGTAAATCACAGAACAAAAGCCACAGCTATCATAAAAAAAACCTCCAAATAGCTTCTTGAAGCATACATTTTTTTTAAAATTATTCAGGAACTCCCCTTTTAAGCATGGGGGCACCCCTTCCAAACTTGCCTAAGAATTTTGGTCACGAGAAGCTACTGACTGATGTTATGGTGTTGTTACGTTATGCCGTTCAGATTGGATGCGGCGATGTCAAATTATGGGGTTCTGTTGCATATTTTTAGCCACCTTTATGTTTTACAACAATAATAATTGCCTTTAATTTGATATACAGAATTTTCTTTTGCACAATATTCATCCAGTTTTTTTTGGTACTATTATAAATATATATAGTTAAGATACTTACTAGGGGGTTTTAAACAGGGTTTCTACACAATTTTTCTTTAAAACAGTTTCCAAACCCATTTCAAAATCTTAGTTTTTCTGTTACGAAACCTGTTCTTTGTTAAATTTTGTTTTTCATCACTCAGCTTATGCCTTTTTGAGTAATGTTATATGTACATATTAAGTAAAGAACATGTTTCTTTACTTACTGTGGTATCTCCTTTGGTCATTGTATCATTTTCTCTTTCCCCCCCTTAATCCTTCAATTATAAACAAGGGGTAACCTGGTGGTCTAGGGGTAAGGTGTCGGACTTCTGTGCTGGGGGTCCGGGGTTCAATCCTCGGTCCCGGCACAGATTTATCTGATTGCCAAACCCTTCCTTCACCTCTGACAAGACATGTATTAATCACAACTTGTGAATGTGAGGAATGCCAGGCCTCTACCGTGGTTCGGATTCCACGTTAAACTGTAGGTCCTCCATTTCATCCCATAATCACCCTACCATTACACATTAGCGTAAGTGCGTATAACCCGAATGGGTAGTAAGACGTGGTGCTAATAATAATAATAATTAATAATAAATAATAAATAATAATAATAATAGATAATAATAGATAATAGATAATAAATAATGATGATGATGATGATGATGTTGATGATGATGATGTTGTTGATGATGATGTTGATGATGATGTTGTTGATGATGATGATGTTGTTGATGATGATGTTGTTGATGATGATGTTGATGTTGTTGTTGATGATGTTGATGTTGTTGTTGATGTTGTTGATGTTATTGTTGTTGTTATTATTATTGTTGTTATTGTTATTATTATTGTTATTATTATTATTATTATTATTATTATTATTAACAGTAGATGTTTGTATGCAAACTACGATGAAGTAGCAGTCTCATCAACGGACATATCAGTTGTATTATTTTCCTTATAATGTTCAAATATTCCCGGTGAAAGTATGAACAAAGGCTCTTAATTTTGTTCAACACAGCCTTAGAATCCATGTTGTATGCTTCACCTAGTGACTGTACCGCATCTCTACGCTTAGCACAATTTTTATAGCTGGTGTGTGATGACCACCACAACAATGGATGTCTCTGATAAGCATTGATACACTCAATTTTTTTCCGGCAACCCAATGCATCACGGAAAAAAAGCTCACAAAACATTTTCATGAAAAACACAACTCTACACAACAATAATAACCAACACCACCTTCAAATGTTCTCAAGGGACTGTGAGGCAAGAGTGTTGCAACGTGCTCCCCAAATATTATGGCACACAACTACTTTTGGGGCATGAGCGTGCACATGCCTCAATGTGCATCTCCTATGCGGCTTGTTGCATAAAATGAGATATAGTCTTAATGCACCTTTAGGCTACAGTCTTATCAGCCATCTTATGACACCTGAGGTAATTCGTATTTTAATTCTATTGGGTTAATGATTTGTACTAATACATATTAAGACAAGTCAAAGCTACAATAAAATTAAAAATTGAAGAAAAGATATTTTCAAATAGGTCTACAAATGAAAAAAACATTATTAAAAATAGCACATTTGTAAAACATTTAAATAATTTAGTGAACCCTCACTCAATCAGGCATATAACCCAAATAAAAGCCTCACTCAATCCAAACACAAATACGTTTTTTAAATCAAATTCACACTCTAGTTTGCGGCAACATGAGTTAGGGTTGGGATCGCTGAATATTGTAGTTATAAACATATGATGCCAAATAACAGTTTTTATTATTGTTTTAGACAAACACTATTAGAAATTCTAATCGTAACCTGAATAAATACTATATTGTTATTTTTATTTAAAATCTAGTACCATCTGTTGTAGTTTTCAACCAAGGGGTCATGGTTCATTTCGGGTATGGTCACAGGGCTTGTTGAGGTCGCGCTGGCAATTACTTTCCAAAATGAGGTTCAGAATATCCTGCAATGACATAACAAAGTTGGACTGATTTTCTGCCACTTCCTCTTCGTGGCTTACTGCTCCTTTATTTTAATCACTTGTAGCCAAGATAACTGTTATAAATATGCTTTCCACCCTGGCAAGATGGTGGCGATGGAGTACACACATTTTCAAGTCTCTCATTTATCGTTTGTTATTCGTGTCAATTAATCACATTTACTCGCCATTTTCTCATCACCACCACCAACACATCCCGACTGTCTTCTCTCTCGCAAGACACATTCTGCCACCCTCAAGTGAGTTTCCATTAACAGCCTGATAACAAATACATAAATAATAAGACTAATAAAACATAATAGTATATTATGTATTAAACAAATCCAAGATATTAATAAAAATATTATCTCAAGTCTAAACTAGGAGATAGTCTGGATTTGGTTACCCATTGATGTGCAAGTTCCCATTGTTAGAGCTGAGAGTTGTTGGGAATGCTCCTATTATTGTGGTGATATAAAAGGATTCAAAGTATTCACTGTGGGTGTTATCCAGCCCCGTGGTGTGGTGGTCAGTGCACCTAGCTACAAGCCTAGGGGTCCTTGGTTCAATTCCTGGCTGGTGCCTTGGGTATTTTTTCCGAAAGGGGAACTACCCCAACAGTCACCAGGGTTTGGTTGGTTAGGCTTAAGTTAGGTTTAAATGTTTCCACTGGTTCCACACCCTCATACTCACTCTCACCATCCTCTCATCTCATCGAGACATGGAAAGAGCTTCCACAGAAAGGATGTACTATCAGTACATTCAGGTGTACCCTGGGAAATAAATAGTACATTGGTACTAGCTAAGCTTTCCACTACTGGGCTAAGAATGATGTAGCTCAGATGCACAATATATAATATACTTTGGGTGTTGTTAGCACCTATTCGAGCTTTCATCTATTAATATTACTAGACAACCTGTTATCTGATAACACAAGATTCAGTTATTTTTAAACTTTATTAAATGTAGCTGAAAAAGATCTTGTCTGGATTTTGATACTTTTCTTATAAAGATGGGTCAAATTCTATGTGTCTCAAATTCGAATCTTAAATTTTCATTTGAATCTTTAAAAATGTGTAGCTTAAATTAAATTGAAAATATTTAAAATTGAATTAAAAAAAATGTGTTTATAGCTTGGTGCCGCTGATAAATGCTATTTTGTTTATCATGTATATTACATCATAAACAACAAAGAGAACCCATTTTCGGTAAATTAAAAAAAAAGTGTTGGGATTTTATTATTTTCCCAGCTACACAAATCTAGATAATTCCTTTTACTAATTTCTTAAAATTGTTATATCAAGTCAAGGTATTCATAATAATTGTATTTGAGCATTTCACCATCAATTTCTTAATAAAAAAATTTCAGAAAATTATAAATAATGTGTAGCAGTGAAAGTAATTAGAAGTTGAAGTTGTGAGAATTGTATGAATAAATAAACTGAGAATTTTATTTGTTCCTATCATGGCCTAACCTAACTATCCTTTCTGTTTAGCTTCCTTCCATATAATTTAAATTACATTATTGTACTCAATAATTAATTACAGTATTTTTTTAAAAGACTTTCTATGAGTTTAACTAAAAAAGCCTTATTAGCGTGGCCAAAATACTAATCATTGGTGAAATGAGGGTTTCCCTTTCCACCGTGATGAGTTAACGATTGAGAGCAGGGTAGTATGTATATTCTAGAATTAATTAAGTTTATAAGTCATGCATTGATATAATCAGTCAGTTCAGAAAGTGCATGTTAAATACCTCAAATAATAAACAATAATAAAATAAAAATATTTCTCATAGAATATATATAAAAGATTTGTCATTGTATTTTTTGCAACTTTTATAAAAACATAGCAGAGTATGAATTAGAAAAACCATGCTGAAAAAATTTACTATTTAAAAACTAGAATTATATAAAAACTATTTATGAATGGACCAAGAAACTTGAACAAAGTTGGCTATTAAAGCTATTCTATTAATAAAAAATAAAATAAAAAACATATTTAAGAAAAGCAACAAGTGTAGAATTTGTCTCATCTGATAAAAACTCTGTTTTCAATGAAAAATTAAAGTTTTAAATGCTTATGTTTAAGATTTCCTCAATTTCATTGATAAAAATCTAATGATGTTCTATAATGAAAGCATTTTATAAGAGATTATTATGTAAAATATATTGATTTATAACATATCTTTGAAGAATAACCAACATTTTATCAATATTTGGAAGAAGGTACAAGAAAGGTGAATAGAAACATTTAAAAGGAATAAACACCATATGGCTTTTACAATGAAAGAAGAACACAGTTCATACTTTACATTGCTCTTGAAGAAAATTGATCGTTACTGCCCAAACACCCGGCTTGAATTTTATTCTATTGGGACTCATCAGGAGGGAGTGTGAAATGGGTAACACAACTTTATGTTATTCCTGTTACAAGTTCCTATCTAAGTGTCCTATGTGCCAGTAACGTAACAAGCTGTGTGCCCCCACCACTTTCTATCGGGCGCGCAATGTAGTTTCTTATCCCGCCAGCGAGAGCGGTGCCGAGCCTGGTATTGGCAAACTCGTCCATCACTGGGACACGCTTGACACTCTTACGACCGCTCGCTTGGGATGCGCAAGCCCACTTCTATACGCTAGTTTAAGTTGTGGAATAAAACTGTTGAACCTTGGAAAGAAACTTTTATTATTATTTAACATATAGATCACATGGGCCCACAACTACTAGAGCAATGTTGCAGACAGAGGAACCAAGAGAGTCGTTTCACCTATCATTCTTTACAATTTTCCTTTTTCTACCTTTTGTAATTTTTGATTTCCTCTTTTAGGAAGTTGTGTTTCACGTTTCACACTCCCTCCTGATGAGTTCCAATAGAATGAAACCCAGGCCGGGTAATTAATTTAGCAGTCGCGATAGATTTTCTTCGAGATGTCTAATGGCAACAATGTAAAGTGTGAACTGTGTTTTTCTTTATTGTAAAAGCCATATTTTGTCCGTTCCTTTATATGTTTCTATCCACCTTTCCGTACCTTCTTCCAAATATAATATGTCAGTCGGTTGCGTGTCTGCCTGCTAAGATAAGGGTCCAGGGTTCGATTACCAGTATTACCGAAAATTTATCATAGATAAAAATATGGGTTTACCCTATCACATTGATAAATTGACAGCTGGGGACTGGATGTTGTGCCTATCCTAGTTTTAAGTTAAGATTATTATACATATGAAGCTACGACAGGCCTAGCTAGTCAGCCGGTAGTGGAAAATATATTACTTGAATAAAAAGAGTGACTCGGGCCATAGGCTGTAAACTGTAATGGATATTTAAAAAAAATCTAAGTGGCCTATCATTCTTAACAATTTTCTTTACTATCCTTTTCATTTTTTTATAGTTTCCTCATTTCTATCTATCTTTCCTGTAACTTCTTCCAAATATAATGCAATTACCTCATAAAGCGTAAAGAGTTTTTCATTATAGAGATATCCCATAATAAATATAAAATAGATAACCAAACTACTTAGTTATCAAATTAAATATTAGAAGCATAATAAATTTAAGGCAAAGACTAGTTAGTATACTGTTAGTTTCTCGCCAAAAGAGTTTGTTATTACCCAGAATTGCAATTCTTTTTTCACTATTATCAAAATGTAAAGGCATAGAGATTCATTAAAGATGTCTGAGTGGTTAAATTTCATATATGGACGTTTAGCTCGGTGCACTGATTTATGAAAGAAACTGCCATTGAAATAAATCACTCGACATAAATTTTTGAGTTAAGTCAAACTTTGGGGGAATCAGTATTTATTTCAAAGATAAAATTATTTAGTTAAGAAACATGACTTGGCCCTAGAAATTGATCAAAACCGACTTGCTAATAGCCATGCAATAAAATCCCATCTTAAACGTTCTTATCTTCAATTATTAAAGGATGGCTACTATGTAAGATAAAACTGTATACACACTAGTAAATATCGCTAATATGGATAAATAATGGGTTAGTAATGAACTAAATAAATAAATAATAATAATAATTAATGTATTACACATATTAATAAATTATTATTATTACTATTATATACAAATGTGAAATACATATTTATAGCAATAAAAAATCACATTATTCATCATTAGCTATTTTCACAAAAATGAGCTGTGACTGGCCCTAGGCTAAGGTCACGCAATTTATTGACCAATCATACATGGTGTTACATTTATTAACAGTATACTTTTACATAAAAACTAATCAAGGGAGCATCCAACTTGTAAATTATATTGTAAAAACTAAGACAATTACATCAAAGTCATAAGATAATATTTTTATTAATTTTATAGGATCTATTAATTTACTAACTGAAACAAAATATTAAGCGAGAGTAATTAATTGGTGACTATGAAAGTCATAGCTGAATATAAGTAAACTATTTCTTTGCATGTTAACAACATGAAAACCAGGCATGTATTTAGTGTACTATTTTGAGGGGCATTTTAACTTTAACAATATACTATAAAAACATCTTGCAGTTCTTAAAACAGGAGCAAGCCCATCATTCTTCATGACATCACAAGCCTCAGATGATCGCATCAAGCTTGGATTACAAAAACTCATGATAACATGAAGAAAATCTACAACTCAATAATAACATTTCTTAATTTTTCATATTTAATATGTACAGTAGCCCCATGGCTTCTTTGGTGCTGACTGACAGACTGACAGTTCACATTTAGGTATATACCTAAATTTTGAGTGTCAGAAGTGACAGCTGCTAAACACATGTTTTTTGCAGATCATATGGTTCGGCGTAGGGATACATAATTTGGTCTGGTAGCTTTTCAAAGGCGTCAGCTGTGAGCTGTCAGTCAGCACCAAAGAAGCCAAGAGGCTACTGTATATAATCTAAATGTAGCATTCGTTAAAATTTCAGGAGGAGGAAGGTTTTGGTATTCAGGTTGTCAGAACCTAACTCTTTATCCCGTCCATGGTTGCATGCCTGAAAGGAACACTAAACAGAAAAATGAAATTAGTTTTATTTTGTAATATACTATTTTTTATCTAGTGTATGGCACATCTTTAAAGAAATATTATAATTAAACTCAGCTAATTGAATCTGGATGATTAGAATAAAGAGGTATAAAGTTTTCAAATTTGCAGTGTTTCTTCGTGTCAATACTCAGTGTTAAGAATCAACAATAATTTCTGTGAAAACTGTTTATACTGAAGGTATATACAGACAATAAATAGTCACTAATAAATAAATCTGGGAGATATTGGCACACATAAGTGAAAAGGGGTATAAAATACTTTATCAGTATTTCAGGATTTACAAATATTCAAACCAATACCTAAAATATAGAGTACCTCCTCCTCCTCACCCTTAACTACAGTGTTATCCAAATTTAATACCAACAATTTTGCTCTTATCAAAGAAATGCCGACTAGCTATGCAACGAGACTGTAAAAACTATTTAAATTAATTTAAAACACATTAATTTTTTGTTTTTCCTAAGGAACAGGGATAAGTCCATAAATAAAAATTAATACTGACATTTAATTTTAAAAACTAAACAATGATTTGCCAAAATAAAATGGGTTTAATCAAATAAAAAACATGGGAAATTATAAGATTGTAGTGTTTATAACGTTGTCTAGAAATGTTTAAAGACATTGTTTAACTCTATACAATGTATTTTTCTTTAATTTTTTTATGTTTAACACAGTGGTTATTAGTAACTTAATCTAAGGAGTAGAGCTGAGGTTAGTTTTGATGGAGAGAACACACATTAGAGTGGGGAGAGTTTGGGAAAACTGCCCCCACACCACCTGAATCTCTTCCCCCTCATTAGCAATCAAGTCTATTGCTCTACACATTTTAAGCAAGGGATATAATCTAATAATGATCTTTTGACCTTACAAGGAAAATACACCTAGTCAATTGCATGTAATATCGAGAAATAATAATAAAGTTTCTAAATGTGATCAACACATTTGTGTCATATGAATATAATTCTGGATATGATAGCTAATCAACAAAAAATGAAACTAGAATAATTTTTTTCTAAGGCCAATATCTATACAAAATAACATTTTTCACTAACCAAACTTAATTTTTGCTTCCATCACAAATTAAAGAAAAGAATACAATCCATCCCTCAAATTTATAAGTTTCATTCTTTTTTATTAAAGTTTTTGAACAGTGCATACCTACATATGATCTAAGCTGGTTTTCCAAACATTAAGATAAAAATGTCAGGACTGATCGAAAAATAATTGTTGAGGCTTACTGAAGTTGCTATGACAAACATAACACACTTTACTTATACTTATGTCATCAAGATATTTTATTTTCATTGTCTGAAATTATAATAATCTATCACAAAGTAAAGTTTTAATGCATGGCACTAGAACTAGCTTGACAAAAGTTACATGCACAGTATAGTTGTATATATGTTACAAATATTATACATATTTGTTTTGCACTTAAAAGCAGAACTATTCACTACAAAATACACAACTTAATTTTCTCTCAAAATTCTTAATAATGTATAATACTATATCAGAAATACAATTTGTGGAAATATTTACATGTAAGCATACTTTCTTACATAAAGATGTGAAACATTTATGTTATGTCAACATTTTATTCTTAATGTTATGATGTACTTACTATTTTAATTAGTATTTATTTACAAATACATGATAACTATGTCAATATAATGCAAAAGTATGAGGGACGTCTATAACTAAACAAATCATTCATAAACTAACTGTACATTACATAGATTTAATATTATATGGCAAGAGAAAAAATGCATTTTTTTCTTTTTAGTTAATGTATTTGATAAATAGGTCACTATTCTAAGCTAGCGTTTCATTTGTTTTTAATACTTTCCTCAATAATTCAATACTATATTCAGTTTTCACATTGCAACTTTTCAAAACACACAAATAGTTATTATGTCATGTAATTTAAATGATTTTTTTAAACAAATAAAAATGTAAAATTCTATTCAGTTAAAATGTCTGTTTGTATTTAAAATACAATTCGTATTAGTCTTGGCTTGAGATATTCAAATTGGAGGATGTATAAATCAAACTTAAAAATACAGTTTGTTTTTTAACAAACTCTAGTGATGTAATGGTACAACTATAGCTATTTTAGTAATTAAGCTAAGCAGAATAAGTTACATTTAACACTTAACAAATGAGTTAAACAAACAAAAATATCAAAGTTTAATGTCCAACTTTTAAAGTTCAACCTCTCAACAATTCTTCTACCTAATATTCAAGTATATATCAAAGAATTTTCAAAATTGACTTTAATCAATATTGGCTAATAAAGGTTTTTTATACACACCTGTACTGGTTATTCGCATATTTACACTTATAAGTTAAGGATGAGATAGGTGGAATTTAGAGAAATGTACCTGTATTTGCATATAGGGAGAGTGGGAAACAATTAAGGAAACACCACCTGAGTATACCCAACTGAAATTCAAACCACCTTGTCACCAGCAAACCAGACTTCACAAGACTGTCTTAGTCTGTACTTTCACTGATACAGGTAATTAAGACTTTAGTCATAATTGGTTTTAAGTGCATGTCCAGCTACTTAAACATACTGAGGAGATGTTTCCCACACTACAACTATTAAAGGAGCCGTTCGGCCTAAAAACGCATTTTCAGTTAAGATTAGATCATGATAGAGAAACAGATTCTAAGAAAAATGATGTTTGTTTCAGCTTGATAAGTGGAACATTTTAGAAAACATTCAAAATGATCAAGTTTTAAGTTTTAAATGATAAGTGGAGCCAGCGCGCAACAACCTGGGTATTAGATTATGCGTGTGACATCATAAACCATAGTCTGAGCGCCCGCCGGGCAACCAAACGCCATTCACTCTCATCTATTCCTCACTTGCTTCTGTTCCTGGTCATCTTCTCAACTGTTGCACACACCAAATTATCCCTCCTGCATCATGAGTGGTTCCCTTCATCTATATCAGTTTGAACCAATATCAGTTCCAAGAAGAAGTGGGGAAAGTGATAACGAGCTGAATGAAAATGTACAGCAAGCCAATGTGTTTGTTAATGTGAGTACTGCAGTGTAATGGGTTTAGATTTAGAATGTGTCTGTTGTCAGCCAGCAAAGGCATAGGAAATTTAAGAGAAAGTGCAGAATGCATAGCTTTACATGATAATTTTTCTACTGTTGTGCTCAACATGGACACCTTAACCACTGCAAGACATCATATGACTATTCACGTTATAAATGCGAAAATAAAATCTAAACTAAAAAAACCTGTAATGCTATGTGGTATCATATTGCCTACAAAGAGATTTACTGGGTAAATTCTTGGAATACACTTGGTCGTGATGTGAGGCAAATTATTCCTTCCTTTGAGGTTTTGAGAATAAGGGAAAAATTACCCAGAATCAAATAGTGTATACAGGGGTTTCTGGAAACAAAGCCTGACTATCAGTCTCCTCTTCTAATGCAGTACTTCTCGTTTCTTCATTTTCATCATTGCTGTCACATTAAAAAGATTAGAGGATGAGTCCATTTCTTTTATGTCCTTATTATCTGATATGTTTCTAATTATTGATCTCTATATTTAACTTCCAGGTTCATAATGAATGGACACTTCAAATGTTAATTGGAAATCCATGACAATATTTATGTTCAGCTCCATACCAGCCGTAGATATAGCAGTAGGCCTGGAATCAGATACTTTGTTGGCAGTAGTGATGATTTCACTCACAATTTGTTTTCTTATGTTAGAGGTAGTACACTTTGGAATCACCAATACATCTCGACATTTCAAAAACAACAAGGGACATGGTTCAAATTTTAATTTTCTTTTATGGGTTTTTATCTGGGGCATAAGTTTTTCTTTTAAAAGTGAGAATTAATCAAAACCTGACTTCCTAAATGCTTAAAGCAAACGACACTGGATGCAGACGGCATATATTTCTTGCGGTTAATTCTACTCAACCATTACTTATACCGTATTGGAGATTTTTCCCCATGTCGGGAAGTAATAGAATGATAATTTTTTTTTCTTCTTCTGCAATGAATAGCATCCAAAAACACAACACTGTTTAGTTATGATATTTGTTTGAAAAAACCACAAAACCAAACACTGTAATGGCTGAAAAAATAAAATAAACAACTTCTTACCAATAAAATAATTTCAAGTCAATTAATTAAATCATCAGCATATTCAACTTACAAGTATTATCAAAGTAAAATCATTAACAATGAAAAACATATGTAAACTATCCAGTCACGCAGTAGGCCTAAATGTATAATTTATTATTTTGTTTGTAATGTGGTATTTATTTTATTATCAATTTTACTAAGCCATATATTAAGCTGATAGCTATGTTTGATAAAATTTAAAATAGCTGATTTCACATAAATAAACTAATGAAGCACATATAAATAACACAAATACAACAGTACACTATCGCACAACAAAACATGCAGGAAACTGATTCACAGCAATTTAAACATCATTAGATGCTGACATTGCGTGACTAGTGTGTATGGTTTATGATGTCACTAGTTACCGAACCCCACGCAGTATCTCGAAAACTATATATAGCATGTCAAAACAAAAAAAATACCTGTACTTTATATGTATATATATATTTTTCTTTTCTAACTAAAGATAACTTAATTTTATATATATATTTTTGCTTTTCTAATTAAAGATAACTTAATTTTAGGCTGAACTGCTCCTTTATGTATAGAGTTTTCAGATACATATAATTTTGGAGAAATTTTCATTTGCTATGTTTGTTTGAATTGAAGTTCTCAAACATTTTTAAGGTGGAGTTTCCTTTCTGATTATGTGAAAGAACTTTAGGCATAATAATTTTATGTAAAAAGAAATTATACGGAATTGAGATCATAGATAAATTCAATTAATGCAACATGTGTAGTGAAATTGAATTTTAATCTACTTGAATTAACTAAAATGTATGTATAAACATTGTAAAATGACACCTGAACACTGGAGTAGAATCAAGGAACTATGCTTTACCAGTGATATATCCAGATTCGTCAAATGCTCAGATTTATACACAACTCATTAATTTATGACAGAGTATGTGGACTGTTTGCAAGAACTAAGTTGACACTTTTTTGAGAAATAGTGTAGTGAGTATAGTTGTAGTGTTGGTGCAATTTTTTTGGTGAAATTTCTTTGCTGACCATGAATGACTTCAGAGAGTAAATGGAGCTTTACTGGTGAGTTTGTGTTAGCCAGCACAACTACACTACACTAGCACTCCAACAACAATCCGGCTTGTTCTCTAATACAGCTCTTTGTTTAGAAATCATGGTTTGAAACACATGAAAGTGTACGCATCATTCACCACAAGCTCCCACAACTCACTGCATATCCTAGATTTAAATTTACACCCTCAACCTAATGGATGCCTTATTAATCGCTGCAAATTCCACTGCTAGATACACCTTTGTACTTTATACTGTGTACTACATTTTAAAATAAAGATTTATGTTGAAAGCACTTGACAAAAATTTAACAAAGTAGATAATTAAGAGAGTATCTTAATACTTAATTCACCGGAAATGACCATGATTAATTAAGTCTCAACATTAGTTGGGAAATAATGCGCCCAAAAAAAGGTGTCATTTATCACATTTAAAAAGAGATAAGTAAATTATAGTTTTGTGGTTATTTGGAAAGACCTTGAAAAAGTTTAAATGACTTGGTAGCCTAGTGCTTTAGCAATACATCCCAATTATTGAAAACTATGCTCAATGATAAACACTATTAATCAATAAGATTAATGTGCAAATAAATTAACAGGTACTGTAACAAAATGCGGCAATGAAATAAAAATTATAAAAAGATGAAATAACATTTAAAAATAGTTCACAACAAATACATTTAAACTATTTGTTTCTGCATGAATAAAAATACAAAATAATATACTAGGGCTATTCGGATTTCAACCTATGGTGTGCTGTTAAGAAAACAAGTTATTGAAACAAAAATATTTTATTATATACAAAAGATGCTTACAGGTCTAGGCTAACTTCTCAACCTAGTCACTTCTCAAATTGAGAAACTTATCATGTTGTGGTACAAGCTTTTGTATCCCTGCGTCAAAAAAGGTTGCCGCCTAGGAGCTCAGCCATGATTGAACGCCATCCTTCAATTACTAATAATTGTTAATGAAGTGCTGCGATCCCAACCAGTTTTTTATGTGGGCGAAAAGGTGATAATCACTCGATACTTCGTGTGATTTTCCACAAATTTCTTGAACAGCTTTGTATGATTACAATCATTACAGATAGACTAGACTAACATAAGCTTTGTGTAAGATGGGTTCCAAAAATGCTTACCAATGTGAACAAAATGCAGATAATGGGATAATTCTTGACAATTTTGCAGTGTTAATGTAACTTCATACATTCGCCGAACAACTATTCTCAACTTTGTCTGCTCTGCCCAGCACAGGAGAACCAATCAAATCTCAGAACTAACCATCTCAAATTAGTGTGCATGCGCATTTGACAACACATGCGCTCTACAGCCAAAAGCTAGCAGACAGCTTCATTGGTCGTTGTGAGGAGATTTGAAATAACTCATTAATGGAAAGCGTGTGTATCGATGTGTTGTATTGTGCCACGACACAGCGCTATAATTAGAAAACATCCATTGGGATAATGATCTAAAATATATGTCTATCTATTAGAAAATAAAATATGTTGATAATCAGCTGTTTTAAGTTAGCATTGTAATGCAACATGGGTTAACTTAAAGTGTGTGAATTGCTGCGCCACTTAGGGAGATTCTGATTTCTATTTTCGGCAAATGTGTGAATCAAACTTTAGAGAAAAGATAGATAAATTTCTTGACCATATCATTATGGGTGATGAAACATGGGTTCAATTTTTGAATATCAAAATCAAAGAGCAGTCAAAGCTGTGGATGCATACACATTCAACAAACAAGACCAATAAGTTCAAACACACATTTTCAAACAAAAAGCTCATGGCAAACATTTTCTTGGATAAGAAAGGCATGCTTCTGACTGACTTTATGAAACTAGGAACCACAACAAAGGCATAAAATGTATCTTGAAATGCCAAGAAAATTTCAGAAGGCAATTCATAACCAAAGGGGAGTAATGCTGATGTCAGGCATGACAACGCACGGCTACACATGGCTACATGCACACGAGCACTAATAGACCAGTGGTTGGGAGGGGTTCGTCCACCCTCTGTATAGCCAGGGCCTTGCACCGAGAGATTATCACCTCTTCACCCAAATAAAAACCTGATTGGGATCTCAGCGCTTCAATAACAATGAGGAGTTGAAGGATGTCATCCAATTATGGTTGAGCTCCCAGATGGAAATCTTCATAAAATATTTTGTTTTCCAAAAAGACCCACCAGAGGATGAAATCTGAATAGCCTTTGGAATTGAAGTTATGGGTTCAGAATCATTAATAATAAGTGCAGTGTGTTTCAATATATTTCAGTAACAAAACTTGAGAAACGTGTTGACAAGGTTGCAGCCAATGATAGCAAGGAGGTTAGTAACATTGTGCCAAGTCCATCTTGTGTTTTCTTGACTTACGATGAAACACCTTGGAATGAGCTCCCCTAAAGAAGAAACATAAATTAAATTATTGTACTATATAAATTCATCCACTTTGAATGCACAGTACAGTTATAAACAAAAATAGAATGCACAGTACAGTTATAAACAAAAATATTCACAAGATGTATCCACAAATTAAACATAGATTTCTTTGACCAAACTATTATATTTTATTTATGTGGCATCTCAGTCCCCATTTCTATCACTATTCAAAATAAGGTGAGTTCCATCTATCTGTGTATATGTGTCTAGATGTGTGTTTGTCTAGATCTTATAGCTCTATACAAGGTATAGAGTGTAATATCCTATATGCATTTGTGTAGTGTATGTACACTTAAAAGTGGATGAAAAGATTGTTATAATAAAGGAAACAAGGGAAGGCCATCAGAATAAAAAGCTTTTTACTATTCTAACAATCCCATATGATTTCACAGAAAGTTATCATGCAAAAGGAATTTTAAGAAAACCTTTTTGTTTTAAAAACAATCAAAGCCCTAAACTTAACCCTTACTTAATCTATGACATTAGGAAATTAAGCTCATTGCCACAAACTTAAGTCCTCTGATAATAATATTAAAATCTGTACATGTCTGCACTAATTTTTAGAATGAATCAACTTTAGTACTATTATATCACAAGTTAATTACTACCGTTGACCATTGGTGAACTGATAAGAAAATACAGATAGTTATTAAATAAAAATAATCCAATGAAAAGAGGACCTTGTAAAACCTTTGTATGGTTTTCTTTTTATAGCTAAAATGCAAATCTTTTGGTACTGGTGTATTTCCCTCCTTATGGTCCCTAAATATTAGTACTTGTTTTGTAACCATCTGAGAAAAGTGCCATAAGTAAAATAAACTCGAAAGATTGTTCATAACTTAGGTGTATCTGTATTGAGTTCCTTTATGCTTAAGGAAAGTGATGCAAGTTAAACTCCAATGGGCGTGCATTTAGGTCTAAGAATCCAAACAATATAATTATTCTAGAGGACGTTTTACATAGCAAAATGACACTGGTTTAACTGTGTTCTTTTCGTCCAACATTTGGATTTAAATCTGTTTACTCTGAGATTAACAATTTTCACTCTCAAATTTATAAAATTGAAAAGATTATTAAGCCTTAATAAAATCAAGCCAGATGTCTGGATTGATAATCCAGTGTTCATAGAATCATACCCCATGAAGGATAGACCGTTCAACCCTCATAAAATCATGCCAAATGTTAGGCTATATCATGCAGACTTCATAAAATTATACCAACTGCCAGGACAGATCGTTTAACCTTCATGAAATTATGCCATATGCTAAGATAGATCTCGCCTTCATAAAGTCAAACAAGATGCTAGAATAGGACATTATGCATTGTAAAATCTGTACTATTTGAAGGTAGGCTATGGTTTTACTGATCGCAACCCAACTTCAATATAGGTTATATAGAGCTCCATAGATTATTTGTGCTTAAACACACCCATCTTCCTCCTCCCGCACCTACATGTAGTTTATATGAGAGCCCACTCAATATTGATCACATTCTGAACCATTTCTTTCTAATGTGTTTAGTGTAGAGTGAGTATTATTGATTCATCCTAGCCTGAGACCTGAAGTAAATAAACATTTCCATATCACTACGCGAAGGACATACATAATTGGTGGATGGAACACCAGTGTAATATTTTTAACAGGGGTGACCATATATAGTCAGGATCATAGAAAAGTAGGTCTCTATGAATTTTTGTATTTTTTAATACTTTTAGATTTCCTGTCTTATGTTTAACAAAACTTGGGTCACACTCCGCAAACACCATAAGTACACGAGAAACACTCAACAGTCACAACAGTCACTTTAACACTGCCCAGATTAACTGTCGACTGACCGTTGCTGACTTGATGTTAACATGTGATAAGGAATGTACCATGGGGTTCCTCAACACTTAGTCAGGAGTTTGTTGGTATTCGAATAGCACTTGCAAAGCTTAAAGTATTATTTCTAAATCAAATGAAGTGATGGTTCTAGCTATAATAATTTTCTAATGTTGTTTTAAAACAAGTTTAATACAACATATAGAAGGGACTATTTAGTGAAAGGATACCAGTGAAAGTCCGTTCAGTAGCAAATCAGAGCATAGACTTCCACATGGCTTTGTTTACATCAGGTCTCAGCTTAGGATGAATCAATAATAGTAGTATTTTTATATTTCCCTTTTTCTCAACCCTTTCCTTACATCCAAACAATATCAACATTCAGTCATCCATTTTTCTATTCCTTCATATGATTTTTTTTTTACTTGGGCTGCATTTGTATAGCCAAATCTTAATCTTCAAATAAAGCAATACCAAAAATCATCAGCTTAGTCTACCACTAATCACCCTACTTTTTACTTTTCTTTTATAGCCCGCTTTTATTCCAGGAGTTGACAGATCGATCAAATTACAAAAATTCAGCAACTATATTAGCCAGCACTTCTCCCACTTTGCTATTTGGTTTCCTTTTCAAAGAAATATTTTAAGGAAATGACCATTGTTAAATGTACAGCTTGAAGGACAAGTTCCTCCTCTTCCTGATACTCTGGTTTAGGTGGCCCACTGATGCTACCAGTTAATAACACCAGTGTAACTTAGTGTTGTAATTGGTTGTGGTCAGTGGTCACCAGGAACATAGCTAAGGTGGAGGGGAAGTGAGTGGTGTGTCAACCCTGGGCGGCAAAATGGAGAAAGCAAAAATTATCGTGAGCTCTTTTGGCAGTTTAGTAAACTGCATTCATCAACATTAATGCGTGAGCTGGGCTGCTGTGACTTTGGACATCAAATATTGTTTTGATTAATGATTAGGATTATGAAAGAGGAAGATTTAACTTCCACTAAGCATTCCAGATTTTTAGACTTTTTTTTTACATTTGTCAATTGTTTAGCCAAGATATCAGTTTCATCAAAAAAAATTATTTATTTTTTACATTTATGTGAGTTTGGTAAAATAAAGTGGCATTAGTTTTACTAATTTGCATATTAATAACAGGGTTTTGTACACAGAAGTGACATATTATTTACTTAAAATTTCATCAAGCTCTGACTGATTGTTATCAGTTTGCCTAAAATTGTGGTGGAGTGAAGGAACTAAGGGATATTTTGTTCAGTCACACATTTTCCATTGATTTGGACACCTATGAAGACAAAGCGTCAACAATAATTGAATATGTATATATGAAATTCGTACAATATTTTATTTATATTTGAAATAAATTGGTAATATTAATTACGAGTTATGATACTTTATAGTTATGAATGTATTGAAATTATAACAAACATCTAAAAATTCAGTACATATTAAAATTGTAGATATTTGAGTCAAGGTTATATTTAGAACTATGTTTTTAAAAACAAAGGATGATGTGATCATGCATATTTCATATTTATGTATTATTTTGAGAATTGACAGAACAAGTTATTAAATTTGAAAAAATATAAAAATTGAATTTCTTTCATATCTGTATTTCCCTGTTCCTTGGTTACTGCTGCAAGTACTGCAACGTTATTTATACGAGACGTTTCGATGCTACGATGGCATCATCCTCAGTTCAGATATTAAAACTATGTAATTAAGTATTCCCCAACACAAAAGGGCTGGCTTAGAGCTGGACTTTGCATTGTTGAGAAAAGATGGCTGGATATTCATGTCCTCAACTGTAAAATTCTGGGAGAGTGGAGGAAACTTAGAGCCATAATGATATACCATACCTTGGCTAGGGGGTTGCCTGTCCATACCCAAAATACAAAACGATAATAATAAACCATACCTTGCTTGCTGGGCAAGATATTTCCGTTGCATTGTGGGTAATACATTTGTGAATCTGTGGATCACCAAAACTAGTCCAACACGCATTTGTTTGCACAGTACCCGGCTGGAAAGCCAATAGGCGATAACTTCTAAGCACTAGCGACGAGCACGTTATGTTTCTTGTACAGTCGCCATATTTATTTGATTATAAGTAAATATTCGAAAACGTTATTGTTTTAACTTAAAGCAATGGAGTGGGAAGAATTGGAGAATTTGGATGACATCAACGATGTTATAGAAGGAATGGTTGAATTCGAGGAAAATGTGACTAACTTAATTCCTAAACGTTATTTAAATGATATTAACAATACTCTAAAATTTTATAGTGAAGCTGTGTTTCGGATGCGATTTCGGTTCAATAAAGATAACATGGTAAGTGTTTTGTATCCTCTGGTTGAAGATTTTTTAAAGAAACCCAACCAAAGGGGTCTACCTCTACCCTTGATTCAAAAGTTGATACTGGCACTTAGATTTTACACCAGAGGAAACAATCAGGCAAATTAATCAAAGCACTACTTGTATTCTTTATTTTAAATTTAAAGTTGGTCCTAAAATGAAAGAGTCGGAGCAGGATAACCATAATTTCATGGAGAAAAAAAAGTGTTATCATTGATTTCGGTTGTTTCACCTCTTGATATGTTTATATATTCAATTAAAACTTTGGAATATTTATTTAATTTAATTTTTATAGATATATTTAATGATTTTACATAATTTTAAACAGTGGAAATATCTCCTCTAAAGTCATGAGGATAGTCATGCTATTGCCCCAACCCAATCAAATAGTAATGCTCTTAAAGTTTGTTTATATTTTATGCATGTCATCAATTAAGAAAAGTTGCTTAAGGCCTAGTTAGAATACAGGCATAGGCCTTTAATAAGATCTGAAACTTCTTTTTTAAACAAATTTAAATAATGAAAATCTTGTCAAATATAAATGTTTGTAATAGCCTACTCAAAATTTAGATTTTAAAAATAATTTAGAGCTAAAATATATTATATAAATCTAATCTAAATTTGTCTTGCTCTGTTAAGATGCAAGCCTTGTAACCCCACTATCTTTTTTTAGCTGCCCCAACACCCATCAAGGTGACCAAATACTGGTAGCCTAATTTATTCAAAGATACTGGTAGCTTTGTATGTGGGTGGCCTAGTGAAAAAGTTTGGTGAATAGTATTAAATTCATAAGTAGGCCTACTGTAGACATTAGCAGTTCCCAGATACTTTTGGCAGTCCCATTCTAATACCCTTGCTAAATACTCTACACATAGTTGCTGTAACTCTAGCTATCATTTGTTTCTCTAACTATATTGAAAACAATTTATATGCTGCGCTCTTGCGGTCATCCACAAAAATATCTTTAATAGTCGACAATTAAACACCAGAGCAGGGCTCTTCAAGAACCAATGTAAACAAGCAAAGGATAAAAAACTTGGTTTCAATTTTTATTTGCTGTTTAACATAGGCCTAGGCATAGAGCCATGCAATTAGCTTGCGGAGAAAATGTGGACCATTTATAGACTGTAAGTAATATAAATTTAAAAGTTATGTTCTGGTAGACCTATTATATTAGGCGATCATTACTTAAATATTTTAATTTATTTATGTTTTGGTTATATTATTTCGTGCAGCAAGTTTTTGGAGACTTACATGGAGTTAGTCAAGCGACTGCAGGGGACATGGTCCATACAATCTCTGGACTCTTGGCTGGAAAGACAAAAGATTTTGTAAAGCTGCCTGCAACAGAAGCTGACTGTCACAAAGCAATGCGATGGTTTTATGAAACTAGAGGTTTCCCTGATGTGGTGGCATGTGTCGATGGCACATAGATACTCATCAACAATCCTGGTGGTGTACAACCCAAAATTTACCGAAACAGACATGGATGGTTTTCCTTGAATGTACAGGTATGTAAAATATAGGCTAATTACTAAAGGCCTTCTGGTAAGTTTACTTATGTCATATTTTTTGACGCTACGGATTACATTAGGGCTATGAGGCAGAGTAGGCCTACTTTGTGATTTCTACTCTAATAAGGCAATGAATTGTAACACAAATAGAGCTAGAGGATACTTTTTTCTAGTAAACCTTAGTAATAAAAAAAAAATAGTATGATTTTTAGCACAGCATCTTAACACCCATTCTGGTTAAAAAAATAAATTAAAAAAAGTAAACAAACTTTTATCACACAAGTTAAAGAAAGACACACATAAGTTGGTCGTAACCTACATAAACGTTTTGTTTGTTTTAAATCTATTTATTTTTAATATAGTAGTTTAAGCCTAGTTGGTACACGCAACCCAATTTCTTCTAGTAATAGTTGTACAAGATCTTGGTCACATTGATTTCTCTATCAATATTAGGCTGTGTGCAATGAGATAGCGATAATGTCTTTGATTTTAGTGGCATTGTCACAGAGAGGAGATAAATCAAGGATACATTTAATGAGTTAATTATTTATATTTATTATAATTCAAATGTAACTCTAAATTGAAGGCCCTAACTATTTTTTTTTAATAATCAATGCCTAATAAAGTGGCTATATTTTCATTTAGTTCACATCTGTCAAATCTGGTTATCTATTGTTAATATTCTAAAAGTTGTACAGTGAAAATGGCTGCTATAGGACTAGTTTCCTGAAATTGCATACAATTAGTTGTATAAGGCAGATCTTGTACATTATTAATTGGTGTTCACATGACGTTCTCTTCAGGCTGCAACTTATTGTACAAGAAGTTGTGTCGTGTGTACCAGACTTTAGATTCCACTATTTTTCTCAGAAACACTTGTATGAAATAAAATTTTGATAAAGTTTGAGGATGCATTCACTGCCTGGGTAAAAAAAACTACTTTCACTATGTAGGTCTATGTCATTGTGAAAAACTTCTGTGAATTAGGAATGAGAAGCGTTTTCAAGAAAGAAAGGAAATAATTAGGATTTTTTTTTAAACCTAGGCTACAGAGAAGGATTTCTCAAAATAGCCTTCCTTATCAAAGAGATCCAGCCTAGGACTTAGAATATATTTAGCTAAGCCCTAATTCTGCTAGTAATTCCTCATATTTTGTTTATCTTGCAACATTGTTTTTATTCTAAAAACAAACTAATAGTAGCAGCCTATGCATAATGTTTGAATCAGTTATTATTTTAAGGAAGATGATATTGTTTGTATTTGTCTTATGAAAGTATAGTTCATTGTTTTGGCCCAATAATGTATAAACAATAATAAGTAAGGCCTGATACACAGATCGAGTTATTGCCATTCCAAATAATATGTCTAACTTATATACTCATTTAAAAAAATACCGGTAGGCCATTTTGGATATGTCAGTCATGGCTTGAAAAAATCATTATTCGTAGGCCTATATCCAAACCATGGGTCCTCAAACTCTGGCCCCCAGACCGGAACGGGTTCATTCAGCTTGTTAACACTTTGACAAGAAATAAAATAATTTGAATGATGAAATGATGGTGTATGCTCTACACCAGATACCTTCATCCACAACATTTGCGGCCGGCGGCAGTATTGGAAATGTGTGGTCAAAACATCCAAACTGTGGGGTACAGTTCCTTAGCAATTTGTTTTGGGAAGGGAAAGGGTAATTATGTTGGCTCAAGTGTCTGTATATATAATATTAATGCATGTTTATTTTTTGGTCCGGCTCATAGAACACCTTAAATATCCTTATGAAGTTTGAGAGCCCCTGGTCTAGGAATAGTGTGACCTGGTCCCAAGTAACTTGATTGTATGTCCAGCCAAACCACAATAAGGAATTAGATTTGATGGTACATTTTCATTGTCTGATAAAACAGTACAAAGGACAAACTGACTTTGTACTAATTTCCCTACTGGGTAAGGGATGAGACAGGTGAGTTGTTAGATGAAGTGCACCCGCATGTGTGTAGAAAGAGTAGGAAACCATTTAGGGGAAAACCAACCTCATTGCACCTGACCAGAATCTAACCCTGTCATCGGCAGTCTTAGTTTACTGCAATAGTAGTGCATTAGACCGTGCAGTCAGTGAGTTGGGTACCTGCTTTATTAAGCTTAGAGTTTCAAAATAATCAAATGAAAGGCTGAATTATTAAAAAATATAAAATATAATTAACAATTTGTGTATGTTTTATTGTACACCATAGTTTATTATATTTATTCTTGTTTATTTACAGGTGGCTGCTGGTGCGTACTTGGAAATTGTGGATGTAAGCTGCAGAAGAGGTGGCAGTTTCCATGATGCTACTATTTTCGAAGCCAGTGGACTTCGAAGGGATTTTGAGGAGGGAAGGATGGATGCATCAAGGTTTGCTCCTGGGATACAATGTGTACCCATGTCTTCCATACCTCTTCACACCTCTAGGCAATCCACAATCCATGGCTGAGATGAGGTACAACAAAGTATATATCAGCTCGCGAAACCGTTGCTAAGAGTACCTTGGAATTCTGGAAACATCACTTTCGCTGTCTCACCAAAACTTTGGAAACATCCCTAAATCATTCATTATCAATTATCTTGGTGACAAGTGTGCTATACAACATATCCAGATGCTTCAATGATGAATTGCCTGAAGACGAGTTTCCATGGGTTCAGCAAGAGATCCAAACAAATGCTGCTCCTATTGGTCCCCAACAAGGTCATTTCATACAACAAGCATTCATTCGTAACCATTTTAATTATTGATATGTGAGGAGAAACATTAGGATAAGTAGTTTTTTTTTAGTTATCGCACATGTCTGCCTGTACAATCTATAAACATTATGATAAATACTTTAATGAGTTAGGGATAAGGAAAGAAGATTTCAGAGGTAATCTACCTGTATTTGCGTGTAAGGAAAGTTGGAAGCCATTTAGGAAAAACCACTCTTAGTAGACTTGTCTGGAAAGCTTCAGCTCAAAGGGTAGACCAAGATGGCGGCATTTTACAAAACTGATCTGATCACAGGTTGGAAACTCTTGATAATGATGCTTCTAGTAACTTTATATTTGTGACTCTTTGTGCACTTCTAACAGGTTGTGGTAGTAATTGGAGTTGTCAGATTAGAATAAAATATGATGAACAATTAGACAATGAAACATTTTAATGGTGATTTAAATGCATAAAAATGAGATAATAAGATAATTTGACGATTAAATGGGGAAAATTAGGCACATCAAACATTAAGACCAAACAAGAAAAAATCTTTATTATATTTTGTTTATTCATTTTAAATTTCCAATATTAGTCGAGGATTAGTTCCCTTGCTCCCTCACCTTCTATCCTTCCATTTTATCTATCCATTCGTGTTTTACAGCCTATCTTCTTTTATTTCATGTTTCAATAGTTGTTTCCCATCTATCAGTTTTCACCATGCTCTTAGTATTTCTATGGTGCTTCATTGCTTTTTCGTTAGTCTTTTTTTTTTTACAATAAACCTGTACGTTCCATCACACACTGGTTAGTCTCCACCTCATAGTCGCTAACAACACTTCATGTTACGTCTCAATGACTTTGGTAAGCTTGTTTGTTTACTTAAATTTAATTTTGCAAATTTTCTTTCCTCTATCATTTGTTATCTGGTTTTTTACTTCGCATTCAAATTAGCTTCACGCCTTGATTCTTCTATTTCTTTTTACAGTAGCCATGACTATGATACTTAGATTACCGAAACATGTCTTCAACATCTAAAAGAGCTTTCGTCTAACCGCTGTTTGTTGCTGAAAGGAGTAACGGGAAATAACCAAGACTGGACTTAGGTCTGTTATCCAACCTTCACTTTGATTTTTCAATATTGTTTTATTCGTTTTAACATGAACTTTAACTATCGTTGTTAAAACTTTGGATGTTGACTTAACTTGTGTTTTTAAATTATTCTAAATATTTATTCACAGGTCTGTATTGTAAATTTGGGCATTATTTTTAATTTTTCATTGTTAATAGTGTATTTTTTAAATTATTTGTCAATTGAGCTGTAGAGCAAGAGGTTTGTCAGGGTGTCTACCTGACTATAGTTTGAAATTCCAGTAGTTTTCCAGTATATATTTTTTAAGAAATCCAGTATCTATGAAAGGTACTCAGAGACAATCTCTATTTCAAAATCATAAAATGATAGAAAGTTAGGGTAGGCCTAGGTATGTCATAGTTAAACATTTTTACATCAAGAAACAAGTGTATTGACGCATATATTCTAGTATATACCGGTACTAAGGATGGGACCCTATAACTTACAAAGAATATTCATGGATTCAAGACTCAAATCATAATAATTTTTTTAAATAGGTACTAAGTTTGAGTTATTTTTAAAGCTATTAAAATAGTTTCTTGTGGTTGAAATCAAAATAATGATAGGAAAAATCTAACAACCAAACCCCAGATCATTAATTTACCATTTAAGGTAAACAAAATCAGAAGTGAAGGAAAAGATCCTAGTTATTCGGAAAGTTAAACACTTATACTTACATTTTTTTCTAATATTTAAATTTTAATTAGGGTTATGATGGCTAAATGAAGTTTCAGATTTGAAAAAGGAAAAACCTAACAACCAAACCCCAGATCATTAATTTACCATTTAATATAAACAAAATCAGAAGTGAACGAAAAAATCCTAGTTAATGGGAAAGTTAAACATTTATGCATACAATA
This sequence comes from Timema genevievae, assembly GCA_902155825.1. Taxonomy (NCBI): domain Eukaryota; kingdom Metazoa; phylum Arthropoda; class Insecta; order Phasmatodea; family Timematidae; genus Timema; species Timema genevievae. Next base: position 342,955 of record CABFWO010000064.1, read on the forward strand.
TTTTCTAAAATTCAAATTTTAATTAGAGATTTGATGGCAAAATGAAGTTTCAGATTTAAAAAAAAAGTGGATCTGACCCATCTTTAATACACATACATTCACACACACACACACACACACACACACACACAATTTAAATTTTTGAATGACCACTACCACCGTCGACCTCAGTGGTCTTGGGGTAGAGTGCTCGCCTCAAGACCTGATGTTTGTGGGTTCGAACCCAACAGAGGCTGAAGGCTTTTTCTTGAGCAAGAAAAAATCATAGCTCAACATCCTTTGGAGGGGAAGTAAAGCCGTCGGTTTCATGTGGCATGTAAAAGAATCCTGGAAGGTATGTGAAAATACCTCTCCTGGCAAAATTGTTAGGTAATTTCACCTCACTCGTAGAACATTAAAGGTACAAGTAATCAGCCTTGGTGGCACAACTTCAAAGAATGATTACAGCCAGAGAGTTTACTCTACCACAAAAACTATTATCCCCCCCC